>PVHT021183695.1:893361-915701 GCA_004024745.2 Catagonus wagneri | reverse complement strand
AAAAAAAAAAAAAAATAAAATAAAATCTTTTAACAGATGAAACTATTTTTGTGTTATAAAATGCCCTTTGGTGTGTCAGAATCGCTGACATCCAGATGCTTTGTATAATCTGAACTCAGAGCTTTCAAAATAAAAATATTTAGGAAAAGTAATTTTTAGAGGCAACATGTTAGGATGGAGATACCTATTTCTGAAATAGCGATTCTGGAATGTAACATATAAACAATACCTAAAGACAATTACTACATGTAGTAATTATATATTCTTTTTATTATTTTTAGAAGGGCTCAAGAACTGCAATAAATATAGAAATGACTTATGCTTTATATGGCAAGTCTCACTAGACTTGGATTAATTAATTATTTTTACTTTTTAATATGTTATCACATTTTGTCAGAGGGAGACTTTCTGCTGATAAATTTGCATGTGTAATCTTTAAATGGAGTGATGATGATGTTGGAGGGGGCTATCAGGGCTAAATTTGGTGTTGATTCATCTGTCCTTAATCTGATGGTACTGATGTATCCTTGGAATGTATTACGTAGTGAAGAAATTGTTGACATTCTCCGAGTTGAAAGGAGCTGAGATTGAATCCAGATGGACTCTGGCAACTGAAAATCAAAGTCAGAAATACTTGAAGTTCACATGTTTTGGAGTGTCTGGCAAACCATTGGAGTTTGCAAAAGCAAATGGACAGGGTGAATTTTAGATGAAGAGTCTATGCTTTTCCAGATTGAATTATTACAAGTAATTTTTCTCTGCTTTTATATTGCTTGTTTTGCATATGTAGTAGAGTAGGGTTTTTAAAGCATAGTGAGGTAATTATTTTTCCTAGTATAGTCTTTACTCATTGAACTCTGACAGGTGACCATGTTCAATGACAACATGATACAGAAAAAATACAGATAGAAGTAAAGTATTGTTACTTTTGAATTTAAATTTTAAGACTCAGTGTAATGGGATGCACTCATGCACATACGTGGGCAGTTGCTTCCAGTGAATATATGGAGAGAGAAAAGAGTTTTACTCTGGAATAAAGAGACATTCTGAATTCAGAAGAGTTGGGAGAAAATAGAGGAAGTATGACTCTCCCAGGACAAGACAGATGTAGAGGTACTAGGTGTACCCGAAAGAGTTGGCTTTCAGGGTGCTCCCAGCCACTAGCAGCCTCTTGCAGCAATCCCATCATTACCCACATCTGGGAGTTAAATTCTCAGCTATGCAGAACCTCCTAGGATATAGACATTGGACCCCCAAATTCACCTGTGTCAGCAATTAATACTTTTATTAAAAGATACTTTTATCTGCAGTGACCGAGAAGACCTTTCTAGGCAGCAGCCAGGATGATTTCTTTAGACTTTCCAGGAACAGTGAAGCCATTTGATTCTCCATATACCCCCCTGACTTATCCTGTGTATAAAGCTTCCTTTCCATTTGCCAAAACTGGGGAAAACTGTGGTGGAAAGCAGTACCCTGGGCATTTATCAAAAAAAAAAAAATTGTGCAGAACAGAATTAAACAGGCAGGGAAGACTTTTTTCAAGATGATTGCAATAGGAGTCAAGACTATTGAAACAGGAGGAAATGACTGAACTCAACTTCAAATATAAGAGGGTCAAGGGGGGATTTATAAATGCCCATGAGCAGGGTGAAGAAGTGGATGGAAGATTACTAAGAACTAGGTTAGGAATCTGGTACAGGGAAAGAGGAACTTGATTGGATATCAATAATTGAGACCGTGTCTCTAAGCTGGATCAGCAGAATTCTTTGTAAAAATTAGGTTTAACAGGGAGTTCCCATCGTGGCTCAGTGGTTAACATACCCAACTAGCATCCATGAGAACGCAGGTTCGATCCCTGGCCTCTCAGCGTCTTGGATACCTGGGGTTGCCATAAGCAGGTCACGGTGCAGGTCACAGACGTGGCTCGGATCTGGCATTGCTGTGGCTATGGTGTAGGCCGGCAGCTGCAGCTCCCATTCGACCCCTAGCCTGGGAACCTCCATATGCCATAGGTGCGGCCCTAAAAAGACAAAAAAAATTAGGTTTAATAGACCAAAGATGGGGCCACGGACAAGGCCAAGTTGAAAAAAAGTGCTTAGAGAACCCTGAGCAAAGTTTGATTAAAATTGGAGCCCTTGTCAACACCTAAAGGAAGAAAGCACCATGTAGGACAAGGCATCATTCTCTCCCACCAAGCTTGCTTGCCAGTCCCTGTCATCTGATACCTTCACAGTTTTCCATTCTCCATTACATATATATCCGCACTTTTTTGGACCAAAACAATCTGAGAAACAAACTGCCCCAATAATAGATCCATTTTTCATAAATTATTTATGCTTCCTGATGCCACATGCCTAGGGCAAAAAGTTCCTTGCTACTGGCCTCTACTGTAAAGCAAAATCATCAAGTTAAATGCTCTGGGAATTAGAATCTTCCAGCCCACATTTCTTTAGCTTGATGTGCCAGCATTCTGCATGATACTTAAAATAGGTCTATATTTTAAAGTTGCAACTTCTACACAGTATTTGGTGAATATGTGCTACTGGTTCTAATCTCATGGAATTACTTGGGAAACTTTGTAAATATATAAATACACAGACATGGCACTGGAAAAATTGAATCAAAAGTTACTCAGCATAGGTTGAAGACAGAGGCGGCCTTCTGTATTCTTACGAAAGTTTCCAGGCAGTTGTGATAACGACATGCATTTTGGAAGTGGTGATCTTGACAACTGTCCTCCAGGGCAGTCCTCCCACACCCTGGAGCTCACAGTGAGTTTGCAGGGTCATCACAGTACTGTAAAAGGCAGGGAGTGGCTTGCCTTGGTGTTTGCTTTGGAGACTACAAAATAACTGTAATAACCGTATAGTTTTAACTGTAGCTAATGATTATTGAGTGCATTCTATTCACTAAGCTCTATACTATTAGCCTGGGTAATCTTTCCTTAGCACTTGTGATAGTACTATCCTTAGGTTGAAATGAGAAAATTGAGGCTTTCGATGTTAAGCAATGTGGCCAAAGTAATACAAAGTGTAAGTGACAGTGGTAGGAATCACAGTCAGATCTGCAAAAGTCACTACCTCATGCTTAACTGTTGAATACTACAGCCTCAATATTTTATTTCCTAGATTTTTTTTTTTAAATTAGCAGTTACAGTTACCTAATGAAGTTGGAAGCAAAAGAGCAGTAAGGTGTTCTGTTGTGGCTCAGGGGGTTAAGAACCTGACTAGTAATCATGAGGATGCAAATTCAATCCCTGGCCTCACTCAGCTGATAAAAGGATCAAGCATTGCTGTGAGCAGTGGTGTAGGTTGCAATGAGGCTCAGATCTGGCATTGCCCTGGCTATGGCGTAGGCTGGCA
The DNA here is from genome assembly GCA_004024745.2 of Catagonus wagneri. NCBI lineage: Eukaryota > Metazoa > Chordata > Mammalia > Artiodactyla > Tayassuidae > Catagonus > Catagonus wagneri. Next base: position 912,339 of record PVHT021183695.1, on the reverse strand, counting down.
GTTGCAGCTCCGGCTCCTATTCAACCCCTAGCCCCTATTCAACCCCTAGCCCCTATTCAACCCCTAGCCCCAGGAACTTGCACATGCCGCAGGAGTGGCCCTAAAAAAGTAAAATTAAATAAATAAATATCTTATAATTAAAAAAGCATGGTAAAATAAAAAATATATGCCTATTAGGAAGTTAGCTACTGTTAATAATTTAAAGTATTAAATATCTTTGCATATTTTATATGATATGTGTAGCCTTTGTCATGTATGCATACAGAAATACGTTATACTTAAAAAACCTATTTCTATCAAGTTTTTTCCCTTTCATTGTAATATCTATAAAAATATGACCCTTAATTGTTACCTAATATTCTATTAGCTTTATATAACCGTTCACCTATTTTTGGACTCTTTAATCATTTCCAAATATTAGCTAAAATAAATAACATTGAATACTTCAGTTAAGTTTTTAAACACTAAAAAATGTTGTGATAAACATACAAACACAGATATGTATTTGTCCAAATATCTATTTTTTCAAGATATATTATTCCTGAAAGAGTCATTTTATTTAAAAGGCAAGTGATTTAAAAATTCTAGGAGTTCCCTCATGGCTCTGCAGGTTAAGGATCTGGCATTGTCACTGCTATGACTCTGGTTACAGCTGTGGCACAGGCTTGATCCCTGGCTTGGAAACTTCCTCATGCTGCAGGCACAGCCAAAAAATAAATAAATTAAAAAATAAAATGTCTAAATACACGATGACAAATTCCTTCCTAGAAATAAATACAAACTTTATATAACTAGCATTATGCAAAGGGACTTTTACGGTATTCATTCCTTCATTGAAAGGTACCAGTTTTCTTCTTTACTAAAGTGATAGAGTGGTATCTTGAAATTGTAATTTTTATTCCTAGTTTAACCTTTTTTTATATCTCCTGGGACAGATAGTATTTTTGTATTCTTTGTTTTTCCTCAGAATTTTAATTTAATAACAATAGGAACATTTTATATTCTATGGAGCATTTGCTGTATGTCAGACACCATATAAAAGCTTTATGTGAGTTACATAATATGCTCCCGACAACAGGCCAGGAAATAAGCACTTTTAAAGTATCTCTATTTTATGTGTTAAGAAACTGAAGAGAGGTGAGGTAAGGAGATTTGTTGAAGACTGCCCAGCTAATACATTATCTTTTTATATTATAGCGATCAATATTTTTTCTGTAGAAGGGTTTATTTTGCTAATAATTTGCTAAGTTTGTTACTTATCTGTCCATTTTATTCATAATATTTTTATCGTGCAGAAATTATAAGTTTGTATGTGGTCAGATTATAAATTTATTTAATTATTTCCTCCTTTGCTTAAAAGATTACAAAGTAACTCCTTTATTTCAAAAAAAGTTCTCCCATAATTCTAGATTTTAATGTTTTCTTTATTTAATATATTTGGAATATCTTATATAAATAATATGAGATGGGAATCTAAATTTAAATTGAATTTTCCCCAGATAACTAATATTTTAGAATTTTTTGAACAATCCTGTATTTTCTTATTGGTTTGTGATAACTCTTTTATTATATGCTAAATTCATATACATTCTATCAAATTATTTCCTCTGGAAGTGATAACATTATTTTATTATTATGTATTATAAAAATTTTACGTATTTTTTCCTTTTAAAAATATTGTTTTTATTGAGGGTACCTTATATTATAACATTATTTAGGTTTGATGTATACGTTATATTTCTATTTCTGTGTACCCTACGGTGTGCTCACCACCAAAAAAATTTTCTGCAGCATTCAGAAATTGCCAAGTCAAGGACTGGACCTGAACCACAGCAGTGACAAATAGGGATCCTTTAAACTACTGAACCACCAGGGAACTCCCACTCCAAAAATTTACTTTCCATGCATCACCATATAGTTGATCCCCTTTGCCCATTTCATCCTCTCCCTAGGCTTTACTTCTCTGGTAACTACTACTCTGTTCTCCAACTACATGTTTGATTTTGTTTGCGTTGTTTTGTTTGTTTATTCTGTTTTTGTTTGCTAATAGTTTTTTATATTCCACACATTAATGAAATCCTATGGTATTTACCTTTTTTGTCGGATTTTTTTTTACCTTAGCAAGATATCTTCAACTTCCATCCATGTTGTTGCAAATGGTAGGATTTCATCCTTTTTCATGGATTAGCAGTGTTCTATTGTGTGTGTGTGTGTGCATGTGTTTGTGTGTGTGTGTGTGTGTGTGTGTGTGTGTGTGTGTATGTATCTCATATCTTCTTTATCCATTCAGCTGTTGATGGACACAGGTTGTTTCCATAGCTTGAATATTGTAAATAGTGCTGCAAAGAATATAGGGGTGTATATATCCTTTCAAGTTACTCTTTTTGTATTTGGATAAATACCCAAAAGTGTGATCACTGGATCATATGGTAGTTGTATTTTTAATTTTTTGAGGAATCTTCATTCTGTCTTCCATAATGGATGCACCAATATGCATTCCTCAACAATGAACAACTTAACTCTTTTCTTCACATTCCAACATTTGTTATTTAGTTTTTTTTTTATTGAAAGTTACACTTATGGGTGTGAAGTGATATATCACTGTGGGTTTTTTTAGTTGTACAACAATCACCACAACCCAATTTTAAAACATTTTCATACCAAACCTCCAGCTCATTTCCCCTGCCCCCAAATTGTCTCCTTTGTAAACCACAAGTTTCTCAAAGTCTGTGAGTCAGTATCTGTTCTGCAAAGAAATTCACTGTGACTTTTTTTTTTAGATTCCACATATAAGTGATAGCATACGATGGTGGTGTCTCACTGTCTGACTAATTTCTAGGTCCATCCATGTTACTGGAAATGCAATTATTTCTTTCCTTATGGCTAATATTACATTATGTATATGCACCACATCTTCTTTGTCTACTCCTCTGTTGATGGACATTTAGGTTGTTTCCATGTCTTGGCTATTGTGTATAGTACTGCAGTGAACACTGGAGTACATGTATCTTTTCGAGTCATGGTTTTCTCTGGATAGATGCCCAGAAGTGGGATTGCTGGATCAAATGCTGATCCTATTTTCAGCTTTCTGAGGAATCTCCATAGAGTTTTCCACAGTGGTTGCACCAATTTGCCTTCCCACCAACTGTGCGATAGGGTTCCATTTTCTGCACATCCTCTCCAGCATATACTGTTGGTAGATTTTTGGATGATGGCCATTCTGGCTGGTGTAAGGTGGTACCTCACTGTAGTTTTGATTTGCATTTCTCTAACAATTAGTGATGCTGAATACCTTTTCATGTGTTTTTTGGCCATCTGTATGTCTTCTTGGGAGAATTGTCTGTTTAGATCTTCTGCCCATTTTTTGATGGGTATTTTTGTTTTTTTTTTTGGTTTTGAGCTGCAGGATGTATTTATAAATTTTGGAGATTAAACCCTTTTCAGTCACTTCACTGGCAAATGTTTTCCTCTGTTCTGTGGATTGTCTTTTCATTTTGTTTAGTGTTTCCTTTGCTGTGCAGAAACTTTTAAGTTTAGTTAGGTACCATTTGTTTGTTTTTGTTGTTATTACTCTAGGAGGTGGATCTAAAAAGATATTGCTGTGGTTTATGTTAGAGACTGTTTAGCCTTGGAGTGTTTTTCCTCCAAGGGTTTTATAGTATCTGCTCTTAAATTTAGGTCTTTAATCCATTTTGATTTTATTTTTGTGTATGGTTTAGGAAGTGTTCTAATTTCATTCTTTTACATGTAGCTGTCCAGTTTTCTCACTTATTGAAGGGACTGTCTTTTCTTCATTATATATTCTTGCCTCCTTTGTCATAGATTAGTTGACTCTAGATGCATGAGTTTAATTATGAGCTTTGTATCCTGTTCCTCTGATCTATAATTCTATTTTTGTGCCAGTACCATATGGTTTTGATGACTAGCTTTGTAGTGTAGTATGAAGTCAGGGATCCTGATTCCCTAAGCTCCATTTTTCTTTCTCAGGATGTCTTTGGCTCTTCTTGGTCTTCTGTCCTTCCAAACTTTAAAATGTTTTGTTCTAGTTCCTCTTTGATTTCTTTAGTGATCCATTATTTAGTAGCATGTTGTTTAGTCTCCAGATATTTGTGTTTTTTGTAGTTTTTATCTCATTGATTTCCATTTGTATAGTGTTGTGGTTGGAAAAGATGCTTGATATGATTTCAATTTTCTTAAATTTACCAAGGCTTGATTTGTGACCCAGAATGTGATGAATCCTAGAGAATGTTCCATGTGAACTTGAGAAGAATGTGTAGTCTATGGCTTTTGGATGGACTGTTCTATAAATCTCTATTAAGTCCATCTCGTCTAATATATCATTTAGGGCCTGTGTTTCCTTATTGGTTTTCTGTCTGGATGATCTGTCCATTGCTATAAGTGGGACATTAAAGTCTGCAGCTATTATTATATTATTGTCAGTTTCTCCTTTTAAGGTTGTTAGCAGTTGCCTTATATATTGAAGTGATCCTATGTTGGGTGCATATGTATTTACAATTGTTTTATCTTCTTCTTGGATTGATTCTTTGATCGTTATGTAATATCCTTCTTTCTCTCTCATAATATTCTTTATTTTAAGGTTTTTGTCTGATATGAGTATTGCTATTCCAGCTTTCTTTGATTCCTATTTGCATGGAATATTTTCTTCCATCCTCTCACTTTCAATATGTATATGTCACCAGAACTAACATGGGTGTCTTGAAGACAGCATATATATGGGTCTTGTTTCTGTATCCATTCAACCATTCTATGTCTTTTGGTTGGGAAATTTAGTCCATTTACAGTTAAGGTAATTATTTTTATTTATTTATTTATTTTTTGTATTTTCGCCTTTTATGTAGAGCCGCACCCATGGCATATGGAGGTTCCCAGGCTAGGGGTCTAACAGGAGCTGTAGCTGCCAGCCTTCACCACAGCCACAGCAATGCGGGATCCTAGCCGCGTCTGCCACCTACACCACAGCTCACGGCAACGCCGGATCCTTAACCCACTGAGCAAGGCCAGGGACCGAACCCGCACCCTCATGGTCGGATTCGTTAACCACTGAACCACGAAGGGAACTCCAAGTTAAGGTAATTATTGATATGCGTATTCTTATTGCCACTTTTTAACTGTAGGATAGTAATCTAGTTTCATTGTTTTTTTGCATGTGGATGTTATTTTCCTAGCGCCATTTACTGAAGAGACTCTCCTTTCTCCACTGTATGTTCTTTGAACTTTTGTCATAAATTAATTTTCTGCATATGCATGGGTTTATTTATGGGTCACAATTTTGCTCCCTTGATCTATGTATGTGCATTTCTGCCAATACTGTGCTGTTTTGACATCTATGGCTTTGTAATATTGTTTGAAATCAGGCATCGTAATACTTCAAGCTTTGTTATTTTTTTCCGCAAGATTACTTTGACCGCTTAATGTCTTTTGTGGTTCCTTATAGATTATAGAACTTTTTGTTCTGTTTCTGTGAAAAATGTCCTTGGAATTTTACAGGGATAGCACTGAATCTATAGATTGCTTTAGGCAGTATGGGCGTTTTGACAATGTTAATTCTTCCAATTCATGGGCACAGAATATGTTTCCATTTGTTTGTATCTTCAGTATTTATTTCAACAGTATATTATAGTTTTCGTTGTACAGTAATTTTACCTCCTTCGTTAAATGTACTCCCAGGTTTAAGTGCCTTTTAGTGTAGTTTCTAGGATTCCTATCTTTGTTCCGTCTGGCAGAATGTTCTCTCCAAAGTAGAACAAAGAGGAAAATGAAGTTATAAGAAACAGTAAATGAGAGATAAGAAAAATGAAATCTATGAGATTGAAATTAACATTGCTTAAAATCTAAACTCACACAGAACATGATGAAAGGTACATATGTACTACAGAGAGGCAGAAAACCTATATAAAGAAAAATATTGTATAGCTGTTCCCAGAAACAAACTTGTAATGATACACAAGATTGATATTTCTTTGCTCGGTAAAACCATTTTGAGAAAAATGTTAAATCAAGGCATTCCAGACTTTCATGTGAATAAACTATAATATATTCTGAATATGCTTCTGTTATTAACTTAGAACAATATTATGTGCATTTATTTACAAAAAAGTAATTTATATTTTTGAATCTCATTATCAAAAATTTTGGTTTTCCTAGGGAAAAATCACTTTATCTTGAAAAATATATTTTGAGAACATATTATATTGAGCATTAAGAACAAAGAGATAAATGAGTCATGGCCCCTGCCTTCCAAAAGCTCATAATTTCAAAAGGCTAGAAAACATGTTAAGCATAATTACAGCAAACTACAGAAAGGAGGAAATATCCAGTTAAGGGAAAGGTACAATCTTAGAATCAATGGTATTGGAGCAAAGAGAGTACGAATTCACAAATAATATCATTGTGTATAACTGTGTATTATGCCTCTTAAAAAAGGTTTCATACTTCAGTATCTCTTCAGTTTTGAATAACTTAAGAGTTTTATTGGCAAATAAATGGTGCGTTTGAACAAAATACTTATTAGAAGCCATAATAATTGACTTTACTGATTTTGTCACTGCAACCTTACTCAGATTTTCTAGCATTTGAAAATTTCAGTGTTTTGTAATACTTTAATCTTGGATGTTGACATTTTTCCACTACAAAAACCTTGTGGCACCTTATTTGTTACAGAGACCTTTGGGTCACATACCAAAAACTTTGTCAAATCTTGAAACAGTATTCTCAGTCAATTCTCTTTACTTTGTATTCAGGAATTAAGAAACTGAAAAGGTATATGTTAAGTGTGTTTTGTGACTAAATAATTCAATTGAAATGCATGAAGATTTATTGAGTTTTTTCTATATGTATGACACTGTGCGCCAAGCTAAAGATAAAAAAAAAAATCTGTAAATAAGGGAAATGTATTTCCTTGCCAGATGCTTAAGTAGACCACATCATATTGGCTATGAAGTAATTAAACACAAATGTTCTCTGCGCTGCTGCAGGCAAAGCAGATCTTGCTTCAGGAGCATTTCTTCGCAAAGGGAAGTCCATATGCGACTGAAACTAATCAGAAAATGATCATTTTGTTAAAAAGGTTTTAACTTCAGCATTGCTATCCTCTTATTATCACAGTATGCATATCCCAGACATATAACAGAACATCTAGAAATTAACAAAAAAGATCATCCAAAGTTACTAATGATAGTAGCTCTTTTACAGTTTTATGGCAGAAAAAGAAATCTCTGTATACAAAATTCATAAAATTAATGCAGAAAAGGTACTTATGGAATGATAGAAAAATTGAACAAGAGCCCCCAAATCAAATGATAGTTCATCCTAAGGCAGAAAGCCTAGAATAAGAATGTGTGGGATGTAGAAGAAAAAATGATAAAAAATAAACCAAGACAGATCTTTAGTGAGGAAGAATTGGAAATCCATATCAAAACCACTCCACCATAAAGAATCTAGGACTTTGCTGCATATTTTCAGTAGAAATAAATAAACAGAATAAGAGCCATCGTAAAGGCAAAAAAATGTACTGTTCAAAAGCCAATGAATTACAAATAAACTGAATGGAAGAAACCTACTATTTAAAGTCAAGCTATTGATACTTTATTATGGATAAATATGGGAAACAGCTCATTTAACCTCCGGTCACCATCCTAAGAAGACTTCTGCTCCAGTAGGCTGTATGTTACAATCCCATATGAGAAGATGGCTATTTTTCTGAGACCCTACTGAAATTATCTTAGTCTGATATGTTGATGGTGTCAAATTGTCATCTATAGTATCGATAAAGAAGGCACATTTTTATCCTGTTTAATACATCTTCCCTCTGTTTCATATGATGTTGCTGCAAAAATGCTCCTGGAAAATTGTAGCAACATGGGCTTAGCTTCCAGAGGACCCATAACGTTGAGATTCTCTGTCATTCATCTCAGTGCTTCCTTGGGGTGAGGGAGGGTTGGAGAAGGAGGGTTCTGATGAGCTGCGAAGTAACTCACCCAGCTCACCTCAAGCCTCACATGGTTCATAATTGATGCCAACATCCAGAGAGTTCCCTATGAGGCTATGAAGATTTCCCCTCAGCTATCCAAAACTAGAATATTCCTATGAAATCTTTCATAAACTGAAATGGCATAAACTGAAGAAGGACACATCTTGCTAAGGGTGCACAAAATAAATTGAGATAAAGCACGGGTGCTCACAGGCTCAGCTCGAAACTGTGGCAGCTCCATGCTGAGATGCTGAATGTACTTCCTAGGGAAGGAGCTTAAGCAGTGCCACTGTCACTGCTCTGGGTAGATGCTGCCTCTGTAACAGCTCCCTGTAAAACAAATGCTGAATGTTATTTTTGCTTTTCACATTTTTTTGTAAAAGCAAAAATCCTGTTCAGATTTCTTTCAGTTAGCAAAAAATAGGTACCAATGTAGGTCTTTCGTAAAAGTGAAGTAAATTGAATTCTGTGGACCAAAGAAGCAAGAATCATTTAAAGGAGAACAGAGTATGCCACTCCCAAATATGCCACTTTAGGATACTGATTTTTTCAAATTAAAATTACTTAAGAAAGAGCCAGGGTAAAATGAACGATTCTGATCCTCCTTTGTCCTTCTGAAAGCAGAAAATAAATTTTCCGTGTGAAAGGTAACCTCTCTGTACTAGGTGGGTAAAAGGCATTCTTTTCACCAGAGATAAGAAATTTGGGGCCTAGTAGGCTATAAAGCAAAACTTGTTACTTTTCAGTAATTTAATACCCCAAGCGCAAACCCCTTTGCCATATCTATTCTTCATATTTTTTTGTTTGTTTCCTTGCCTAAAAGATATAAAGGCCGCCTGCTTTGGTCACTTCTTTTATTTTTTTATAGGGCTCCTGTACATAAGATATTAACTTTGTTTTTCTCCTGTTTACCTGTCTTTTGTCAGTTTAAATTTTAGGTCATCCAAAGAGCCTAAAAGAGAAGAAGGGGGATGTTTTTCCATCCCTACACAATCCAATTTACTCTTAAACTCCTGATCCACATAGCTCTCCTCTCTGTCCCTTTTTCCCTCTTCCTCTCCTTCCTTCTTTATCTCTCTCATTATCATTTTGCAGATTAGTTTGTTCTAATTTAGCTTGGGTATACCAACTCACATCTAGGTTCTCCAGGATTTCTCAGGTAAAGAAGTCAGCTGAGACTTGTCTAGCTGCCCCAAGTAATATATATTTCAAAGACCAGATAGAATATAGTTGGGCCAGCTTGGTAAAGCATCCCTTTCTGATTCAGCCAACTCGCTATGGTATTATGGGTTCATGTGAGAGTGTTTCTCCGCTGCAAAGGAGAAACAAAAGGATTGACAGATGAAATAATCAGCCTCTTTGTACGCTGCTGATATTGATGGTATCAAGTCTGAGTAGAACTTCTTCAGTAGTCATTTTTTTAACTTAATGTAATTTAATTTTATGCATGTATGTATGTGTGTATTTATTTATTTAGCCTTTTAGTGCCATAATGCAGCATATGGACGTTTGCTGTCTGGGGGTCGAATCAAAGATTCAGCTTCCAGCATATGTCACAGCCAGGGCAATGCTAGATCTGAGCTGCATCTGCAACCTACATCACAGCTCCTCCTTAACCCACTGGGTGAGCCAGGGATCAAACCCACATCCTCACAGACACTACGTTGATTCTTAACATGCTGACTCACAATGGGAGCTCCACATACGTCATTTATTACTTGTAAATAAGTGTATTTTACACCATATATTATAATGTTTTGTATTATGTATTTTAGAGTATACATATCACATCATCACCTTGTTTTAAATATATTGCATAATACTTTAAGTCGTTCTATGAGGTGGGTATAAAATTTTTATCACCAGTAATCAATAAAAAACTGATATTTAGAAAATTTAACTTGCTTAAGGCTACTGCTATAGACCAAATGTTCGTGTCTCCCGCAAAATTCAAATATTGCAGTAAAACCCCCACTGTGATGGTATTTGGAGGTGAGGTCTTTGAGAGGGGATTAGTTCCCTCATGAAAGAGACTAATGCCCTTATAGAAGAGACCTCAAAGAGCTCCCTTACTCCTTCCACTACGTGAGATTACAGTGAGAAGATGGCTGTCTATAAACCAAGAAAGGGACCCTCAACAGACACTGAATCTGCTAGCAGCTTAATCTTGGGCTTCCTTGCTTCCAGAACTGTCAGAAATAAATGTTTGTTGCTTAATGCACCCAGTCTGTGGTATTAGTTAGGTTGTTTGAGATCTTTCTTGTTCATGAGGTATGTTTTTGTTGCTATAAACATCCTTTTTATGCAGCTTTTTCTGCATTATATAGATTTGGGATTGTTGTGTTTTCATTCTCATTTGTCTTCAGGTATCTTTCAATTTCCTTTTTTATTTCTTTAATGACCTATTGATTGTTTAGCGGCATTTCGTTTCGGTCCCATTTTTTTGTAGTTTTTTGTGTAGCTGATATATAGTCATATCATTGTGGTCAGAAAAGATACTTGATATGATTTGTCTTTTTTAAATTTATTGAAACTTGTTTTGTGGCTTACCATATGCTATCTCCTAGAGACTATTCATTCCATGTGCCCTTGAAAAAGAAATGTGGATTCTTTTGTATTTGGATGAAAAATTCTGTGTATATATCTATTATTTGCATTTAGTTGACATGTCACTTAAGGCTAGTGTTTCTTTATTGATTTTCTGTCTGATAATCTGTCCCTGGTTGTAAGTGACTTCACTTTAACACTTGTTAAAATCCCCTACTATAATTCTATTACTGTCAGTTTCTCACTTTTTGTTTGTTAATATTTGCTTTATGAATTTAGGTGTTCTTATGTTGGGTGTACATGTATTTACAATTGCTATATCTTTTTGTTCGATTGATTGCTTTATCATTATGTAATGTCCTTCTTTGTCTCTTGTTACAGTCCTTGTTTTAAAAGACATTTTATCTAATATAAGTATTGCTACTCATGATATTTTTTTTGTTTCCATTTGCAAGAATGTATTTTTCCATCCTCTCACTTCTGGTCTGTGTGTGTCTTTACATCTGAAGTGTATCTCTTGTCAGCGGTATGTATAATATGTAATATTGTTTTCTTGTTTTCTCATCTGTTCATCCACTCTGTCTTCTGATTGGAGCATTTATTCCCTTATATTTAAAGCAATCATTGCCTGGTATGTTTACTGCCATTTTGTTGATTATTTTCTTGTTATTCTTGGAATTCTTTTTGTTCTTTGCTCTCTTCTCTTGTGATTTGTTGATTATATTTGATCTTGTCTCTGCTTTGTTCAGTTCTTCTCCTGAGGTTTTGTCTTGTTCCTTCATTTGGAACATAATGCTCTGTTTCTTCATTTTGCCTAATTCCCTGTTGTTTTTGTGCATTAAATAGGTCAGTAATATTTCTTGAATCTTGAAGTAGAAGCCTTATTTATGAGCCACCCTATGGAGCCCAGCAGCATGCTCTCCCCTGGGTACCAGAGCTCGTTATTCTTGAGATGTACCCCCATGAGGCCTGTATAGGCCCTTCTGTTGTGGTTAGGTCAACTGCTGTGGGTATTCTGGTAGGTAGGGTTGGCCCTAGCACAGCTGGCTGCAAGGCCTTACCTTGTGCATTGACTATGGGCCTGCTGGGTAATGGGGCCAGGTGCCTGTGTACCTCGTTATATAGGTATGGGGCCCAAAGGGCCACAGGACTGGTGCTCACTCCCTGCGTTGTAGTTGGTTCTATGGGCCAGAGGGCTGCAGGGCTGAGGTGAGTCTGCTGGTGGGTGGTTAGGCCCCCAGCACTAATAGGCTAGAGGGAGGATTTCAAAATGGTGGTTATCAGTACTGGTGTCTATATGGTTGAACAGGCTCTTAAAATGGCTGCTGCCAGTGTCTCCATCCCTAGGCAGAGAACCACTTGTCTCCTGACTCTCTGAGAGGCTCTTCTAGATCATCAAGTGGACCTGACCCAAGATTCTTTCACCCCAAGATTTTTTCAAACTGTTGCCTCTTCACTGGGACTTTGCATGAGTCCTTCAAGAGCAAAGCCTTTTTCATGTAACATATAAGCCCTGCTGGTTTCTAAATCAGACATTCTAGGAGCTTATCTCCCTGGTGTAAGACCCTCAGGATAGGAGAACTGATGTGGGACTCAGACTTCTTGCTCCTTGGGGAGAATTTCTGCAGTTGTGATTATCCTCCCATTTATGGGTTTCTGACCCAGATCTATGAATCCTCACTATACCATGTCTCTGCCCCTTCTATCCATCTTATTGTGGCTCCTTCTTTTTATCTTTAGTTGTGGAAAATCTTTTCTGCTAGCCTTCAGATTGTTCCCGTAGATAGTTGCTCTATAATTAGTTATGATTTTGGTGTGCCTGTGGGAGAAGGTGAGTTCAGGGTATCTCCTACTCGGCCATGTTGGGCATATCCATTAGCAAGTGTGTGTTTTATTGTTGTTGTTTTGTTATAGCAACGGAAATGAACTAAGACAGAAATTGATACCAAAACAGGGTATCGTTACTGTAACAAATGCCATGAAGGAGGCTTTGGGACCAGGGACTAGAAATTGATACCAAAAAATGTGATTGTTACTGTAACAAATGCCATTGGAGGAGGCTGGCAGAGTTTTGAGGTGCATATTAGAAAAAGCCCACAATGCCATGAACCAACTATTAAGGGTAATTTTGGTGAGAGCTCAGAAAGAGAAGAGTAAAGCTAGAGAGAAAGTCTCAATTTTTTTAGAGAATAGCTAAGTGATCCAGAACATGATTTGGTAGAAATATGATGATTAAAGGTCATTTTGATGATATCTCAGTTAGAAATAAGGAACGTGTTATTGGAAACTAAAGAACAGGCCATCCTTGTTACAAAGTAGAAAAGAACTTTGCTGAATTATGTTCTTGTTTTAGTGTTTTTTGGAAGATAGAACTTGCAATTGATGAAATTGGATATTTAGCTAAAGCTATTTCTAAGCAAATTGTTGAATGTGTGCCTTGGCTCCACCTGATTGCTCATAGTAGAACATGATCAGAGAGAAATAATTGAGTCAGGATTGTTAAGCAAAAAGGAAAGCATAGCTTAAGGATTTGGAAAATTCTCACCTATCTATATTATAAAAAATTAGAATGCTGTGTGTGTGGCCAGGTGACCATTCAGTAACAATATGAGTCAGCCAACTTAACAGATCCCAAGAGCTATTTTCCAAGACTATGGAAGAAGCCCCCAGAAGTCATTTGGAGATTATCAGAGCTGCCACTTCTGTCACAGGCCCAAAGTGTAAGAGTCCACAGGGAAGAGCAGTTTCAAATGAGGTGTTGTGGGCACCTGTAGGACATGGATTTGCACTAATACCCTCTTAAGTTGCTAGTTCTTCTCCCTACACACCAGGCTGCGCTCCTCAGCTGCCTCAAGCTTGGCTTCGGTGGGCTTCAGGACAGCACACACTCCCTCACCAGGCTGTAGTCAGCTAACTTTGGCAGCATCTGTATGGGACAGTCTCTGTTGATGACAGAGTACACGGGCATGGGCTATGGCTGCCTCTGTATTTCAAAGAAAAGAGTTGTCTGGAGCTGAAATGAGTATGGGCCTCCAACCCTAGAAAGCCACAGGCATAACCCCTGTAAATAGCCACCCCAGGGCAGGGACCAAGCAGTGTGTCTGTGAGGTCATTCTGCTGAGCCTTGGGAGTGATGTTGACACCCCAACGGGCCTGGAAAATAAAGCATCAAGCCAAAGAAGATTATTCTCAAGCCTTAGGGCCTAATGGAATTTACCTCATGAAGTTTTGGACTTACTTGGGCCCTGTCTCTTATAAAAGTGAGGATGCATTGGCATATGGTGCCAGGGATCTGATCCAAGCCACAGTTGTGACCTATGCTGCAGCTGTGGTAACACCAGATCCTTGACCTACTATGCCAGGCTATGCCAGGCCAGGGATCAAACTACAGAACTCCTTAGAGGCTGCCAGTCCTGTTGCACCAGAGCAGGAACTCTAAGCCCAATTTCCCTTTATTTCTACTGTTTTTTGTTTAAAATATATGTATATAAATATATATACATATTAATATATACATGTGTTTATGAATATATATATACATACAAAATATGCATACACATCACAACAAACACACACACATATATATATAGAAAAGTTTTTAAATTTACCTTCCTTCATTTAAAGGATTTTATCCTAAGTACCAGTATGATTTGCAAGTATATAATTTTTTTTATTCTTCTAAAGATATGTGTCTAGAGATAGCATTCAACAGCATTCAAAACTTGCAAAGTGAAGAGGCAGGCTAGGCTGTCTTCTTCTTCTTTTTTTTTTTTCTAAATGAAAATGTGCTGCTTCTCTTTTCCAATTACTGATTCTGTAAGATAATGGCATGATTGCCAGCTATGAACCAGCAGCTTCCTTGAGTGATAATTGTCTCTTCCAATTCTTTTGGTACTCATTGAAATAATATGGTATATTGTTATTTTTGTGTGTGTAAGTTTTGTCTTTCAAGCAGATTCTAAGTTTCTCAATAGTTTATCCTCTCATCCCCTTTTCCCCTGAGACTTTTATGGGAACCAGCGTATTGTCTCCAGTGGGTAACATTTGAGCCTAAGAACAGAAGCCCCAGAAACTGGTAGAGTAAGTACTCTGTTTATTTTAATGCTGTGTCTCACAGAAACCAAGGACAGAAAACAGAGCCAGATCTCATGAGAAAAGTAGCGAACACCTGTAGAGTCAGTATAAATGATATTAAATGAGACTTTCTCTGATGTTCTGAAATTGCAGTTAAAACTAATTGTAAAACACTTACAATAGACTTCAAGTGCTTTATATTCAAAGAGAATTCCAATGAGCTACCCATAATGGTGACCATATTTCTCTCCACAGAGCTTACCAATTATTACTCCGCCACTCCCTCCCTAGTGAATAAAAGTAGAGACTTGAGGGTAGATGGAAGAGTCAGATAGTCTTGGTAGTACACCGGGGCAAGGTGTACCGAAAACAGTAAGAGGCTACTCAGTATCCCTCCAGCATCTCGCCCTTCTCAACCATGGAAGAGAGACAATAAGAGCTACTTACCACTAGCAAAAGCAAGATTTTGGGGATGGTTGACAAGTATCTCTAGGAAAGAATGGGAATACCTCTAAGAAGGAGAGTTGGGCATCTCTTTCTCTGGGTGTATGTTAGTAAAACTGCAGAACTTGCAGGCGCATGTGGTAATGATGAGAGAAGAGAATGAGGAAGCTCTTGAAGCCTTAGACTTGTATCCTCTGAATTTGGGCTGTCATGCATTTATTGTCTACAGATTTTGGCAGACTGAAGGTCATTTGGCGTATCCCATGCTATTAGGACTTGGAAAAAGG
This sequence comes from Catagonus wagneri, assembly GCA_004024745.2. NCBI lineage: Eukaryota > Metazoa > Chordata > Mammalia > Artiodactyla > Tayassuidae > Catagonus > Catagonus wagneri. The sequence continues at coordinate 896,997 of PVHT021183695.1, read as the reverse complement.
CATGATGAAATATATTTGGAAGAAGATGGAGGCAACCTCTTCCATCATTGTTCTTTTTGACCCTCAGTTGATGCGAGAACAAGTTTCAGCAGTTACTGGATCTTTGACTGAAGGTGAAAGGGAATTAATGAAGTGGCAGAAGACAGAGCTGACCACACAGCTGCCAAACAAAACAATGGGATGTCCAGCACTTAAAAAAGGATCAGACTGTGTACCTCAAGCAGAATCACATAGGGACAAAGCTGCCTCTGGGAGGATGATCCACAGTAGAAGGGTCGAGGATCAAAGTCATGCTCATTCTAAGAGAAATCACACTTATCACCTCATCAGGGTCATCCAGAATCAGATAGAATGAGACTGAACCAAAATGTGCAGGAATATTTATCAACAGGGATAGCATTGCCAAGTTTAGTATGGGCACATTTTCTCATTTCCATGTCCATAAGCCGTTAAAAGAGCAAGTGACTAGAAGGAGTGAAATGGGAATAGGCAGGATGGGGAGTAAGTGCTTTGAATCAGATGTGTGACTAGAGCGTTAAACTAGATTGAATTAAATTCTAATAATGGACAGTGACCAAGGCATCTTTCTAAGGGAAAGGAAAGGAACCTCATAGGGCACATTTGAAAGAAAAAAATAAAAATAAAACCAACCAATGTTAAAATCTAGTCTTTTTAAGGTCAATGTCTGCTTCTCTCAGGTGTTATTTAACTTTTGCCTCTTTCAATCACAGATGTGATATAGTTCCTCTCATTCTCTCTTTTTTTCTTTTTCTTTTCTTTTTAGGGCCGCATCTGCAGCATATGGAGGTTGCCAGGCTACGGGTCCAATCGGAGCTACAGCTGTTAGCCTACACCACAGCCACAGCAATGCCAGATCTGAGCCATGTCTGTGACCTACACCACAGCTCACGGCAATGCCGGATTCTTAACCCACTGAGAGAGGCCAGGGATCGAACCTGAAACCTCATGGTTCCTATTTGCCACAATGGGAACTCCCCCTCTAATTCTCTTTTTTTCTTTACCTTTACTTCCTCTCTATCTGAATATAACTTAACATGACCCCAAGTTTATAGGATCCCAGTGCAAACCACCATCTAATTATGTGTCTTCTATAATTCGCATTTTCAAGAGAAGATGTTTAACTTGCTTAACTCATCTAGCAAATTGATTGGTTCTCCTTAGGTGTGTCATTGGCCCAGTTAGCTCTGGCTATAATGCAGAAATCGAAGGTTGTAATATTTCTTAAAGGGGGCATGGCAAGTAGGTCATCATTACTTAGAATGAGTGTTCACTTAAAGTTCTGTGGAGTGTGATAACTTTTCGATGAGTCAATGTCTTTAGCATGTATCGGAAACTTTTTCAATTTACAGAGTGGCTGTCTAGTATTGCGTCAAAATGATCATAATAGACCTATTTACCTATCTATTGTTCATGAACAAGGAGGAAGTTTTGTTAAGCAGGTCAGATACGACATATTTTCTTGATCAGGAAGAAGAAATGAAAAAGCAAGATGAACTTTCAAATTCTTTGCTCACGATTTAGCAAAGAGCTTCAGGTAAATGAAAAGTGCAATTGCATTAGTAATGTACTGTTCCTCAAAGTGGAATATAAAAAATTATATATAAAGCTGAATATGAGTATTAGAGAAGCACTGAACTTCATGGGGTCAGATGGGCTTGAAACTCCTGTATCCCGGTGTTCTGAATGATATCTCACTCACACCATGTCCTTGAAAGCAGCTGAGGGTTTTACATTTGATATGCAACTGAGGACACACATATGTGCTGGACACTGTATTTTCTTGTTACTTGGCAACAGTTTCTTTTTCCTCTTAGCAACAGCAGAGAAAAGAGCTTTTTGAAAACTTAAAAAAAAGGAGAGAACAGAAAAAGTCAAAGCCTTTCATATTTCCTCTGGCTGCAGGGCATATTAGAAGGAACTGGATTCAGTTATGGATATGAAGTATATATGTTATCTAGTTATGATTATGTTCCTATTGAAATGTAACCAAAAGTTTTAATATCTTAGTTATATAATTATTTCACTCTATACCACGGTTAAATATAAATCATAGCCTTCTCAGTCAATTTATATTCATGTCAGTTTTCCCAGTATGTGTGACTTACACTGAAAAGAACCGTCAGGAAAGGCAGTAATTTTCAGGTAACCTCTTATTATTATTTAACCAGCTACTGCCTGGATTTCTCATTTAGTTAATTTTGTGTGTGTGTGTGCGCACGCGCGCACGCTTCTTAGAGCCACATCTGTGGCATATGAAAGTTCCCGGGCTAGGAGGCTACAGCTGCTGGCCTACGCCACAGCCATAGCAACACGGGATCCAAGCCTAGTCTGTGATCTATGCCACAGCTCACCACAATGCCAGATCCCCAGCCCACTTAGCGAGGCCAGGGATCCAACCTGCATCCTCATGGATACTGGTCAGATTCATTTCCATTGCGCCACAACAGGAACTCCTAAATTTTTTAGAAAGGCTGTAGCTATGGGTGGAGAAGAGAAAGAGAGAAAAACTGATTTTGGCAGAATCTGACTTATGAAGGAATTGCCAGTCTGTCTTTCTTCGTCTTGGTGGAAATTATTATTTTTAAAGCAAGAAATAGACTTTAAGTCACTGAGAATCCTGAGTTTGTTATAGCTGTTTGTATCACTTCATTATTATGATAGCTTACAAAAAACAAAACAAAATTATTAGAAAAAATATCAGATCTTGGATGGTTTTGTATTGGAGGAAGAGTCATTGCCTTAGCTGATGAGAGTGGCCACCAGGACTGTATAATGTTCCAAGTCTTACCAGATGGTGAGGCTCTGGCTGTTGAAGTGAAGCTCCAAGTTGTTCTTGTTGCTTATGTTTGCTTCTCACAGGGAAATTCACAGGTGTGTGAGATTTGGTCACTATGTTCCCCACATAATCATTATCTCAATTAAAATAGCAAACATTTCAACACCTGCAGAAGATCCCTCATGTCTCCTTTTAATCAGTCTATAATATTTGAATCTCAGCAGTAGGTATACCTTTTGTCTAATCTCTGCCCTCACCTTCTATTAACTGGCATTGCCTTCCACTGGTGTGTACGTAGGGAAGATCTCTGTCCCTTCTACCGCTTCCAACTTTTATTATCCTGCCTACCCCTCCACCCCCCTCAGCGTGGTCAGACACACAAAAAAAGACCACTTTCTCTAACGGGCAAGCTCACTTTGTGTAAAAGCTCAGTGTGTGTGCACCCACCCAATGATGAACCAATTCATGGTCCTCTTAGGACTCATCCATCTTGCCTTCCACCCTCTCTTCCAACCCTCTCAGAGCACATCCATAACAAATTTCAGGCCCTCTACTACCAGTTCAGTTCAAGGTTGGTAAAATGCCAACATTTTAGTTTTATACATTTAATTTTGTATATCTCTTGGGCCTTTGAGGTTGGCCACATTTTCTAACTCAGCCTTACAGTGTCTCTGCTTTTGATCTACCTTGATAAATACCAAATTGGCATTTCACCCCATTTATACTTATTCCTTATATGTTGAATGAATCCCACAGTAAGTTTATAGGTAAGAGTGATTTGTCAAGGCAGGATTAGTGTATTCTTGGATTTCTTTAGAATATTGGGATGAGGCTTAATT
>PVHT021183695.1:833223-892361 GCA_004024745.2 Catagonus wagneri | reverse complement strand
CCACATTTTCTAACTCAGCCTTACAGTGTCTCTGCTTTTGATCTACCTTGATAAATACCAAATTGGCATTTCACCCCATTTATACTTATTCCTTATATGTTGAATGAATCCCACAGTAAGTTTATAGGTAAGAGTGATTTGTCAAGGCAGGATTAGTGTATTCTTGGATTTCTTTAGAATATTGGGATGAGGCTTAATTATAGTTACTGTTCTAAAATTTGCTTTACTCCCAGCATTTAAATTGTATTTCTATCTTGAATGAATTGTGATACAGAAATTACTGTTTTATAAAATAGAGGTAAATGTAGTCAGCATTCACAAATAAAATGTTGTAGAATTATGTAATTCTTTGGCAGAGACCTGGGCTCTAAATTCAACTCTGCAAGCAAGAACCTAGTATACTATTTTGTGACATTAAGCAAGTCATTTAACCTCTGACATATTTCCCTCAAAGAGAGAGATATAAAATAATTCTACTCACTTTAGTATATTATAGTGGACTTATTAACATTTAGTGTATTATAGTATAATATTTAGTATATTATAGTTTTGAACATTATTTTCTATATGAAGAACCTGGAAAGTTATCTAAATTGTCCAAAGACACAGAGTTTTCCATTGGAAGGAACTAAATTGCAAGCCAGAACTCCATACCTTTATTTCTTTATCCTTATTCAGAATGAAGGAAATTCCCTAATGTGAGGGAATTCAGGGCAATCAAGAACTCTGTCCTATAATTCTCTATCATCTTGATAAGTGCTGGAACTATAGTGTACCAATGTTTTCAATAAAACGTTTTACTCCTAGAATTAGATAAATATCTAAGCAATGATGTTGATGAGTCTCAGTCTTCAGTTAAAGTATCTGGTCACCCACACAGTAACAGATATGGTTGGATATGTCATGGACTGCCCTGATCTCTCCATTTTTTGTATGCTCTCCAGAAACACTGTCTCCTTTGCACCTGTGCCAGTGCTCCCATGACTGTGCTCTGGCCTGTGAAGTGAGTGAGTTCTGAGATGGACCAGTCCTCAGTGATGACTGTGGCCTCTGGACTCAGGGCCCTTTGCCTGTTAATCTCATTATATACAGATCAGGCCTCTTATCATTCCCTGAGAATCACTGGAATAATGACCTCAGAACCAGAGCTACATATTTTATTTAGATGTAAAAGAACCCCTTCCAGAGGGGACGGAGTCTCCTCATCCATCAGAGCCCCCAAATCCCTCAAATCTGAAATCTACCTAGGCTGTAGTTGACTTGTAGTAGTTTTTTTTTCCATTAAACAGGAAATAGCCCTGACAGTTTTGGCTGCTTGTCAGGACCTCAGTGTCCTGGCTAATCCGTCAGTCTTTACCCTCATCCCATTTGTATCTTTTCTCTGGAAAACTCACCAGTTCTTCGAAAACTTTTTCCAAACTTATGTCTCCCAGATTCCATGTTTTGTATTTTGTAGTCTCCTTTATATTCTTAATCATTAAAGTGGCTAAAGTTTACATACTACTTGGCCGCGCATCATTATTCGTGACTTTTCTTACCATTCTGGGTAATTTGCATGTTTGTGTGAAAGACTTATATAAAGCCCTAACCTCTCAATTACTTAACTTCCTTTTTCTCAGGATTGTTATCGTCACTTCACTTGTATTAGTACTCTCACAGCTACTCTCTGCATCTCTTGATCAAATGTTGAAACGTTTAGCTTTCAGACCTCTGAGATGGAACAGTGGTCAATGATGAAAGTGCCTATACTTCCAATTACCTAACTCAGTTATGCTCATTTTACATGTTTAAGATAAAGAGGAAGGAGATGAGAAAAAGGTAAGCAAAGGACACCAGGGATTAGAGGCTTTAATGAAGTCAGCTTTCATGGTTTAGTATCACTTAGACTATATCATAGACTTAGATAAATATATGTCCTAACATATTTTGCCCAAGTTTCACACTGCTTTCAGAAAGCCATTTTTGAGCTATCATCCTCTACTCTCTCTTTCTATATATATGTACTATATGTATATATGTGAAAATATACAAAATAGAACAATAATGCAGTGTTAGTTATAAATTATTAAATAACAATATATTAAATATTTAAACTATTTTTAAGTAATCGGAAACTGGACAAGATAAAAGTTACTAAATTTAGAATTTTCCTGTGACATTACAATAAATCAACCCCTACTTTGGAGATAGTGATCTATTTTTTCCCCTGTTTTTCTTACATAGAATCCATCTAGAACACTCTGATTTCTGACCACCAGCTCATCTTCTCTATACCCATAATCAGGTCGTTGAGCTCTCCTAGAGTAAGAACCACAAATGCAAATCTTGCTCCCCATTATAGATGTGTGCTCTCTGTTTTAACTGAGTGATCAGTACCACCAATTAATCTGTTTATGCTCTAGTTACTTTTTTCTCATTTTGCATGGCTGGCGATTTGGTGTTTTTCTGCTCTCTAAAATCTAACCTTTCTATCTACCCACCTTTATTCTCACTAAACAACTACTTCAGCCTTCAGAGTCACCAGATGACTATATAGTTCACAGAGTGTACAGAAACTATCAAATAAATTCCTTCAACATTCTGCCACCTTATACACAATTTGTCTCCACATCCATTTTTTTTTCTTTCTCTTTATTAGAAAAGTACCAGTTTATCCAGGACAGTCTCACTTTATGCAGGTCCTTAGGATAATTATTAATAGTGCCTACTTACATTATTGAAATGTTATACCCTAATTATACTAGAAGTCCCCCTCCCCCATTTGGATCTTAACATCGTGATATGATCACCTTTTCCCTATCTGTTGAGTATACCATCCTTTTCTTATATCTTCTACATTTGATCATCTTCTTGCTTTCTTCCATCAGTATTAATGCTTTCCCATAATAACAGTTAAAATTAATGCTTTCCCATAATAATAATTAAAAATCTTTATCCCATGGATTTTTAGTTACTTCTCTTTTTTAGCCCACAGTTCTTTAAAAAGTCATTGGATTAAATATAAACTACTTACATTTGAAAAACTTCTCTGATTCTACAGATAGAGGAGTTTAGATATCCTCCGTATGTACTTATGTATTTTTCTTATAATAGTTTTTCCAGAGAAACAGAGACCACACACACACTCACACACTTATAGATAAAGTAAGGCATTGACTCATGCACTTATGGAGAGTGAGAATTTCCAAGATCTGAGTCTGAAAGCCTGAGAACCAGGAGAATCAACACTATAAGTCCACAGAGAAAGATCTTAGTGTAACAGTGTGGCACGAGTGGGGACAATGGACATTTAGGCCATGTCTCCATGTAACTTGCCAGAGCCTTCAGGACCTGCTCAGGCCCAATCACTTACATCGCACTTCCATTTGTGATGGCATGATGGGTCACATAATGTCTAGTTCCTGATGGGCAGGCAAAGTCATATGGTAACTTAGTGGCCCAGGGTTAATCATTCAGTTTTTACTGGTGTTCAACAGGAGGACAGGAGATATTTCTCAAGAGGATAGTAGTCATTTGCAGAGAATAGCAGGGCTTTTCTCCAAAATCCTAAGGATCTGCACTATGATTCATCTATAGAGTCCTGCCAAAGGTAGCACATGCTATCCAACCTGTCACTGACGCTTCAAATATCACTAGATCTGCTGGATTACATGACCAAATATCAGATCAATGTGTATAGAGGCCTGGACCTGAGTCTTCTCTTCTCTTATTCTGGATACTCCTCCCTTCAAAACTAAAAGCTTTTTGGATCACTTGGTAAATGGGCCAGAGTGACAAATAAGTTGCCTCTAAAACTCAAAGAGATCTATTAGGTATTGTGCCTCTTTTTTGGAGGAGGGACCTGATGCAACAACTTACTCTTCACCTTAGAAAGGATATTTCAGCATGTCTCATGTCATTGGAATCTGGACATTTTACAGTGGTAGAAGGTTTCCTAGTTTTTTTTTTTTTGCATTTATTTTCCACCGTCTGACAGAGAAATGTTTTACCAAGTCTAGAGTAATTGCTTCTTCTTGCTCAGTAGATTCAATCAGCATAAGTAATGTAATGGACCATTTAGTATTGTATGAAAGGGAAAGGTGATCAGGATCGCTGGAGGCTAAATCATGACATGAAGTTGAAGAGTTTGTATACTTCTGAGGTAGGACAGTGAAAGTTTATTGCTGGCTTTGCTTCTGATGGGCCTCATTGGCGGGGATGGAGGTAAGGCATTTGCCAGACCGATAGCTGCACACAAGGTACCAGGGCTTTGTTGACTTGCTTAAGCAATGAAGTTCCCTTCGATACAGCAGCTAAAATTGCTGTAAGCATAAGTTTACAATAATACACTGTCTTTCTCCAGGATCCATCTCTCTTCTATACAGGTCAAATGGGAGATGTATCAAATTATTGATGGTGCTCAGATCTCTCCAGGGGATTTCAGTTTTGCTTTTGTTTTACTATTTTTATAGGAAGGGCAGTTCTGGTGGCTTCCATTTGGCCTTTCCCACCATAATAGGCCTCATTTCACTAGTCAGGGAACCAATCACTAAGTATGTCTCGCCCCATTATGCATTCTGGAACTGGGAAATAACTATGGCTAAGTTTGGGGATCCACTCTGAATTGGACCTGAGCTGAAACTCCATAAACCCTACTCTGATAGACCAAAGTGACATTTTGCATCTCCTGGAATTACTGTCATTTAAAAGCCAGTGTTCAGTGTTTCCCCCAATTTTTGATTATTTTCTTTCCCCCAGTACACAGTTACTCTGATAAATGACCATAGGTCCTTTGAGGAAAGGTTAGGCGAAAGAATAACAGCATAGTTTTTTAGCAGTGTATGAGGGTCCTTCCTCATGGAGACCCTGCCTTTCCTTCTTTCAAGGGGTTCTGGGTCTGTAACGTAACTCAAGATGGGAATTGATTGAGAAACTATGACTCTCTGTTTCCATACTTTGGGTGACTTTTATTCCCTTGATCTAGAATTTTTGTGCTTATATAGATCAAGTAGGGATTTAGAAGGCTCTCTACTTATTTTACTTCTAGAAACACCACATCAACTAGGTAATGCCATAGGTCTGTTTGTGTGAGGCTATTCTGATATCTGCTTTGACTGTTATTCATTGTGATAACCACACTTACCTTGTCGCTGGGCCCCTGCCATCCCTGGATCCAATTAACTCCCATTATATTTAGATTTTCCAGTTCAGTGGTTGCAGTTCTCACTGTAAGTTCTGGTCTACAGAGAGGATTGGTCCTAGAGCTCTTCAAGGATGTTGAGGATCCTCTCAAAAGTTTATTTCTCAACATATTGCTGAAAAGTATGTCTTCCTGATTCTCCCAGTGTGAGTAAATATTAAATTACAAATCAGCTCTAACATTCTAAACTAACTAAGGCCTTGAATCCCTTCCTCTACATTAAACCAAGGCAGGTTTGGCATTTCTGGATCACTCACTGGGGGCACCTTTTCCTCTGTGGTTTTTCCAGTCAATCAAGGGAACTGTTAGCCCTGCTACAACAGTAAATGCAGAAACTATGCTTAGTAACATGTATTAGTAGATTCAGCCTGATCCAAGTTTATATTCCTTCAGTCATTGTCCCACACCCTTATTGTACATTCCCACCCATGTTCTCTGGACTTCTGTCTGTATAGATTAGAATACTCAAGGAGGTCTTTTAGAGTGTTTTACATCTCCTTATGGGTCACACCTTGTACCTCACCTTTAGGGGTTCTACAAGGATATGGGTCTAGTTATAATACTAAAAGCAAAGAGGAGTGTTGGGGATGGGTCCTGGAGGAGAGTCAGCATTGTCTTGTGTGACAGTTGCTTCAAGAGAGGCCACTAAAATTTTCTCAGGCAGTGCAGAGTTAATCCTTTCAGATAGGGGGTAGGGGATGTGGAGAGGCTACTATCACTGTGAGTGTATAAGTCGCTATTACCAGCGGTGAGGAGGCCTCTTCTTTGGGCAAAGAAAACTAAACAGAATTTAAGGGCTCTATGTCCCGTTTCTAACTTAAAATATCCTGTTCTTTCCCAACCAATGCCCTCAATTTAACAGTTGACACCCTGTGAACCAGAAAGTTCATCTTGTATTGTCATGTAGCCATAGGAGGATGAGCTTCCGCATTTGATTTTCAGCCATCTCGGCCCTGTCATATTCTCAAGCCCTTCTTCAACCCCATTTCTCTTCTCTTCTTTCTTCATCCTTCTGTTTTGTTGTTGTTGTTGTTTATTTGTTTGTTTTTTACATTTCAACTATTTCTAATGCCTAGCCAATCCCAGGTATTATTTGAAGGTTATTTCTCCATGAGGTGTTTTGCTAAGCAAAAGTCTGCTTTTTAAAAATAAATTCTCATTAAAAAAAACAGAAAAGAAAAAATGAATTCTCTTGCCAATATTATTTTACACTATTATTTTCCTCTAAACTACTCTTGCCAATATTTTCCACAAAAACGTAAGCAATTCCAGAACTGGCTGCCCATTCTGGTTTGCCATTGTTTCGTTAGCAGCTTTCCTAGCATCTGACCTGTTTTAAACAGTAAATAAATATGTGCATAATGAGTGTAAAAACCTGAAAAGTCTTAATACCAAGATAGTGTTACTCTAATAAAATACATACGTAAGTGAGTTATTTCTTAAGTTTGTTTTTTATTCTTTGACAACTTAGACAATCTGACATTTTCAAGCAGTCATCTCAAAGGGTCACCTTTAAGGTGAACTGAGAAGAGTAAAAGGGCAAGAGAACTCATACCAAGCTCTGGTGACATAGAAGAATAGCACATTTTTAAGCATGATCCTGATTGGTCAGCCCTAGAGTAAGGTTGCATGAATTTATTAAATATTTTCTATTTACTCCATTAAGAGTATTAATGCTTACTCAAGGCTGAGTATTCTCCAGCCAATACTGACATACTTCTATGACCCCTTTCCCTAAATTTCTATTTTTTTCTACCTTTAAAATTGGTACCATATTTACTTACCACAGCCCAGTGAATCTCTTCTACTCGGAATAACAAGCTCATCAAAGATGTCTGTAAATAGATGGAGTTCGCTGATGGCCTAGTAGTTTAGGACCCAGCACTGTCACTGCTGTTGTTTGGATCACTGCTGTGGCACAGGTTCAGTCCCTGGCCTGGGAACACCTGCAGTCCATAGGTGTGTTCAAAAAAAGGTTTTAGTAAATAGCTAGTTATAATTTATAAACATGTGGATAGAGTGTTTGAGCTGGAAATATAGGTATTTTTACATCTGATCTAAAAGGATTCTTGGACTGACATTACATTTTTAATATCTTAAATGATTGCATACAATGGCCTATTCTCATTACTTCAATTATATAAAAATTTTACAGTAAACAGATTTTTAGATTTACATTTTCTTAGGTTTCACGTTACATTGTTATATAAAATTTGTAATGTATCTATTCATTTTTTACTATGTCTGTATAAATTACTTCTGTAAATTTAAAATTAACAACTTTCCTAATTTAATGTTTTCAAATGTCCCTTCCTTTTAATTTTTAGCCTTCAGTATAATATTCCTTAATGACAGCAACTTGTAAATATTTCCTAAAAAAGAAAATTTGAAATACATTTGTAAGCTAAAGTATAGAGTGGTTAATACAATGAAACTGCATAATTTGGATGTTACAATGGTTCCTCCCCTGCCAGGAGAAATCTCTATGTTTTTGGAGAGCAATGACATTTACAGTAAAGATGTTTCTTAGAAACGTGAACCCAGTAGTCCTCTGTCAAACAAACCAATAACATCTCAGAAATTTGGTAATTTCATTGAAGTTTACAAACTTTTTTAGTGGTTATTTTTAATTTATGTTTTTATGTAGTACTGCACAGAAAAATCCTATTGCAGTGAAAAGAAATAAGGTCTTAAAAATAAGTTGGGTTGAATCAGTTGAAACCCCAACATTAAACTTTCTGGCTGTAAGAATTTGTACAAGTTACTCATGCATCTCTGTGCCTAAGTTTTCAAATTTATAGTTAGAACACCTTGCTGTGTTGTTTTAAAGGTTTGGAAGTGATATATGTAAAACCTTTAGCAAGTGTCCAGGACTGAGTACATTATAACTTTCCTTCCAAAACAGAGCTACTTTTATTTTTCTCTCCTATCCCATGTTCTTTTGCCTGTGGTGGCAGCCAGGAACTGTCTAGTTTAATCATAGCTCTGAGATCTGTAGCTCTCAGAGCTGCATGCATAACACTGCCTGTGCAGCTCTCATTGCAAATGTCTTCCAGAATTATAACAAAGATGCTACTGTGAATACCAAGGGATCCTTTCATTCAGCAGTCATGCCACCTCCCTCTATCAGGTGGAACTAATTCAAGTGTTATTTTTTTCTCTTTGCACTTACTTCTTTTACCCATTTGGAATGCTGATTTTAGTGAATGTGAAATTGACCTTCAATATCCTCAAGCTTACATTTATAAATTTATCTTATATCTGATCTCCAATTTATAGATGAAGTGCTTCAAACACTAAATTCTAAATGAGGATTCTTAGTTTGGCATCCTTGGACATGTCTTTAATACATATGCAAGTATGTTTTACATAGTATTGAAAATAGTATGTTTAAGGAAACAGAATTTCTTTGTTCAAGGTCATCATCACATGTTGGATAAGTGAACATTTATTTTTATTTAAATTTATTTTATTTCATTTCTAATTTAAAGTTTAGTTTTAAATTTAAAATTTAAATTTAAATGTTATTTTAATTGCAATTTATTTTGTTTCATTTTTAATTAAGAAAAGCTTTTATTGAAGTATAATGTATATACAATGAAGAATACCCATTTAAAATATGCAGTTTGGTGAGTTTTTACAGATGTATAAACCCATGTCACCAGAACCACAGTCAAGGTGAGAACTGTTTCTATCATTCAAAAGTCTGATAAAATACCTCTAAGAGTTTCCTTGTGCTACTTGAGGTCCTTCCTTTCTTCTCCCCTCCCCTGTCCTAGGCAACCACTGATCTGCTTTCCATCATTATATAGGTTGTATTTTCTAGAGTTTTATGTAAATTAAATTATAGAATCTATACTGTTTTGCCTCTGGCATCTTTATCTCAGCATATTATTTTTAGTATCAAAGTTATTTTCACTAGTTCATGTCTTTTTATTGCTGGGTAGTAGTTCAGTGAATACTAAGGCAATATACGGTGACTGAACACTAAGGGCATACCATGATTTGTTTATCACTTCACCTGCTGATAGACACTGGAGTAGTTTCCAGGTTTGGGCTTTGTGAAATAACTTATTTACTGTGACTATTTGTGTACAAGTCTTCATATTGATACATGATTTGGAGGTTAATACTTAGGAGTATAATTGCTGAGTTATTTGGTAACTATATGTTTAATGCATAGACACAGCTAGTTTGCCAAAGTGCTTATAGTATTTTAAGTTGCCAGTAGCAGTGTATGAGAGTTCCAGTTGCTTCATATCCTTGTAAACATAATGGATTTTTAAATTTTAGTGATTATGGTAAGTGCGCAGTGGTATTTCACTGTGTGTGTGTGTTTCCCCCCCATATCTTGGTTTTTTGATTTTTGAGGTATAATTTACATACATTAAAATCCATTCTTTAATTTAGCATAAAGTTTTTTAAAAGAGATAACATTGTAATCATCAAAAAGTAAATTGTATAACCAAGGTTTTAACTGTTGATCAGTGTTTTATGAGTAAAACACTGATTAATTCCACTGTCAAAAAGTCTGATTCAATGTCACAATTTAACGTTTGTTCTTATTTATATTGTGGATAAAAAAAGTTTTATTTGCCCTCTAAGTAGTGATTATTTCTTTAGAAAGCACTTTATTGAAGTATGAAAGATACACAAAAGGCTGTATGCAGTTAACGTATAAAACTTGATGGATTTGGAGAGAAAGATATATATGTGAAACCATCACCACTGTCTATGCCATAAACATATCCATCACCTCTAAAAGTTTTTATTCACTATTATTATTGTTATTAATCTTTCCTGATAAAACACAGCATAATATCTATGCTCTTAGTAATTTTAAGTATAACACAATGTTATATAATAGATCTAAAAGTCTTATTCACCTTGGATAACTGAAACATTGTGTCCTTAGACTAATAGCTCTCCATTTTTCCCTCTCCTCTTCCCCGGCAACTGCTATTCTACCCTCTGCTTCTACGAGTTTAACTATTTTAGATTCCTTCTTATTTCATTTATCATAATGTCCTCAAGGTTTATCCATGTTGTCATATACAGCAGGATTTCTTTCTTTTTTAAAGCTAAATAATATACCGTTGTTTGTGTATACCACATTTTCTTTATCCATATACCCATCAATGGACATTTAGTTGCTTCCTCCAAGTCTTGGCTGTTGTGAGTAATGCTTCAATGAACATGGTTGTGTAGATATCTTTTTGAAATTCTGATTTCAATTCCTTTAGATATATACTGGGAAGTGGAATTTCTGGATTATATGGTAATACTATTTTTAATTTTTAAAGGAATCTTCATACTATTTTCTATAGCAGCTACACCAATTTATATTCCTACCAAGGAACGTAAAAATGTTCCCTTTTATCTGCATCCTCATAGGCATTTGCTACGTTTTTTTTTTATAGTCATCTTAATAAGTATGGTGTGATAGCTCATTGTGGTTTTGAATTGCATTTCCCTAGCGATTTGTGATGTTGAACACTTTTTCATAAATCCGTTGGGCATTTGTATATCTTCTTTGAAGAAACATTTATTCAAGCCCTTTGCCTATTTTTAGTTACTTGGTTTTTGCTATTGAGATTTAGGAGTTCCTTATATATTTAAGTCTTTACCAGATATATGGTTTGCAGGTATTTTCTACCATTCTATTAGTTTCCTCTTCATTTTGATTGATTTTTTTTTCCTTTACCATGCAGAATCTTTTTATTTTGGTATAAACTTACTTGTCTATTTTTGCTTTTGTTGACGATGCTTTTGATTTCATCACCAAGAAATCATTACCAAGGCTGATATCACGAAGTTTTTTCCTGTTTTCTTCTAAAATTTTTTATGGTTTCAGGTGTTAACTTTAATACTTTAATCTATGTTGAGTTGATTTTTGTGTATGTTATAAAATAAGAGTCCAGTTGTATTCCTTTGTATGTGGATATTCAGTTTCCACAACACCATTTATTGAAGGGAATATCCTTCCCCATAGCCTATTCTTAGCATCCTTGTTGAAGATCGGTTGACTATATGTATGTGGTTAATTTCTGGGCTGTTTGTTCTGTTCCATGGTTAATATGTCTGCTTTTGTGCTAGTTCCATACTGTTTTGACTACTGAAGTTTTTAAATATATTTATAAGATATGTATTGTTTTCCTAATTTTTAGTTGTCCATGTCCTCTTATAGTTCACTGCACATCTTTAAGATGACTACTTGAATTCTTTGTCAGACAGTTTGTAGATATTTTTCTCTTTAGAGTTGGTTGTTGGAACTTTATTTTGTTCTTTTGGTGATGTCATGTTTCCCTGATTTCTTGTGGCCATGCATTGAAGTCTGTATATCTGAAGAAGCAGTCCATCCTTTTCTGGTCTTTACAGATTGGCTTCATCAGGGAAAGTCCTTCACCAGTCAGTCTGGTTAGAGATTCTTGTCAGCTGGCATGGCATGTGGGTAGCTTGGCTCCTGGAATCTAGATATGGGCAGGACCTGTACCAGGCTCTCACAGTGAATGAGCTTGCTTCCTGATGGGGGATCCATGGGCCAGCCATTGAGATCCTCATTATAGCCATTGAAAGGTTTTGCCCCTTTCCTTTGTCCATTGCTAACCCCAAGTGATCTATCCATGCTGATTCCCTCAGAGACCTAAGGCAGACTTTGAGAGAAGCAGGCCTCTGCGGGTTTGGGAAAATCAGATGCTCATTTTACTCTCCCTTTCCCCTGTGGGGCTGTTCTGTGCTGCCTTAGGGGATGGTAAAGCAATACTGTTTTTCTTACCCTTAACAATCTATCTTCTCTTATTTCTGTGCTACTCCAGGGTGCAGTAGTCTTGCCTGGATCCTGGAGCTTTTATGAAGGTATTTTTGTCCATAGATTATTATTAAGTAGGTGTTTCTTTGTAGGAACGAGGGCTGGAACTTCCCGTTCTTCTATCATCACTGATAGATAGACATCACTCTCTTTGGTCAGTTTAATGTATATTAATCAGAGATGTCTATTTGATCAACTGAACCACTCAATTAATATCAGTATAATTATATTTATGAATTTAATATTATAAGTAAAGCTATGAAGAAGAATCCTTTGGTAAATTAGTAGTCATTTAAGCATAAGTAATA
The DNA here is from genome assembly GCA_004024745.2 of Catagonus wagneri. NCBI lineage: Eukaryota > Metazoa > Chordata > Mammalia > Artiodactyla > Tayassuidae > Catagonus > Catagonus wagneri. Next base: position 880,066 of record PVHT021183695.1, on the reverse strand, counting down.
TTTTAATTATCTGATACATGGACTTTTTGCAGATTAGATATTAGTAAAGTGATTATAAACCTGAATTTTGAATAGCTCTACCCATTTCCAACTATGTGGTGTGTCTTGACGTATACTGCATTGTTTTGCTATCTACTCATATTTCTCTTTGAAAATAAACAACTAAAATCTTTGAACTTATCCAGGGGGTAAAGGGTTGACTAGCAATGTAGATTTACATTTCTCTTTGCATAAAATTCTTATTTTACCTGGCTTACATCAAGCGTAAATTATTTATGTTCATTTAAGTTAATTGTTGACCTTTTTCTCTTGATTAACTAAGCCTATATTCAATTAGAATTGGAAACATATTCTCTGTTTATCTAACATGGAGTATATCTATTCTAAATGCAGAAATGATTGTCTATGTAAGTAGCACAGTATCAATCACAAAAAGGCGAGATTTTCAACAAATAGTTCTTCATTGAGAGAATAATTGTTTTAGCATTCTAAATCAACACAAATAAAACTGTGATAATGTTGAGAAACAAAAATTAACGTTGATCAAGTGTTCCAGACATACTTAACCAAAGGACTAAGACATCTAATTGTTGAATATGTAGTTCTAAGAGCTTTTAGGACCAAATTGTGAAAATACAGAATTGTCTGAATTTAGAAAGATAATCTCCCCGTTATGTTTAATACTGTAAAGGCCAAGCTGTAAGTATTGTGCTTAGTTTTGAACATCACAGTTGAGACGGGATATTCTTATCCTAGACCTTGTCTGAACAGTGCATGGATTGTTGAGCCCATAGCCCATGCCACATAATTAACTACTGGAATAACTGAGGAGGGGGGGTTAACTTGGAAAAAAGGCCAAACAGAAAACAAGATAAACAAACTTGATAGTGGTCTTCAAATATTTGAGGGTCTTTTATATTAAAGATCAATTAGGATTGTTTTTAAAGGCTTTTAGGGGGTGGGAGGTTGCTGTAAAATGTAAGAATATAAATTTTACTTTAACTTAAAAAAATCCTCTTTCTAATATTCTGAACCACTTTACAGTACTGTAATAGTTCGCTTTGAACAGGAAAGCTATTATCATTGGAAATGGTCAAGGGACACTAAACTGTCATTGAGATGTGAGGAAATAGAGTGGAAGAAGACCTAATAAATAAGTTGGCTTAACTCTATAACTGGGTTAAAAATCAATTGATATCCCCTCAAAATTTGATTATTCCTGAATATATGGTATAAAAATAATTGTAGAAGCTAATTTAGAAAGGAATGACACACTAAAAAATATGAAATAGTTAAGAAACATTAACAAAATAGGTACTAGTCCTACACACTGGAAACTACAAAATAATGTTGAAAGAAACAAAAGGAGACCTAAATGAATTGTAAGATATGTCAAGTTCATGTATTGGGAGAGTCAGTGTTGTTAAAGTATAATTTTCCTGAAGTTATTTATTGATTTAATGCAATGCAAATAAAAATGCTAAAAGATATATTTTGATAGAAATTGACATGCCAATTCTAAAATTTATATGAAAATTCAAACAACCTAAATAGTTAAAGCAGCTTTGTAAAATAAGAACTACCATAATTTCAAAATTTTACATGTATGTTTATATAATATATATGTATACTATGTAGAGAGATGGATATATAGATATGTGAGCTATCACAGAATGAAAAATCAATGCAATGAGAAATGAGCAAAATCAAAGTATTGGAACAGACATTTCACAAACGAAGGTACATGAGTGAGGTAACTATTTAAAGGATGCTCAGTATCATTAGTTATCAGGAAAATCCAGTTGAAATCACAGTTAGATATAATTCCCCACATAATAGAGTAGCTAAAATTGTAAAAACAAATGTTGGTAAGCATGCAGAGAAGCTTGATCACTTATACGCTGTGAGTAGAATGTAGAATGATAGAGCCACTTTTGAAAAACTATTTGGCAGTATCCTTTAAATGTAAGTGTATACCTATGATATCACTCAATATTTTTGCTGTTATCAAAGAGATGTGAAAACATTTGTCCATTAAAAAGACTTATACAGGAATATTCATAGTAGCTTACTCATAATGGTCAGGAACTGAAATCAATCTAAATATTTATTAGCAAATAAATTAACAAACATGTTTTCATAAATTCATACAATGGGATACTACTAAACAATAAAAAGAAACAAATTATTTATATAGGCAATAACACAGATGAATGTAAAAGATAATATGTTGTAGGAAATAAGCCAGATGAGTATAAGTTCATACTGCATGAATGCATTTATATGAAATGTTAGAAAGTCAAAATAATCTTTAGTAACAAAATAAATCAGTGGCTCTCAGGGATGGGTTGTGTTGCTGCAAAGAGACATTTAGGAAAATTTGGTGGGGGTTGATGGAAATATCTTAATTTTGATAGTGGTTAGACAAGTATTATCCAGATTCATTAATTATATGCTTAAAAAGAATGTGCCTTATTTATATAAATTATATCTCAAAGTTTATTTTTAAAAGGTGATGAAAAAATGTACATGGTAAAATAATCAGAATGTAAAGAGCTAAATAATATGGAACACCTTAAGAGTAATTATTTTAGTAGCAAACACTATAAAAGCATTATCCGAAAGACTATTAATCTATCAAAAGTCACTGAAGAAAAAGAAGATATTCATAGAATGATAAGCCAAAAAGAAAAGGAGATGAAAGTGAAGGATAGAACTGTTTATATTAATCGATATTTTTCCATGTGAACAATGACTAAATATGTTAATGTAGACATAAAATCTGATTTTAAAGGAATATGGCACTATTCTCCTAGTGTTTTTTCAGGAAATGATGTTTTTGTAAGTAATGTAATTTAGGACAGGCTTGAAATATTTTTCTCCTGCTACATCATCCCAAACCCTGTTTTCAATAAAAAAAGACATATGGCATTAATTATGGGATGGCAGTGTGAAAGGCACATGTTAATTTTCATGTGAAAGAAATTGCATGAAATATTTTTATGACTATCATCATCGTTATAAGAACACTTCCAAGATACTTGCCCAGCCCTGGAAAAAATTATTTAAATTTTATGTGAATTGCAGCAGGCTAAGTCAAAGATGTTGCTGTTATCACATTAAGAATAATAGTCCTGGAGTTCCCTTCCTGGATCAGTGGTTAACGAATCCGACTAGGAACCATGAGGTTGCGGGTTCGATCCCTGGCCTTGCTCAGTGGGTTAAGGATCCGGCGTTGCCGTGAGCTGTGGTGTAGGTCGCAGACGTGGCTTGGATCCCACGTTGCTGTGGCTGTGGCGAAGGCCGGCGGCTACAGCTCCTGTTAGACCCTAGCCTGGGAACTTCCATATGCCGCGGGTGCGGCTCTACATAAAGGCAAAAAGACAAAAAAAAAAAAAAAAAAGAATAATAGTCCTTTTTCCTTAATATCTGCATGGAAAATGGCAGGGAAATTAAATGCAATTGCTGAGATTTTTGAGTTTTTCTAGATTACACACACACCAAAGAGTGCATATACAGTAGGTCCTCATTTTATATGTATGGGAATGTATGTATGTATGTATGTATGTACAGCAGATCCTCATTATTTACAGATTTCATGGTTAGGGATTTGCCTACTTGCTAAATTTTATTTGTAAACCCCAAAGCAATATTTATGGCACTTTTGTAGTCATTTGCAAGCATGCTCAGAGAGGCAAAGATTTTAGCCACTCATGGTGCATATTTCTATCTAAGGTCAAAGCACATTGTCATCTGACTTGGAACAAAGTGATTCTCTGACTTCTTATTTCAGCTCTCATACTGTAAACATATGTCCTTTCCATGATATTTTTAATGCTACATTTAGTGCCACATTTCTCACAATTTTGTGCTTTTGGTTGGTGATTTCATTGTTTAAAATGACCTCGAAGTGTAGTGCAAGTGGTGATCTAGTGCCCCTAAATGCAAAAAAGCTGTGATGTACAGAGGACGTAGTTTATGTTACATAAACTTCATTCAGGTGTGAGTTACAGTGCTGTTGGCCACGAGTTCAATGTTAATGAATCAACAATATCTATTTAATAAGCTCTCTGTACATTGAAATGCATTCAAAACAAGGTTATGTATCAATCTGGTGATGAAAATGTTCAGACCAGAGGCTCATAGGAACATAACTCTACATTTCCCCTATGAGCTTGGTTCTGTATTTGCTAATTCAGTGTTCATGGTGACTTTATAAAGCATAACAACTATGGATAATGAGAATTGACCTGTTATACAGGTTAAGGAAGTAAACACTGACTTGTTTTCACTGATTTTTTCTTCAGATTACTTAAAGCAATGACCATGGAATTGTCAGGCAAAAATCATTTGACTTTGTAGGGTGTTTCCTTCTTAAACTTAACTCTGTCAGCTGTATTTTACTTTATTAATCCCACCTTTTCCACCACATCTCTTTCTTCTCTAAATGTTCCAACTTCTGCTAGCTGTTTTAGTAAATTTTCAAAATAGATAATTCCTATATTTAGTTTTTAAGCCTTATTTATTCTTTCTTTATTTATTATTTTACCTTCATTTTTCTTCCAGTTTTATTGAGATGTAATTGTACACAGAGCACTGTACAAGTTTAAGGGGTACAGCATAATGATTTGACTTATGTATATCATGAAATGATTACCACAATAAGTTTAGTGAACATCCCTCATCTCATATAGATACCAAATTAAAGAAATAGAAAAATATATTTTTTTCCTTGTAGTGAGAACTCTTAGGACTGACTCTTATCAACATTCATGCATTACCTACAACAGAGTTAATTACACTTAGTATGTTATACATTACATATCTGGAACTTATTTATTTTATAGCTGGAAGTTTGTATTTTGGTTGCCTTTATCCAGCTCCCTCCCCCATCACCTCCTGCCCCATAACCACAAATCTAATTCTCTTTTTCTATGAGTTTACTTGGTAAACCCTATTTAAACTTCCTAGCTTGATCTCAAGGTCAATTTTAAATGTTAAAAAGCAAATAACAAGATTTATTTCACAATGAAATATTACTCAGTATAGAGGCAATCAGAGTGATAGGGTTTTGTTTTTTTCTCATGGATTCATTATAACAATTACTTATGTCATTGAAAACACATGGTCCCGTTGTGAAATGTAATCTTTTCTTACATTCTGTTAGTGGCCTAAGATCAGGCAAATCAGTTTGCTTCATATTTGGGTCATAATGCAAATGTCTTCTTAAACTTGTTGCTAATACCTATTAGTTTTTACTCTCTTACTTGAATTTGGAGGTTGTTGATTTCCTGTTTTATTTTGAATGGTTATTCTTCAGATCTATCACAAACTGTCATTCTGAACTTTATTTTTATTAAAGTTTTGGAGTAATTCTATTGATTTCCTGTTTTATTTTGAATGGTTATTCTTCAGATCTATCACCAACTGTCATTCTGAACTTTATTTTTATTAAAGTTTTGGAGTAATTCTATTGTTTTCCTCCTTTTAGTCTTTACACTTATTTGACTAAAGTACATTACCAAGTAACTGTCTTAGAAAAGGAGTATCAGATGTGAACTTTTTGAATCCTTGCCTGTCTAAAATTACCAATGGGCTGAAATTGCTTTCTCAAAACGTGTAAGTTATTGAACCCCATAACAATGCTACTGAAAAGATAACATAGATCCTAGTTGCCTTTTTCCCTCCCTTCCTCCTTCCTTCCCTCCCTCTCCCCTCCCTCCCTTCCTTCCTTCCTTCCTTCTTCCCTTCCTTCCTCCCTCTCTTCTTTCATTCCTTCCTTTTCTTGTTTGCTTAAAAAAAAAACAAAAACCTATGTATGTGAAGGCTCAAGAACTGTGGGCTCTGATATCTCTGATATCTGAGGGCAGGAGTAGACAGACGCCATAGCTCAAGATGAGAAAGAAAATTCACCTCCAGTTTTTTGTTTTATTGGGGCCCTGTACAGTTTGGATGATGCCTACCTACACTGGTGAAGTGGGTCTTCTTTACTGATTAAAATTTTTCTTTTTTTTTTTCCCAAAAATACCCTAACAGACACAACTAGAAATGTTTTACAAGCTGTATGGGCATCCCTTAGCCTAGTCAAGTTGACATCTAAAATTAACCATCATATCTGTGTTTTCTTGGTTATGTTTTCAAATCATCCTAGATTTTACTCTATTGAAAATATCTTCAGCTCACCTTTTCTGTTGTCTTTCCATGGGTAAATCCAGCTGGAAAAAAATTAACCCTGAATGATATTAACTGCCATCTTCAGTTCTTTATTCCCAGGTAGCTAAATGGAGTTATAGAAAAATCAACAAACCATCCAAACCATTCAGACTACTGCTGATATGAAAGTTAGATTCACAAATTGAAACAGTTTAAATTATCTTATATTACTTATACATTTCTCTGATGTATTGTTTTGCCAATTCTCCACAGCTATTATTTAAAATTATATTTTCTTGTAGTTTCTGTCATGGCTCAGCGGAAACAAATCCAACTCAGAACCATGAGGTTGCAGGTTTGATCCCTGGCCTTGCTCAGTGGGTTAAGGACCCCGCATTGCTGTGAGCTGTGGTGTAGGTTGCAGATGCAGCTAGGATCCCGCGTTGCTGTGGCTGTGGCGTAGGCCGGCAGCTGTAGCTTCGATTAGACCCCTAGCCTGACAACCTCCACATGCCATGGGTGTGGCCCTAAAACGACAAAAGGCAAAAAAAAAAAAGAAAAAAATATATATTTTCTTGAGTATCTCACACCCTCACATTTTCCCTTGACCTTCTTCAGGCAAATGACCTCTACTCTATTTTCAGAGGTACTAGAGTCATAAACAAGGACCTGTCTCAACTCCCATTTTATTCATCATATGCTTGCCTACAGTCTTACCCACCCTTGATTCCTTTCCTTCTGCACAATAGAAAAGGGTTTTCCATAGATTCTTGTAGAATAGAATTTGATAATCACTGCATATATTACAGATAATGAGAGTCAGGTTCTCCTTGTCAGAAAAAGAAGTTACAAATAAGGAAACAGTAAAAACTAGAATAGTCCCAGTGATATGAGATTAGATTCAGAAATATCAGTAGGAGCCATGGTTTTAAAAATATGTTGGCAGATAGACAAAGAAATCAATGTAGATGGTACGTGGTTGTAGGAAGCATGTGTGTTTGTGTGTGGGGGTAAGCTCCTAGTACTGTCTCCTGAGAGGGCTTAAAATAATTGACACCCTAGTAGGAATTAACACACCTACTGCTCTGAATTGGTTTCTAAAGACTATTTCCAATAAAAGGTACCTGGGCTTCTTGGAGAAGTGGTTCTTTCCAGAGTTGATGCAGGGAAAATGTAAGATGAGCCTACAGAGCATTTTGTAATGTCAGAAAGTAAAGAAGTGCTCAAAAAGGGTCATTAGCTTATTAAAAGGGCAAAAGAACTGACCTGAAAGATATCTTAATTGCAAAGTTGGAACAAACTGAGTAATAAAATAAATAACAATAGTATTGTTACAACTCTACAATAAAATAATACTCATAATATAAATAATTGAATAAATGAATACATGGAGAAGGGACAGTGTTTTCTTACTAAATAATAATAACCATAGAAGAGACAAAGGATATAGAAAATAACCACTAGTAAAACACAGTAACAATTGTTGCATGATGGGTGCTACAGGTAGTGGGTTAAAGTTTGAGAAAAACAGGATTTGCACATAGTCCAAAAGGATGCTTTTCCAAGATATGTATTAATGACAAAGGAAGAATAGTAATTTTACAATAGAAAACCTGGGTGACACCACCTTGGCTACCTGGTCAAGGATAAAATCACCAGTAATAAAATATATCAGTATCGTGTACTCCTAATAAGACATTTTTATGGTATTCTGGGTTAAAATGCATAACCTCAGTCTAATCATAAGAAAAACCTCATCCAAACGCAAACTGAGGGGCATTACAAAATATTTTATCAGTGCTCTTCAACAGTATCAAGGTTATGAAAGACAAAGTGAGATAGAAGAACTGTTGAAAATTGGAGGAGGTTGAGGAGACACAAGAACTAAATGCAATATGTGATTCTGGATTGGATCCGGTAACAGAAAATGACATTAACAGAAAAACTGATAAAATTGAAATAATGTCTGCAGTTTAGATAAAAAGTTAATCGAAAAATTAAACCTTTATTTTTAGGCAGAACATACAAGGACAAGACCTGTGCACACTATAGTGGATCATGAAATATTTGTTGAGTGACTACATTAAAATTGAATTTTATCTGTGATACTGTTTTGTAATGACCTGTTATGAATTTTAAGTTCCCTCTATACTGTGAGATTCTTAAAGCCAGTGATCTTCTAAATAAAAGCTAGATCCTGGACAAAAATAGAAATGTAAATGTGTCAGTGAATATTGCTGAATATCTAATTTTAAATAGAATCCCTCCCTGTAAGGATTACCATAGGTAATTAAAAATTTTTTTAAATTGTGATTATAAGTACTTCTGAGTGCAAATATAGTGTATTCATATAACTTAAATATGCGTGTGTGTATTTGGTTTGGTTTGTCCTCACACTTTGACACAGAAAATGGAGAAGGCTAGAAGAATGCCCTTTATTAGTATAAATGACTATAATTCTTATTAATAAAATAACAAGGTAAGGAAAGATTAGATGTTTTTTAAAATATTGTGTTCTCTTCCAATATGATCAAGTATCAATGATAATTCTTACTTTTAAATAGTAAAAACATTATTCTCTGTTTTGATATTTTATTACATTTGTGATGGGATGGGGACTAATACAAAAGGTAGTAGTAATTGACAGTGAAACCAATTTAGAATTGGCTTTCATGTTTACATGCTTACTCCATAGACTGTTTTAATATGCAAAAAAGAACAAAATGAAATTTTATAATGTTTTCACTGGAAAACGTTGAAATATATAAATTAAGGTAAAACTGTATTTGTCAAAACTTATAATCTCTAAAATAAACATTCTTGTTGGTTATTTGTATTAAATAAAAGATAAAAATGGTATTGAAAACCTATAAAGACAAATTAATTTTAATTTTAAAAAATGTTCATAAGAGGAAAGTTATTAACATTTATGAATAAAAACACTGAGGATGGCATTTTCAATCTAACAATATTTTAATATAATATTTTGATATTACTTTAATTTTAAGGAAGGGGTAATATCTTCACAATTTATTATAAATCTATTTTTTTAAAAAGGAGTAAGAACACTAAACAGTGGAAATAAAATGATTTTTTTTTAAAATTAGTGGATCAATTCCTTCTAGTTAATGCAAACAGTTTAATATGTTTTTATATGTTAAATAAAAGAATCATTGGTACTAAATAACACTATGAGCTCAAAAATCTAATCAGAACCTCTAAAAATGAGTTATTTGCCAACACTGAAGTGTTCAGTAACAAGAAGCAATGCCGAGTAGTTATGTTGTGAGCACACATGGGAAGTCCAAGTATTCAATAAAAAGAAAATGTGATATTTTGGATAGATTTTTGTTGTTTATTATTTCCTCGAAGCACTTAAATTTCTTTCTGTACTCCTCAAAGCCATTGCATAGGCAAAATTTTGTTAAATTATAAGCAATAAATAGATTTCTAGATTACTCATAGTTTTTCTTGTCAGAGTTTAACAGTATTTCCTGAGCAAGTTCTGAATTAGATTTTGCCTCTAAATGAAACCAACACACATTGGCAAAGAAAAAGCTTGTTTATCAACAGAGAGTAAGAACAAGAGACTAGCATAACTTGTGATTTCTAGAGGTAAAAGCACTTTTAGGGACTCTGGCACTTGCTGACAAAAAAGCAATAAAATGATGAAAACATGATAGGCTAATTGATAGGAAAATTTAAATGGCAGTGGGATGAATATCCATAGCAATTGAATTGAAATTAGAAATTTAATATCAGCAAAGGAAGCACAAATCCTAGCAGTATGATAGTAGGGCTGATAGAAGCAAATTCAGAAGGTCTGGCCTGGGGTGATTGCATTGTTATCTTTTGAAATACGTCACTGAAGGCTAATGGACCTGCCTTAAAGGAGCTAAGTTGTAGAGTAATGAAAACCCAACTTCAAGAGAAAGCTTTAGAAAACAAAAGAGAAAACTGAGGATGTTGATCCCATAAATTTTATTCATTGTTTTATGCATTCATATATTCAGCAAATAAATATTTTTCCTATCAGTATGATCTAAACAGTATGATTCTAATTCTAAAATTAAAAAAAAAAAACTTCCCTAATAGTATCTCAAATCTAAAATTAGGAGTAGAGGGACTATTTTGGAGATGGAAATTGCATACATTCTAATTACATGAAAATATAAATTATAAAACATTGCTAAAAACCCATTCATAGAAAAAATATAATTGACTGTAAGGGTTTATTTTAAAATGAAAGGTAGAAATGAGTGATTCTTTTTCAGTTTCTCCTTCTCTTTATTCTTACCTATGGCTACTTTTCCCTCCCTTCCAAGTGCTAACACCACTCCCTCCTCGAGCCTCAGGTACTCTAAAAGTAATCACCTGTTAGATCCTTGTTCCCCAGCCTTCCCTGTACATAAGAATCACCTGAGGCAGGCACCCACCCTAGGCAAATTAAATCAGAATCTCCGGGAGAGTGAAGCCTTGATGTTTGCTTTTTAAAGATCCCTTGTGTTGATCTTAATGTGCAGCCAAGTTTCAAAAACTGTCTTCTTACATGGAATTGACAAGGTAAGCCAGAAAGTTTTTATCAACTAAACACCTACTAGTTGTGTTATGGGCATATAATGGCATTAACAGCAGCTGTCTTAGTGTTATGGGCATATAATGGCGTAAACGCTAAGCTGTGTATTCACATTGCTTACAAATTTACTGCAATGAACAGTCATTTCTAAAATTTAAGTTGCTAACTCTAGGCTTATCTTTCTTAATTTATCAGTTACACACTGTACATAAGAAAATTACCATTAATAAAATTTAAATTCTCTAAGGCTTTGAATTGTTTACTTTTTTCATAAGTCAAAATGTTTATGATAATATTATATCACTTGCCATCTGATATGTTTTCTGATGGGAAAGAAAGAGTTGCAGTTACTGTCGGTAAGGCCTAGAAATTGTGTTTACAATGTAAAAGTGAACTCTTAGTTTAAAGTATAGGCTGTGGAGTCACATTGCATAAATTCAGGTTTTAGCTTTGTGGTTTACTAGTTTTGTATTTTTGGGCCATTCATTTATTTGTTTTTATTTTCTCATCTCTAAAATGGGGATAATTCCATTCCTCCTTTATCAAGTTGTGAGGAATAAGCAACTTTCCTGATGTGGCAAGTACTCTGGAAGTAATTAGCTATGATTGTTATGTTACAGGCTTTCACGTTTTACCACTTTGAGACGCTCTTAATGTTTATTCATATGTTGTGGGAATTCTTAAGCATGCTATGTCAAAAATGTTTGTAACCTTTTGCTTTGTATTACTGAAAATGTTTTGGGGATATCAAATATGAGTATATCTAGGAAGAGTAGGTTGTGAATGCAGATGTCAGTTATTTCTTGGATGAAAATAGAGTGAGAATCATTGACTCAGACCCACCCAAAGGAATTTGAGAAGGAGGAAGTCGGTATGGGCTGGTATACTCCATTGAATACTAATCAAAGAAGCAAAGAGCTAAGCTAGACATTGAAAAAATGCAGAATTTGAATAGTCAAGGAGACAGTGGGATGGGGGTTGCTGATGAGCCTCAAAAGTAGGCTTGACTATAGAACATGATATGAATTAGACCAAGTGTCATAGGTGTCCATATTACGTTAGCCCAAGATTCTGTTTTTAGTTTTACCTTGGGTAGTATAGAAAATATCCACATCACCTATTCATCTGCAAAGACAAAGAGTTCTTCAACATATGCTCAAATTTCTCTTCATACTCCAGGATACTGCAGTGGACAAAACATCAACATATTTAGGATCAGTCTGCCATATTGTGATGAGATGAACTACTAACAATAGATTTCCTATATTATAATATTCAAAGGAGCATTCTTTATAATTAAAAATACGTAAGAACATCATGATCATCATTTTTACCTTAATGAGGAAAGTATCCTTTGTTTAGCAGCCTGGAAGCTTGAATTTTCTATTATCCTAAAACTTTTTTTTTTTTTTTATGCAATGAAGTTTATTGAGAGGAGCCCATTCTGGGACACCCAGTGCTAGGAGTTCTAGTCCTGACCACAACCCCTGTATCTCCTAAATAGGTGTTTAATTTTGAATTAATTACTAATATCAGTTTCCTTATTTGAAAAGTGTGTGGTAAATACAATATTACAAACAACTCACAGGATTGTTAGAAAGGACCACATATATAGTCCTCTACCATGCTCTGTAGAAACTAATAAATGTTAACATGTAATTTCTGTTGAATTTAGAGATAGTCTTTCTATTATTTCTAGTTTTGCTAACATTTTGTACTCAGTGAATGGATTCTTTGCTGTAAACATTATTCTGTGACTAGTATCAGAAATGTTTTGTGTATTTTCTCTCTGAATTCCTAGCACCTAGGGTAATGTGTAGGATGTGCCATTCTTTTTTAAGTTGTGATTTGAATCAATGTTAAAATACGTAATACAGCATATTAGATTTTTCCTTTAACTGGAAAAACTAAACCCCAGTTTTTCTACTTATTGGCTCAATGACTTTGAGAAGATTCTTAAACTCTTTCATTGTCTTCAGTCTATATTTATATATTTTTTAATGATTTTTATTTTTTCCATTATAGTTGGTTTCCAGTGTTCTGTCAATTTTCTACTGTACAGGAAAGTGACCCAGTCAAACACACACACACACACACACATGCACACACATACACATATATGTATATATACATTCTTTTTCATATATTATTTTCCATCATATTCCATTACAAGGGAGTAGATATAGTTCCCTGTGCTATACAGCAGGATCTCATTGCTTATCCACTTCAAATGCAATAGTTTACATCTATTAATCCCCATTCCCAGTCCATCTCATTATCTCCTCCTCCCCACTGGCAATCACAAGTCTGTTCTCCAAGTTCATGCATTTCTTTTCTGTGGAAAGTTTCATTTGTGCCATATATTATATTCCAGATATAAGTGATGTCATGTGATATTTGTCTTTCTCTTTCTGACTTACTTCACTTAGTATGAGAGTCTCTAGCTCCATCCATATTGCTACAAATGGCATTATTTTGTCCTTTTTATGGCTGAGTAGTATTCCATGGTGTATATATACCACATTTTCTTAATCCAGTTATCTGTCAGTGGACATTTAGGTTGTTTCCATGTCTTGGCTATTGTAAATAGTGCTGCAGTGAACATATGGTTGCATGTATCTTTTTCAGGGAAAGTTTTGTTCAGATGTATGCCCAGAAGTGGGCTTGCTAGATCATATGGTAGTTCTGTTTTTAGTTTTCTGAGGTACTTCCATACTGGTTGTACCATAGTGGTTGTACCAACTTACATTCCCAACAGTGTAGGAATGTACCCTTTTCTCCACACTTTCTCCAGCACGTATTATTTGTTGGCTTGTTAATGATATGAGGACTTTCTGACTGGTGTGAGGTGGTACCTCATAGTAGTTTTGTTTGCATTTCTCTAATAATTAGTGATGTTGAGCATTTTTCCATGTGCCTGTTGGCCATCTGTATATCTTCTTTGGAGAAATGTCTATTCAGGTCTTCTGCCCATTTTTCAATAGTTGTTGTTTTTTTTATTTTTACTGTTGAGTTGTATGAAAACTACTCAGACTGATCAACGAGTTCAATGAGGTAGCAGGATACGAGATTAACATTCAGAAATCTTTTGCATTCTGTATACTAACAATAAAATATTAGAAAAGGAATACAAAAATACAGTATCTTTTAAAAATCACACCCCAAAAATTAAGTACCTAAGAATAAACCTGACCAAGGAGGTGAAAGACTTATATGCTGAGAACTGTAAAACACTAATCAAGGAAATCAAGGAGACACAAAGAAATGGAAAGATATCCCATGCACATGCATCTTAAAAATTAATATTGTAAAACTGTCCATACTACCCAAAGCAATCTACAGATTCGATGCAATCCCTGTCAAATTACCCATGACATTTTTCACAGAACAAAAACAAACAATCCAAAAATTTATATGGAATCCTAAAAGACCCAGAATTGCCATAGCAATTATGAGGAACAAAAACCAAGCAGGAGGCATAACTCTCCCAGACTTCAGGCAATATTACAAAGCCACAGTAATCAAGACAGTGTGGCACTGGTACCAAAATGACATACACACTAATGGAACAGAATAGAGAACCCAGAAATAAACCCAGACACCTATGGTCAATTAATCTTCAACAAAGGAGACAAGAATATAAAATGGGGAAAAGACAGTCTTTTCAGCAGGTGTGCTGGGAAAACTGGACAGCTGCATGTAAATCAGTGAAACTGGAACACACCCTCACACTGTGCACAAAAATAAACTCAGAATGGCTTAAAGACTTAAACATAAGACAAGAAACCACCAAACTCCTAGAAGAAAACATAGGCAAAACACTCTCTGATGTCAACCATATGAATGTTTTCTACGGTAAGTCTCCCAAGGCAACAGAAATAAAACAAAAACCAGTGGGGCCTAATCAAACTGACAAGCTTTTGCACAATGAAGGAGACCATTAAAAAACAAACGAACCAAAAAGAAAAAAAAACACGAAAAGACAGCCTATGGTTGGGAAAAAAAAAATGGTTTCAAATGATGCAACTGACAAGGGCTTAATCTCTAAAACAGTCAATCTATATTTTTAGAACACTGGTGCAAATTTAACAGAAATTATTGTTTCTTTTCTCTTAAAATATACTCACACACAACTGCATAAAATTTAAATTGGCTCATTGATTCAATGAAGCCCATGCATTCATTTATTTTGCACAAATATCTCTTTTTTTACGTGATAAATATATATTGAGCACCTATCGTGGGATCAGAACTCTTCTAGGCAGTGGATTACAGCCTGGAAAAAATTGACATGCCTTATGTTTTTGTGATGTTTATAATCTGTGGAGGGTTAATAACTAGTAATGACTAATGGATAATAATTATCATGAGACAAAGGAACATAGGTCTCTGAGAGTACTGAAAAATTGATAATCAGGGAAAATTCCTTGAGAACATAATAATTGAACTTAAATTTTAGGAATGAGTAAATTTTTTAATAGGCAGCAATGAGAGTGGGAAAAAAGTAATCTAGGAGGAGGGAATAGCATAGGCAAACACCTATGATAAAAGAGTACATTATCTACAGGAGGAAATTTGACAAGGCTGCTTTCCTGGAGAGCAGAAAGCAAAGAAGGGAAGATCATGAGATGTGGCTAGAGAGGAAAGAATATACAATGCATTAAGGATTCCAGTCTCTATCCTAAGAGAACTGGAGAAAACTGTATAAAGTTTTTCCTCATGCCAAACATACACAGTAAATGAGATTTAAAAATTAATGAAGCTCTCTGAGACCCTCAAAAATGTATGTCATTTCCTTGCAAAGTATTTCCTATACTGTTTTCAACATTTTTCATGATGGTGGTACTTAAAACCAAGTTCATCTGAATGAATATTATTTTTATGAGCTTTTAGCAGGCTCTAAAATAGAAAGTAAACACTTTTACTTTCTAGTATAGTCGTTTTCAGAGTAATCATGTTCAAACCAGTAACTACAGGAAAATAAATTAGCAATTAAAAAAAATTTTAAATACAACTTTAGTCCAGAATCCATCCTTTCCACCATATTCTTATTTTATGTAACTGTGATTTTATTTTCTATAAATCCACTAGAGAAATGTGTACAAATATAGTCATAAAAATATTCACTAATTAAACCACCACTTATTTAATTAGTACCCACTCAGACATCCCTCTTAGTTTAACATAACATTTATCTTAACCCATTACACCAATTAATTTGTCAACATCTGAATAATTTTCTTGCTAATGTGCATACATACATATCTATCATTATCATGTGTCTGTTTACCCTGAAAAACCAAAATATTATTAAAAATGAAAGTGAATTGCGAATTTAAACTGTACAACTTGCAATCGATACATGGTTTCAAGAAGTCATAAGATAAAGATTATGATAGCAGTTTATACTTATTGAACACTTGCTATGTGTTAGGTACTGTTTCAAGATATTTACTTATTTAATCCTCTCAACAAGCTTCTTGAAGGAGGTTCTCTAATTATCTTCATTTTTAGATGGAGAAAAGAATTCATACAGAGGTTAGTAACTTGTCTCTGTAACTTAGCTCAAAGATTATGAGCTGGCCAGGGCAACAAATGTAAGCAGTCTGAACTAGATCACACAACACTCTACTGTCTCTTGGATTGGCAAAATTAAACCAGTTAAAAGAAAAGTAAAAGAATAATGATACAATTGTTCTTTCAAGGAGAATGTCTTGAATATCAAAGGATTAGAGGAAGCTATTGGGAAAATTGATCAGATCCTTAAGTAATTAGCAGATGTGAGTACTTGCATTATTGCATTTTTAGAATTAAATTTAAAAAATACACTGGGCTAATATGAAATTTGGCTGGAATAAATAGAGATAAACAATTCATGGTTTCTAAAAATTAATGTTCAGCCTACTTTCTTTTAAACACATAATAGATGTATAATATTCATTTTTTAAATATAGCAAAATTTCTGAAATCCTATTTAAAACTTTGTTTTATTACTGTTTACCAAGAAAATTTTATCTGTATTTGCTGTGAATACTTTTGTTTGGTTTGCTTTTGAATGTCTGATTCTCCAGTTTAGTTCCTAATTGCATGATATATTTGTGGAATGCAATACACTGCCTCCCTCTAGAATAATCTAAAGAACAACATTCCTTTTTCCTTTCACTGGCAGCCCAGGCTCAGCTAAACTTTCACTCCTTCTTGGGACTTTGACTCTTGAGAGAGTCATGTGAAATGCAAGTACAACTGAGAACAGATTATGATAGGGGTGGTTGCAGGAGATACTGTGGCAGAAATCTACCAGTACCTCTGCTGACTATTTCTGATGATGATATAGGGCAGCACAGTGACAGTGTCCCACCTGGCTAATCTGGGTCTTCTTGCATCTTTAGTCTAAATCTGGCACCATACCTCCCCTTACTCTGATTTTCCCATCACGTTGTTTCAGTTTCTCTCAAGTGCAATGTTAGCTCCTGTCCTCCAGGAAGCAGATGTCAAGATAGGAGTAAATGTACAAGTTATGTTTACACTTACAAGGTTAAAGGGCAGGAAGCCAGACCAAAAAAAATAAATAAATAAAAATAAAATAAAGGAGAGACCTCTTTTTCTGAGTTCTCAGATCTGGTCTGAGATGAGAGTGCATGGAGCTAAGAGGGAAGGAAGGTGGGAGAAAGTGGCCTGATTACCATGAATTCTCAGGAAGCATTGGTATGGCCAATAGAGTTCTCCAGTTAAAAGTGCCTATTCAAATAGCCCCAATTCTTCCAGGAGTAGGCCTGCCTTACAACCCCTGCAGTGCTTAGGTGCTGACTAGGAGCAGCCTGTGGTAAGCATGACTTTGGACTAAATGTGATGCATTTCAGTACACAGAAACTGGAGCTCTTGGTCAGTTGTGTTTCTTGTAGTTAAAGTCTGCAAGGTGTATTTTTATTATGACTGTTCTTAATTTTCAAATGCCTACAAGGGCATTTCCCTCTAATTGATATCTTTAATCAAATTAATGTCCCAGCTGCCTTTGTCTTCCAAGTGGTTGAATGAGACAATTCCAAATCCCATCTTACTGCCTGTCTTCTGTCTTCTTGGAACACTCTTGACACCACCTGTGTTCATTCAGGTTCTCTGAGAAGCAAACATCAAGATGAGATGAGGTGTGCATGATATTTATTGGCAGAACATCTGAAAAAGTAAAGGAAAGTGAGCCTGAGAAACCTAGGCAGGCCTTAACACTGTGATGCTAGTCTGACACCTGTGAAGGGGAGTGGGAAGAATGGGAGACTATGTAGGAAGATTCATATGCTACAGCACAATTCTCTCAAGTTTCAGCCAGATTGGTAGGATGTACTTGAGCCGGCTTTACCATAGTCTCTGTAGCAATACGGACTTTTTCACTCTTTACCGTTTTTTTCCAAAACTACTTAATACCGTGTATTAGTTTCCTATAGTTGTCATAACAAGGTGCCACAACCGGGTTTCTTAAAACAGCAAAAACTTATTATCTCACAATTCTAGATGTGGGAAGTCTGAAATCAAGGTGTCAGCAGGGTCAGTTCCTACTGGAGCCTCTGAGAGAGCATCTGCCCAACGCCTTTCTCCTAGATTCTGATGGTAGCCAGCAATCCTTCCCTCTCCTTGGCTTACGGACACATTAATCCAATCTCTGCCTCTGTTTTTACATGACTTTCTGCCTCTATCTTTACATCTTCCTTCTTTATTTTTATGTATCTTTGTGTTCAGATATCTCTCTTCTTATAAGGGTACTAGTTGCCAGATCAAAGCCCATCCTAATACAGTATCATTTCCTTTTAAGTTGATTATATTTATAGAGACTCTATTTCCAAGTAAGGTCAGATTCTAAGGTTCTAAGTGGATATGAATTTTAGTGGGACACTATTAGATACAGTATGTACCCCTTTCTCCCTTCTGGCATAGCTGAATCCCAGTCTTTCTTCAGATTCAGCCCAATTCTCACTCCCATGACTGTGTCCATTTTCCTATTTGGTAGCTTCAAAACATTATATCCTCTTTGTAGCACTTATCTCAGGATATTATATTTACATATGTGATTCTTTTCTTGATGCCCGTCTTCCTTTGCTGAACTGCATGTTTAAAGGGCACAAAGAATTTCTCTTATTTCTTACTCACCACTGTGTACTTTGAATATAGCACAGTTCCTAACATATATAAATAGGCACAAAGAATAAAATAAAAATGTATAAACAATTTTTCAGATTCTGAAATCAAGAACAAAAGAGGAATGGTGGGAGAGGATAGTAATGACATTGTGGAAACACTTCTGCCCACAGGTGGGAGTAAAGGGGGCACGGAGAGAAACCACCCCTCCTTTGTTCACAATTCACATTTTAATTCTGCCAAAGAGCCTACCCTAGACTGGCTTTGAACTTTGGTGATGGAAGTTGGAAAACTGATAATTGGAGATATGAAGGATCCTGAGGCAAAAGGGAGGAAAGAAGAGAAGGACAAAAAATTGCAAGTAGAAGCAGTGCACTGGCTAAGGTGGATTGGACTGCCCTTGAGAAGGATGATTAAAGTGGGGGCGACCATAAGTTAGGGCTAAATAAGTCAGGCCCTAACTGCATGACAATTGTTAATGTCTGATAACTGAATCATCTTGCTATATACCAGAAATTAACACAAAATTGTAAATCAACTGTATTTCCATTTAAAAATTTAAAAAAACCTAATGTATAGTGCTTCAAAAAATAAAAATAAAAAATATAAAAAAAATAAATTACAACTTTCTTTTTCCAAACAGCATAAAGCTGCACATTATTAGCCCCCAGAGCTTTCTAAGTATACTGAAGCAAACTTCTTGCTCTGTATGGAAGTCTCTGTTTTGTCAGTGTGAAATTAAAAAAAAAAAAAAAGTGAAACTGGTGAAATTGTATGAAACCAGAATGGGAGAGAAACAAAAGGAATTTTCAGTGGCAATGCCAGCAGACAGAAGGCACTATCCACAGGTGGCCTCTCATAATGAGACTTCTAAATATGATCCAACCAAGGAACAAGTGCAAAGAAATAACATCTGAAGAAAACAGAGGAAATAGATAACCAAATGGAACTTAGAATAATGAAATGGATAATTCACCAAAAAAAAAAATTGTGTTTTATGAATCTACCCACTAGCCAAGCTGTGTCTTTTTCAAACTCATAGAATTTTTCCAAAAGTTCAAGCTTCTATGCTTTCATTGTTTTAAATGTGTTGCCATTCTCAGTAGTACAGATCTAAGAGCAAGGGAGTTCATCTATTTTTAGCAGGACTAGGTGGGGAGGGACAGCAGTGGAGACTGGTTCAAATCTGATTTCAGTGTCCTGTGTAGTTCAGAAGGCTTTGCAAACCCGGTAGGATTTGAAAGTGATAATTTTACTTAGGTTCCTATTCCCTTGCAAATGTTAAACTTTGGGTAAAATTCAATTGAAATCCTGCCAGTCTGTGGTTGCTCACATGTTTTTCATTAAGAAAAGCAGATGAAGAAGGAAAACTTTTTGACAATTGTCATTGTAACTGCTAATAATTTCCATTATCTTATTGGCAACTTTTGGCAATATTTGATGCAGCAGAAAGTGTTAAAATAGAACAATTCTTGCCTTAGGAGTTGTGACTGTAAATAAATGTTACACATCTGTTCCCAAATCTTCACTCTTAAATGATTTTAGGAGTCAGTTGAAGCTTTAAGAATAGTTGGATAGGTGTTCCCATCGTGGCTCAGCAGAAACGCATCCGACTAGGAACCATGAGGTTGTAGGTTCGATCCTTGGCCTCGCTCAGTGGGTTAAGGATCTGGCTTTGCTGTGAGCTGTGGTGTAGGTCGCAGACGCAGCTCGAATCCTGCGTTGCTGTGGCTGTGGCGAAGGCCAGTAGCTACAGCTCCTGTTAGACCGCTAGCCTGGGAACCTCCATATGCCTCGGGTGTGGCCATAAAAGGACAAAAAAAAAAAAAAAAAAGGAATGGTTGGATAAAATATTCATAGTACAACCAAAGGAGGAAAGCATTTATTTTTTTGCCGCTCAGACTTTTTAAATGCTTCCATTTAGGCTTTGTTTTGACTTGCGATTTTCAATTTATTTTGTACAAGTTCGTTGGTTCTCAGACATGATATTTTGTACCCCTCAATTAGAAAACATCTTTCTAGGAGTTCTTTTGTGGCTCAGTGGGTAGGGGATCTGGCGTTGTCACTGTTGTGGTTCAGGGTCGTTCCTGTGGCATGGATTTGATCCCTGACCTGGGAACTTCCACATGCCATGGGCATGGCCAAAAGATTTTAGAAAAGAAAGAAAAAAAAGAAAAAGAGAAAAAGATCTTTCTGTATCAGAGCACCCAGTGGTATGTTTTGAAATCTTTAGTACTATACGTACCTTGTTGGTCAAATATTCCACATTGCATATGTGTGAATTAATGATTCATTAACTCGTTCCTTTACTAAACTTTCACATGGTTTGGTATGTGTTCTTTTGATTAACTTTTAAGTAAGGGGTTATTGTTGTGTCTTAGAAGGCCATGGGCTTGGTCACCTGATAGAACACCAAGTCCGCAAACACCAAGTCTGCATTTTTATTAGTTGTGTAAACACAGGTGAGACACTTTGCATTTCTGGACCTCAGCTACCTTGTTTTGAAAGATGCTTTAGCATTGTTCAAGCCCTATAGAGAATACACTATTATGAATTAAATGAGCGTGAAATAAGCAATCAATAAATTTGTTTCCTTCCTTCCGATTTCTCAGTGTTTAGCCTAGAGTTCTTCAAACACAATAATTATTTGTTGATGATATCACAGAATTTCAGATAAGAGTTACATTGGCAGTTGGGTTCCTATTGCTGCCTGCTTCTACTGGTCTTTTATCAGTTACCCTGAATTAACATCATTATTGTATTTCCTACTGGCACATTTTTATTGACTTTTGCATAAAGGAAATATTCTAAATAACTATTCTCTGATTTTAATTGACAGTTTCTTAACTTGCTCTTGAAGCTTTGTACCATTTTGCTTCTGGGGGCAGGGAGTCAGAGTCTAAGAGAAAAAGATAAAATCTGGAAGAAATATTATCCACCAAAAATTATTGAATGAGAAACTCATCTGCCTTAACTGTTATTTTGCTTGGAACTTTCTTTACCTCAGGCTTCAATAAATAAATAGAAGGAGTGAAACTAGTATAGAAAATGAGAATATCCAGACACAGCTTCAAGCAGAGAAATTGATCAATGTAACCTATGGGGATAATGATACATTAGCTTCCTAGAAAAGAAAAAAAGAGGCAACTTACTATGCTAGTTATGAAGAATGGACATCATTAAAAAGCTAAAGAACTACAGGGATGTAATTATGAGAAAGGACTAACCTAGTGGATAAATAATAAGCCTTAATAAGAATCTGAAGGAAGGAATCAGAAAATTGGATGACACAAATACTAGGAATAGTCCTAATATTTATAATAAAGAGAAAAATATTTCACAAAAGTATACACTTGCACACACATACACATCAAATTAAACAGAAAATGGAAAGAGAAAGTGTCTCAAGAAAACCACATGAAATATCCACAAATGTCTTAGAAAATTGATCTTGTACTGTATTTCATCAGCAAATGTTCCCATCCTTTTAGCATCCTTCCCTTTTTTGAAGCACTACAATGTCAATGGATGAAACGCTGTCTCTCAGAACTGTGTTGAGTGTTGTGTAGGGTTAGCTTCGTGTTGCCATGAGTCATTTAATCATTGATTTCAGTAATGACACACAGGCACACAAACGCATTCACACAATATGGATTAACTTTATACATGTGTGTGATGTTTAGAAGATCCGGAAAGAAATACCATAAAGAGGTAAGGAATTTCCAAAGATTTAAAGTCAAGTGTTGAGTTGTTGCCATTGTGGATTTTTGCTCCTAAAGCACAAAAGTGATTAGTAGCTTTGATGTGATCATAGAGGGCAGTTGTTCCCGAAACATGGAAATAAAGCCTCAGCAGAAATAGTCTCTTCAGAAAAGGCTGCCACTAATTCAGGGTCTTATCTAGCAACAAATGATATGTTGATTTAGTTGTGTTAGACAAAAGAAAAGGAAGGAAGGGAGGAAGGAAGGCAAAAAGAAAGAAGGAAAAGAAAGAAAAATACAATAAACTATGGAAGTTTATTGAAATATAATTTATGAGTAGCCCCTATAAATTATTGCTTAAATATATAATCAAATATATATATTTTTTTGGCAAGTGGTTTTTAACACAAACATTGTATGAGGCACATTAATATAGAATAATAGCGGAGTTCCCATCGTGGCTCAGTGGTTAACGAATCCGACTAGGAACCGTGAGGTTGCGGGTTCAAGCTCTGGCCTTGCTCAGTGGGTTAAGGATCCGGCGTTGCCGTGAGCTGTGGTATAGGTTGCAGACGCGGCTTGGATCCCGCGTTGCTGTGGCTGTGGTGAAGGCCGGCAGCTGCAGCTCCTGTTAGACCCCTAGCCTGGGAACCTCCATATGCCGCGGGTGCGGCCCTAGATGAGGCAAAAAGACACAAAAAAAGGAAAGAAAAAGAAAAGAAAAATAGCTATGAAGACATGATCAGAGATTTAATCAGCTATTTTCCTTTTCTGTTCTAACTCTTAAACAAGAGTGAGGGCAATACAATTTTAAATTTGCATGCTTAGAATGCTGATGGAAAGATCAGCCGTAGCTTTTTGCTCCTATCCCTAAATTAACAGAATGAAAGGAAAATGGTTATAGCATTGTAATTATGAGTAACATTACTGGTAAAAACAAAAATCTTAAAAAGGAAAAAAATAAGCTAGAAAAGTATTAAGAAAATAGTATTACTTTAAGCCATAACTCTTCCTAAGGAAGACATTGCTAGTACAGGCCTTTTCTCATACAGATGTAGAGATAAATATGACCTGTGAATGTACCTGACTTCCATGGAAAAATGTATTTTATGAATCCAAGAATGAAGATTGACTAAAATATCTTATCCAGTCCACCCTCTAAGGAAACTCAGTTTTAAAAGCCAAGGACCTTGAGACTTAAAATAGGCTCAGGATTATAATGTAAAGTAATTATAATGTAATATAAAGTACATTAAAATCTCTCCTTTTCTTAAGGTGCTACCCTGATATGACTATCTTTCCTATTTTCTGAAGAAAAAGAATTGTATAATGTGCCAGCCTCCTAGCAGATTAACAGTCTTCTTGAAGACCTGGAAAAATTAGAATAATATTGAGGAACAAAACAGAAAACTCACCAAGAGCTACAGCAAACTTGTTTCACTGAAGCTAATATTGTTCAAAATGAATTGGACTTTAGAAGTAGTTTTACCAAACTTTTCAAAGCACATTTTCTAATATTTAAATTTTTAATTCTTTGAATATTAGTAAGACAGTAGACTAATTATCACATTTATAGAATTTTACCACCTTGATCAGTTCTAGGTGGAAGTTCTAGGTGACGCCTAATAAAACCATGGATGTTTCTTTCTGGGATTATAGATCTCAGTAGAGAAATATTATTCTCAAGAAGTCATTCCTATTTAAGAAAGATGTCTCAAAATTCACTTTCTTGTGTGGCAAATTATGATTAATTCTCTTTTGCCTTTTAGCTTGTTTACATAGCCAATCTTTCCAATATTCCCGGTTTTTAATTTCTACTACCTTGAACTTCCGTGTTAGAATTTATATACAGCATCCCTTGTCTAACCTGTGGCATATTTGTAATTTATTCATAGGTGCCCATGAGCTCTAATGGATTAATGGCATAGTATTTCTCTTGTCTTCTGAGGTATCCTCAGTTCTTCATCGTTGATCACTAAATGTTTGCCAAACGCTTTTTTACTGCCACTTTTGCATCATACAAATGTTCATTACTTAACCTGTGGAAATGTTTGTATTACTTCACTAGTTAAATTTCTCTGTACTATTTCATCTCAAGAAATGATGAAGAAAAAAATTTGAGACAGAAATAATTTAATTTTTGCTTCAAAACAATCAATCATCACCTAAAATGAGATACAGGGCATTTTAGTTTTAAATGTCATTTTTTAATCCCTTGGAAATTAGAAACAGGTGTAATCTGAGGCAAGCCAATTTAGTTAATTAACTACAGTATTTTCTGACACAAATGCTAACTATAAACAAATCTTACAATTCAAGTCACATGTTGTAATATACAGCCAGAAGAACGATTTATGAAATTACTGGATACATGAAAAATACCACTACATCTTCATAAAGATATTGAAAATGCTTTTTTTTTTTTAGTTTTGTTCATAGAATTAAACTTTTTTTGTCTTTTTTTATAGCATTTGCGTCCCAAACCCTCAGTGCATCCCCCCACCCCCAGACTGTCTTATTTGGAAACCAAAGGTTTTCCAAAATCTGTGTCATTGTCTGTTCTGCAAAGAAGTTCATTGTATCTTTTTAGTTTCCACATGTAAGCAGTAGCATTGGATTTGTCTGTCAATTGTCTGACTGGTTTCACTTCCCCTGATAATTTCCAGGTCCATCCATGTTGCTATAAATGTTGTTATTTCGTTCCTTTTAATGGCTGAGTAATATTCCATTGTGTATATGTACCATATCTTCCCTATCCACTCCTCTGTTGATGGGCATTTAGGTTGTTTCCATGACCTTGCTATTGTATAGAGTGCTACAGTGAACACTGGAGTACATGTGTCTTTTTGAGTCATAGTTTCCTCTGAATAGATACCCAGGAGTGGGATTGCTGGATCATATGGTAATTCTATTTTTTAGTTTACTGAGGAATCTCCATAGTGTTTTCCACAGTGGCTGCACCAATTTGCATTCCCACCAGCAGTGTAATAGGGATCCTTTTTCTCCACACCCTCTGAAGCACTTATTGTTTGTAGACTTTTTGATGATGGCCATTCTGACTGGTTTACGGTGGTACCTCATAGTGGCTTTGATTTGCATTTCTCTAATGAGGAACGATGTTGAACATCTTTTCATGTGTTTATTTGCCATCTGCATGTCTTCTTTGGAGAACTGTTTGCCTAGATCCTCTGCCCATTTTTTGATAAGGTTGTTTGTTTTTTTGGTATTGAGCACTAGGAGGTGTTTGTAAATTTTGGAGATTAATCCCTTGTCATTCGATCCATTTGCAAAGATTTTCTCCCATTCTGTGGGTTGTCTTTTTGTTTTGTTTAGGGTTTCCTTTGCTATGCAGAAACTTTGAAGTTTAATTAAGTCCCATTGGTTTATTTTTCTTTTTATTGTCCTTACTTTGACAGGTGGATCTTCTCAGATATTGTTGTCATTTATGTCAGAGAGTGTTTGGCCTATGTTTTCCTCTAAGAGTTTTATAGCATCTGGTCTTATATCTAGATCTCTAATCCATTTCGCGTTTATTTTTGTGCATGGTGTTAGGAAGTGTTCTAGTTTCATTTTTTTTTATATGTAGTTGTCCAGTTTTCACAGAACCACTTATTGAAGAGGCTGTCTTTTCTCCACTGTATATTCTTGCCTCCTTTGTCATAGATTAGTTGACTGTAGATGCGTGGATTTACTTCTGGGCTTTCTATCCTGTTCCACTGATTTCTATTTCTGTCTTTATGCCTGTACCATACGGTTTGAAGGCTGTAGCTTTGTAGTAGAGTCTGAAGTCAGGGATCCTGATTCCTCCAGCTCCATTTTTCTTTTTCAGGATGTCTTTGGCTATTCTGGTTTTTTTGTGTTTTCAAACAAACTTTAAACTATTTTGTTCTAGTTCTGTGAAAAATGTCATTGGTAATTTGATAGGGATTGCATTGAATGTGTAGATTGCCTTGGGTAGTATAGTCATTTTGATAATATTGACTCCTCCAATCCAAGAGAATGGTATGTCTTTCCATCTGTTCATGTCATCCTTGATTTCTTTCATCAGTGTCTTACAGTTTTCAGAGTACAGGTCTTTTGTCTCTTTAGGTAGGTTTATTCCTAAGTATTTGATTCCTTTTGATGTGATGGTAAACGGGATTGCTTCTCTAATTTCTCTTTCTGATCTTTCATTGTTAGTATATGGTTGTAGTTTTGTTGTTTTTTGGGAGAGAAGTTGTGCTCCAGTCCTTCTATTCCGCCATCTTAATCCAATCTGAAAATGTCCTTCATTTGAAAGTCTATTTTGTCTCATATGCGTATTGCTACTCTGGCTTTCTTTTGATTCCCATTTGCATGGAATACTTTCTTCCATCCTCTCACTTTCAATTTGTATGTGTCTCTAGAAGTGAAGTGGGTCTCTTGAAGACAGCATAGATATGGGTCTTGTTTTTGTATCCATTTGGCTAGTCTATGTCTTTTGGTTGGGGCATTCAGTCCATTAACATTTAAGGTAATTATTGATATATATGTCCTTATTGCCATTTTATTAACTGTTTGGGGTTTTTGTTGTTCTTTTTTCCTTCCCTTATTCTCTTGTTGTCTCCTCTTGAGGTCTGATGACTATTTTTAATGTTGTATTTGATTTGATTTTTCTTATTTGTTTGTTTATCATTTGTAGATTTTTGTTTTGCAGTTACCCTGAAGTTTTTATATAGGAGTCTATACATAAAAGATTGTTTTAAGTTTTTGGTTTATTAATTGCAAGTGCATCTCCAGTGTCCTGCATTTGTGCTCTCTTCTCATGATTTCTGATTTTGGTAGCATAATTGTGCATGGATGATTTAGTATCTTTACTGTATATATGCCTTTACTGGTGAGCCTTGTCATTTGTGGTGTTTTTGTTTCTGGTTGTGGCCTTTTCTTTTCTGCCTAGAGAAGTTCCTTTAGGATTTGTTGTAAAGCTGGTTTAGTGTTGCTGAATTCCCTTAACTTTTGCTTATCTGTAAAGGTTTTGATCTCTCCTTCATATCTGAATGAGAGCCTTGCTGGGTAAAGTAATCTTGGTTGGAAGTTTTTCCCTTTCATCACATTAAGTACATCATGCCACTCCTTTCAGGCCTGCAGAGTTTCAATTGAAAAATCTGCTGATAACCTTATCGGGGTTCCCTTGTATGTCATTTGTTTCTTTTCTCTAGCTGCTTTCAGTATTTTCTCTTTGTCTTTAATTTTGGTCATTTTGATTAATATGTTTCTCAGGGTGTTCATCCCTCTAACAGTTTTAATAGTAGTAATTTGTGTTTCTTGCTTTTCTCTTTTTCTTTTTGACTAGTATTACTAGGATTTTATTAGTTTTATTGATCTCTTTCTAGTGTCATTGATTTTTCTGTGTTAAATATCATTTGTTTGTGCTCTTATTTTTGTTCATTTTTTTCTGCCACTGTCATTAGGTTTTAATTTACTCTTCTTTTAAAAAAATTGATAGTATAAAATTATATCACATACTTCAGGCCTTTCTCTTTCTAATATAAGCAATATAATGCTATACATTTTCCCATAATAACTGTACCTCATAAATTTTCATATGTTCATAATTTTTATATGAATCCTGTTTCCAGAGTATTTATTTACAGTTCAAAGTACTTTCTCTTTTCCCTTGTGATGTTTTATTTGACCAAAGAAGTATGTTGTTTAATTTCTAAATATTTAATAATTTTTCATAGATCTTTATGTTATTGATTTCTAGTTTAATTCTATTATGATCTTAGAACATGTTGTTTAATTGCAATCTTTAAATTTTTTGAAATTTCTTGATAATCCAGAAAATGATCTACCATGGTATACAGTCTACGTGTACCTCAGAAGAATGTGTATTTGCTGTTGCTGGATGTGATATCTGCAAATGTCATTTAGGTCAATTATGCTGATAATGTTGTTCAAAGCTGTTTTCTTACTGTTTTTACATCTATCTATTGTACCAGTTTCTAAGAGACACGTTGAAGACTGTGACAATACCTGTAAATTTGTCTGTTTCTCTTTTCAGCTGTATCATTGTTTTCCTTCATTATCAAAGTTCTTTCATTACCTGTATACACATTTTGAATTGTTAGAACTTAACTAATCTAATTGTTGTATGTATGTGTGTGCCTGTGTGTGTGTGTGTATCTGTATTTATACATATATGTTTTCTTTATCTCTGGTATTGATTCTTGTTCTGACATCTACTTTGTCACTAATACTACTATAGCTTCTCCTGATCTCTTTTGATCAGAATTTGCATTGTATATAATTTTCCATCTTTTTACTTTTATCCTATGTCCTGTATTTTAAGTGTATTTCTTTTACATAGTATGTAGTTTGGGTCTTTGTTATATAGACTGATAATCTCTTTTAATTGACTATTTAGAACATTTCATACAATTTTGATATGGTTGGGTTTGAAGTTAGTATCTATTTTATTTTCTAATTGGGGAAGCTATTCTTAGTTCTCTTCTATGTCTGACTTCTTTTAAATTATTTGAATTTTTATTATCATTTTACATCTATTATTAACTTATTTTTTATAATTATTTTAATTGTTATTGGTTTCTCGGATTTATAAAATATATCTTTAACTTGATATTGTCTGCCTCCTAGTCATATAGTGTCAGTTCACTATATGACTATAGTCATATTTGAATTTAAATTATTTGAATTTTTATTATCATTTTACATCTATTATTAAC
The DNA here is from genome assembly GCA_004024745.2 of Catagonus wagneri. Taxonomy (NCBI): domain Eukaryota; kingdom Metazoa; phylum Chordata; class Mammalia; order Artiodactyla; family Tayassuidae; genus Catagonus; species Catagonus wagneri. The sequence goes on along the minus strand of PVHT021183695.1, from coordinate 850,805 downwards.
TTATTTTTTATAATTATTTTAATTGTTATTGATTCCTCAGATTTATAAAATATATCTTTAACTTGATATTGTCTGCCTCCTAGTCATATAGTGTCAGTTCACACATATATGTGTAGAACGTGAATATCTATCTTGAACCTTACATTATTACACACTTTATTTAACTCTACATATGTTATAAACCACATAGCACAATGCTGTATTTACCTTAGGCATTCAATTGTCTCATGAAGAGATTAAAAATTGTTTTAGAAATTCCTGTTGTGGCTCAACAGTAATGCATTCAGCTAGTATCCATGAGGATGTGGGTTTGATCCCTGGCCATGCTAGTGGGTTAAGGATCCAGTGTTGCTGTGGGGTAAGGATCCAGGTTGCAGATGCAACTCAGATTTGACCCCTAGCCTGGGAACCTCCATATGCCACATGTGCAGCCCTGAAAAGAAAAAAGCAAAAAAACTTAATATAAATTTTTTCCGTTGCCTTTTACATTGGCCCACGATATTACCATTTCCATTGCTCTTTATTACGTGCATCTTTGTATTGTGTTTGTGCATGTGTATATGTGTGTGAGCTTATATTTTTGTGTGCATGCATAATATCTTAGTTCCTGTATGGTATCATATTCCTTTTGTTTGAAGAACTTCTTTAAGTATTTCTCATCTTTCAGCAGGGAATTCTGTCATTTTTTTGGCTGAAAAGATTATTTCATCTTCATTTTGAAAGTGTGTTTCTTTTTGCTTTCAATACCTTAAGGGTGTCATGGTATTGTCATGGTATTATCTTCTGACGTGTATAATTTTTTGATTAGAAGTCTGCTGTAATTCTTATCTCTGTGCCTCTATATGTAGTAGTTCCTCCTTCATTCTCCTGGCTGCTTTACTGGTTTATCTTTCATTTACAGCAGTTCAGCTATCATGTACATAGATTTATTTTTCTTTGATTTTTATCCAACTGAGCTTCCTGAATTGGTTATCAGTTTCTGTAATGGGTTGAATGATGCCCCCTCCCACAAAAGATATGTCCACTCTAATCTTTGAGACCTTTGAATGTGACCATATTTGGAAGGATGATACTATCCCATATTTTGGGATAGCATCGTCCAGGATTATCTGGTGTCCAGTGTCCTTATAAAAGACACATAGAAGAGAGACAAAGAGGTTAGGCCATATGAAATGACTTAGGTAACCACAAGGCAAGGAATACCTAGAGCCACAGGAAACTGGAAGAGCAAGTAAATACTCTCTCCTAAAGCTTGTAGAGAGAGGGTGACCTTGGATATACCTTGATTTCAGACTTCTGGCCTCTAGAACTGTGAAAGAATGAATTTTTTTTTAAAACAGAAAGCCACCAATTTGTGGTAATTTATTATACCAATACAGGAAAAACTGCTACAACTGTTTTTTGTTCTTTGTGGAAACTTTGATCTCTTCAACTATTTCCTGAGCTAATATGCCCACGAATGGATTGTATCACTGATTCATCTTTGTTTATAACATTTCTACATAGTTTACATGGTTTATCCTTCTCTTTGTTGAAATTGTCCAGTTTCCTACACTTTGTCTATCTATTCCAGCAAATGCATTTTGCTTATACCTCTTCTAATGAACATTTGAACTTAGACTAAGCCTCTGGGTGAGAGAGTTTGTTGACCTTCTTTCAGAGGCTTATATTTATTTTCTGTAAAGAAGGATTCAGGGAAGCATGTGGGGTTTTGTTCCTTTCTTCATCAGTCATTCACCACCTCCTAAAGGTCTATGCCACCAATGCTGTTTTATCCCCTCTTCTCTGCTTTTTTTTTTTTTTTTTTTTTTTTGCATTTTTAGGACCGCACTCGCGGCATATGGAGGGTCCCAGGCTAGGGGTTGAATCCAAGCTACAGCTGCCAGCCTATGCAACACAGCCACGGCAACACCAGATCCAAGCTGCGTCTGTGGCCTACACCACAGCTCATGGCAATGCTGGATTGTTAACCCACTGAGCAAGGCCAGGGATTGAACCTGCAACCTCATGGTTCCTAGTCAGATTCATTAACCACTGTGCCACTATGGGTACTTCTCTGCTTCTTGATCTTTCTCACAAGAACTTGTTCTTCCTCACTGGCCTGTTAAAAAGAACCATTGAGTTTATACAGACTCACCTTGATGTGCTAGCACACATGACCTTTAAGAATTTGTTAACATTTTATGTTCTTATCTACTTTAATAACTGCCACTTTTCTTCTTGTGCTCTTCCAAATGTGAAACAGTCTATCAGTCTCATCTCTCCCCAGAGGTACTTGTAATTTTTTTTTTCAGGGCTGCGTCTGTGGCATATGGAAGTTCCCAGGCTAGAATCGGAGCTACAGCTGCCAGCCTTCACCTCAGCCACAGCAATGTGGAATCCAAGCCATGTCTGTGACTACACCACAGCTCATAACAACACCAGATCCTTAACCCACTGAGTGAGGCCAGGGATCGAACCTGCATCCTCATGGATACTTGTCAGGTTCATAACCTACTGAACCACAACGGGAACTCTGCAATTTTATTTTATTTTATTTTTTTTTTTTTTGGCCACATGCATGGCATATGGAATTTCCTGGGCCAGAGATTGAATCTAAGTTGCAGCTATAACCTACACCACAGCAGGAACTCCAGGACTTAAAATTTTTAGAGTTCAGTTTTCTTAACAACTACAGGTGTACTATTGGCTCAAAAAAGTAGTATTTTACAAATTATTTGACTCCTTATTGTTAGGTGAAAGCATTGTTCTCTTGTTACTTTCTGCATCCTAAGGAGAAACAAACTCTTTTATTGCTTTTTCAATCCTGATTTTTTTTCTTTGGCAGCTATTTCTTCCTTTTACTTTGCTCAATATTTTGTTAGCTTCTTTTTCTTTCATTTATGATCTCTTTTGCCATAGATTTCTCTACATTGTTTATATATTCAAGGAACTAATTTTTGGTGTTAATATTGATTTTGTTGTTAGTTTTCTCTATCTTATTGATCTCTGCCATCCATATTATTTACTTTCTTATGTTTCTTTATAGTAATCAGATTGCTACAAGTTTTAATCTTTCTTTTTTCTAATAAATGTATTGTAGTAAAGTTCTAAATACTGCTTCATCTATTTACCACAAATTTTGAATGCAGTGTTTGCACTCTTTTCAGTTTCATTTTAAATATATTTATGGCCACATGACTTGTTTTTTGTCTTAAGACTAATTTTAATTATATGAATGTTACTATCTTGAGATATCTGTTCTTTGTGATTAGCAATAATCTTTTCCCAAGGTTTACACATGACAATATTTAGCCAAGAAAAATCATATATGTACTGACTTCTTCTCTACCCCTGTACTCAGAGCTTCTGCATGGATTTCTCCCAGGCTATAGTCCTCAGGAAGACCCTGAATAAAGGGTCTGAATAAAACTTAATCTAATGACTCTTATGTAGTGCATTTTTCTTTGACAGTTTTGTTGACCATGAAGGGACCTAGAACAGAGTGCTCTCCTTTACCTAAACTCTACAAGGATCCAGAGGCTTGGTTTAGCAAGAGGCCCTGTTTCCTCTCTAACTCCTCAGCAAGTCCAGACAACTAGGTAAATCTCTTCAGGAAAAGATGCCTGCATTCTCAGTTGACAGACACTGAGAAGGTTGCTCAGTTGAAAGATACTAGAAACTTTTGGCTAGGTAATTAGATACAGGGCTGACCCAGCATCTTTCCTTGAATTGGCTACTTTAACAGTTTGTCTAAGTAAAACTGAAGGTACCATTTGAGAGCTTTCAGTTCCAAAGAAAAGGGATACCATTCCCCCTGACCTGTTATAGCTTTCTCAGACAACTGAGACATTTACGGGAATGGTAGTCGAGTCCTCCTACTACACAGCAGTCCCATAGGAAAGTGTTATCATTAATTTAAAAAGCTGTTCCTCTGGGGATACAAACATATGGATCAGCCATCCAATTTTCCTGGTGCCCGCACATTTAGGAATGACAGAAGCAGAATCACAGATAGGTAAAGAACTGAAATGACTCTAGGGTGACACCTAGAGGGGTTAAGCTCAGAAACATCCCACCACACAGTTTTCAAAGGTAATTTTATCCTGAAAAAAACAAATTTAAAATGTGATATAAAGCCTTCTAAACAAAAGAAAGGCTGCCAGATAACCCATCTCTGACAAACACCTCAGCTGGGTTTATATATGTATAAAGCTTATACTTACAAGTACTTGCTTAAAAGGGATCTAAAGGAGATCTCATCCTAAAATGGCTGAGATAGAGCTCTTTTGACATTCCAGTTTTTGTAGTGGTTGCACAACTAGAGAAAGTTGACTATAAGATTAGAAAGATTGAATAAAAAACTTAAAGAATTCTTATTTTGATTGGTATTTGGATGCTTCTAAAAGAGGAAATGGTAATGAAACTTCTTTACAGGAAATTAGTAAAAAAAAAAAAAACTTGCTTGAAACCATATCAAAATTTAAAAATTCTGCTGATGCCGGCTGAATCTTTCCCTCTGCTCCTCCCTGTTTCTCTGTATGTCCAGCACAACACTATATGTCTCTCTCTCAACCTCCTTTTATAATACCAAATTTGATTTCCCACAGAAGGCAGCAATAATTCTATAGGCTGATAAAATATGTTTATTTTTGGCCATTTTGAGAATTTTTTTTTCAAAACTCTGATCTTAAGGCAACCAGAGCTTTTCTACAAGGAAATTGCATTACCTTTCTGTGCAATTAGATATAAATTTTTTGCCTGATCTTCTTAGGTATCTTGTTCTATATCTTAAGAGCTTGGTGTACTGACCAGTGAGCAAACTCTCTGGTCTCTGCCATCTAGAAGTACACACATGGCGTATATCCAGCAGCCAGTCAACTATCTCTTTGTTTGACTGTGCCAGCTCCCAGGGAAATTTGTTATTAGTTGATCCTAGTCTCTAAGGGGCCTTTATCATCTCAGCATTCACTGTGTCCACTTGTATAATGAAGTCTTTAACTGTCTAGATTATTTTTGGAGGGTTGGGGGGAGTTGACTTTCTAGATCTTGTGAAGACTGCATATAATGCCCTCTCTGGTGGGGATGCCTCTTGCATGTTATTGGTTTCAGGAGTTATTAAGATTCTGCTTGTCCATGGCCAGATGATAGATCCTTTAAACAAGAAAAATGTAGAAATTGTTTATTTTTAGAAAGCTGTCATTATAAACAGCTATTTTATTGGTGCCTATGGAACAACCGAGTTAAAACTTAAATAGAAAGAAACGTAATGGCTAACCTTAAGAATGCCCTTAAATTAAAAAAAAAAAAAAAGACTTCTTCTGGAACCTATTTGAATTTGTGGTCTTGGCATCCCTTCAGTGGATCTTAAAGATGCTAATAAAAATATTATGTTAATTAGGTTAGTTAACAAGGTAATTTAAAGAGTTATTAAGGGGAAAGCCATAGGATTAGTGCCAGCAGGATAGAAATCTATTGATGTTTATTAAGAAATGAGATACAGAGAGTTCCTGTCGTGGCGCAGCAGTTGATGAATCCGACTAGGAATCATGAGGTTGTGGATGCAATCCCTGGCCTTGCTCAGTGGGTTAATGATCTCGTGTTGCCGTGAGCTGTGGTGTAGGTCACAGACACGGATCTGGCCTTGCTGTGGCTGTTGCGTAGGCTGGCAGCTGTAGCTCGGATTCCACCCCTATTCTGGGAACCTCTGTATGCCGCGAGTGTGGCCCTATAAAGCGGAAAAAAAAAAAAAAAACGAAATGAGATACATAAAATGGGCATTGATGGTATTGATACAGTACTTCCTAAAGTTGGATGAGCCAAAGGGATCCCCTGTTGGTCCCCCCAACATTAAAGGGCCCAAGACAAGTCCACTCTCTTTATGCCAGTTTGCAGAAATTTTAAAGTGCTAGAAGGAAAAATTATACTGAGTAACCTGACCAGCAATTCCTTGGAGTAGAAATTAGGCTGATTAATCAAGTTAAAGATTGACAAAAGTTCCTGGGACCTCTGGTTCAACTCCTCACTGGAGACCCCAAAGTCTTTTATATACGAATGGATAAAACAGATGGGGCAGAGAAAGGAAAAGTATCTGGGACTTCTTTTTTTGGTATTTTTCCCTTACTTAGGGCCGCACCCACGGCATATGGAGGTTCCCAGGCTAGGGGTCTAACAGGAGCTGTAGCTGCCGGCCTTCGCCACAGCCACAGCAACACGGGATCCGAGCTGCATCTGCAACCTACATCACAGCTCACAGCAACACCATATCCTTAACCCACTGAGCAACGCCAGGGATCGAACCCGCAACCTCATGGTTCCTAGTCGGATTCATTAACCACTGAGCCACAACGGGAACTCCTGGGACTTCTTTTAAGACTAAGATTTGTCGGTGGGGTTCTAATGGATGCTATGATTAGATATTTAAGAGTTGATGGAATTAAGATGAAATTTATAGGAAAAATGATGTATTAGAACCACTTGAAATATATCATTTTTGTAAGAGAGATGGTTGAATCTCTTTTGTCTGATTATATTGTAGGCATATATATTATGTCTCACTGAAGAATGCTTCTGCTGCTTGATATTATAGAATAGAGTGTATAAATCTTCATTTCAGGCAATATTAATTAAACATGCTAAAGGGAACTCATAGAGTTACCTGAGCCCAAACAATGTGAGGTGAAAACTGTGAGCTAATACTTAGAGGCTAATAGAACCAGAGACTTCTACCTCTAGGGTAAATTGGTCTGGGTTAAACTGTGTGCTCCGAAAAAAAGGGGCCATTTTGCTTAATGCCTTGCTCAAACTTTTGAAGGCATGATATATTGAGCCCTGAAGTTCTAGAATATAGAAATCTTTTTATTTCCATTTTAGCTGGAAATCTTTTCACTGATAAAAAGAAACAAATTTTAAAAATGTAATTGGGCATATCAGTTTTTGGATACCGTTAAACAGCAGTCCAGTTTTATGGGGAATTAAAAGCAACCATTTTTGTCTTTCAAATTTCTACAAATCAAATATAGGAGTTTGCATCATGGCTCAGCGGAAAGGAATCTGACTGGCATCCCTGAGTATGCAGGTTCAATCCCTGGCCTTGCTCAGAGAGTTAAGGATCTGGTGTTGCTGTGAGCTGTGGTGTAGGTCAAAGATGCAGTTCAGATCCCGTGTTGCTGTGGCTGTGGCATAGGCCAGCAGCTGTAGCTCCAATTTGACCTCTAGCCTGGGAACCTCCATATGCTATGGGTGCTGCCCTAAAAGGACAAAAAAAAAAAAAGTAAATACCCCCAATGACCTGGGACTGAGACTAGTTAACTCAAATAAGTACAGCTTAAAACCAAATGTTGTGGGGAGGAAGAAGCCTTTTTAAAAGTACAAACTGCTGGAAAGTCTCTCTCACCAAAGTCTAATTCACAAATAGCTCTATTTAATTGGCTTAAAAATAAGCAATTATGAATTAAATATTTCTAAATGTGGTAAAAATTAACCAAAATGTTTTTCCACATTATCTAATCTCAATCTTTAGTAGATAAAAGCAAGTTTGACATTATTAAGTAGACACATCTTTATATTTGTTAACGTTAAATATAAAGCCTTTGTTCTACCTGGGCTTACTAGTCAAATAATTTTATATTATCTCTTTAAAAAATTTATCAGCAAAAAAAAAAAAATTAGCATGGGATGATGGTTGACTTCGTCTAATGTATCATGAATTTTCTATGGGTAATCTAAATATAATTGTTGGTAACAGATAAATGAAATAAATGTAAATGGAATGAGAGTTTTAGGTGAAGTCTTTAAAGAATAATTATGTTTTACGGTATGTCTACTAAAAAGTAGTTTCTCCAAATATTTTTGGTAACTTGAAATTTTAGCTTTGCCACATTAAAAGACAGGAATTTATTGAACATCTAGTTAGTTCCCAAATAAAGTAAGATATTGACACATTATTTCTTTTGCTTTGGGTGGGTGATACAATAAAATATTGCTATGACTTCATCAAGATACAATAAAATATTGCTACAACTTGCATCAAAGAATATTTTGAGTATGTTCCATCCTAGGAGTTTTATTGTGTCATATCTTATATTTGAGGTCTTTAAAACATTTTGAGTTTATTTTTTATATGATCTGTGAGAATGTTCTAATTTCATTATTTTGCATGTAGTTGTCTAGCTTACCCAACACCACTTGCTGACAAGACTGCCTTTTCTCCATTGTACATTTTTGCCATCTTTGTTGTAGATTAATTAAACAAAGGCATGTGGGTTTATTTCTGGGCTCTTTATTCTGTTCTATGTGCAAATACCATGCTGTTTTGGTTACTATAGCTTTATACTATATACTGAAGTCTGGAAGGTTTGTACTTCCATGTTTGTTATTTTTTCCCCAGGATTACTTTGGCAATTATGGGTCTTTTGTGGCTCCATATAAATTATAGAATTATTTGTTCTACTTCTGTAAAAAACATCCTCAGTATTTTGAAAGAGATCACATTAAATCTATAGTATGCAGACTGCTTTGGGTAGTATGGCTATTTTAGCAATATTAATTCTTCCAATTCAAGAGCATGAAATATCTTTCCATTTCTTTGAATCATCTTCAATTTTCTTTATCAGTATGTTATAGTTATCAGTGTATGTCTTTCATCTTTTTGGTTAAGTTTATTCCTAGGTATTTTATTTTATTTTTAGACTTTTTTCATTTTTTCTTTTTGATATTTCATTATTAGTGTGTAGAAAAGCAAAAGATTTCTATATGTTAATCTTGTATCTTTACACCTCACTAAAATCATTTATTGGTTCTCATTGTTTTTTTTGTGGAGAGTTTAGTGTTCTTTCTATATAGAGTACCTTATCATTTGCAAATAGTGACAGCTTTACCTCTTCCCTTCAAATTTGAATACCTTTTATTCCTTTCTCTTGTCTAATTGCTGTGATTAGGACTTCCAGTACTCTGTTAAATAGAAGCAGCAAGAGTGGGCATCCTTGTTTTCTTCCTAAATTCAGTGGGAAATCTTTCCATATTACATTGGCTATGATTTTGTTGTAAATGGTCTTTATTATGTTGAGATATATTCCTTCTATACCAACTTTGATGAGAGTTTTTATAATGAATGGATTTTGAATTTTTTTCAATTGTTTTTTCTTAATCTATTGAGATGATCATGTGTTTTTTGTCTTTCCTTTTGTTATCACATTTACTCTTGTGTAATACTGATTGATATGAGTATGTTGAACCATCCTTGTTACCTTGGAATGAATACATCTTGATCTTTTTTATGTATTTTTGAATTAGGTGTGCTAATATGTTGGTGAGGATTTTTTGCATCTACCTCCATCTAATATATTGGTCTATAATTTTCTTTTCCTGTGTGTGTGTGTGTGTGTGTGTGTGTGTGTGTGTGTGTGTGTGTGTGTCTTTATCTGGTTTCAATATCAGGGCAATGGTGGCCTCATAAAATGAATTTGAGAGTCTTACTCCTCTTCAGTTTTTTGGAACAGTCTGAGAAGGATAAGTTTTTTCGAATAGGTTTGTTAAAATTCCTCAGTGAAGCTGTTAGGGCTTGGACTTTTGTTTGCAGGGGATTTTTTTGTTTCTTTTGTTTTATTTATTTATTCTTTATTATAGATTCTGTTGTACTTCTGGTGATGGGCCTGTTCAAATTCTCTCTTTCTTCTTGACTCAGTCTTGTCAGGCTGTATATTTTTAAAAACATGTCCATTTCTTCTAGGTTGTCAATTCATTGGCATATAACTGTCATAATATTCTCATGATATTTTTGTATTTCTGTGGTATTGATTATTATTGATGCTTTTTTATTTCTCATTTTTTAAATTTCATTCCTCTTTTTGGTGAGCCTGGCATAGAGGTTTGTGTATTTTATCTTTTCAAAAAACTAGCTCTTGGTTTTATTGATTTTTTTCTATTGTTGTTTAATATGCATTTTATTTATTTTCTCTTGTCTTTATTGTTTCTTTCCTTCTGTTGACTTTAAAATTTTTTTTTGTTCTTCTTTTCTAATTCTTGTAGGTGGTAAGTTAATTTGTTTATTTGAGATTTTATTTGTTTCCTAAGGAAGGTCTGTATCACTATGAACTTTCCTCTTAGCACTGCTTTTGCTGCACCCCATAGATTTTGTAAGACTGTGTTTTCATTTTCCTTTGACTTCAGGTATTTTGTGATTTCTTCTTTAATTTCATTGTTAACATATTGTTTGTTTTTTAGTGGAATGTTCAATCTCCATGTGTTTGTTCTTTTCCTGTTTTCCTTTTGTCATTGATTTCTAATTTCATACAGTTGTGGTTGGAAAAGATGCTTGAAAGAATTTCTATCCCCTTAAATTTGTTGATGCTTGTGTTATGACCTGGTATGCAGTATATCTTGGAGAGTTTTTCATACCCTCTTTAAAAGAATGTAGAGTTCTGTAGACATCCAACTAGTCTGTCGTGTCATTTAGGACCTCTGTTGCATTACTGATTTTCTGCTTGGGTGATCTGTCTTTTGGTGCCAGTAGGATGTTAAATCTCCTATTGTTTTTGCTATTTTCCCATTTATGTCTGTCAGCATTTGCTATATATATTTAGGTGTTCCTATATTGGGTGTGTATATGTTGTGTCAATCCCTTTATCATTATGTTGTGACATTCTTTGTCTTTCTTTATGGCCTTTATTTTAAAGCATTTTTATCTAATATGAGTAGTGCTATCCTGCTTTCTTGTCATTTCCATTTGCATGAAATATCTTTTTACATTTTCTCAGTTTCAGTTTGTGTGTATCTTTTACCCTGAAGTGAATCTGTTGTGAATCTATATTTCAGCCACTTTGTGTCTTTTGTTCAGAGCATTTAGTCCACTGACATTTAAGGTAATTATTGATAGGTATGTATTTATTGCCATTTTATTCCATGCTTTCCAGTTGGTTTTGTAGTTCTTCTTTTGTTCATTTATGCTACTTTTTGTTTTTCCTTAAGTGGTTTGATGAATTTCTTTTGTTGTATGCTTGAGTTTCTTTGTTTTTTTGTGTGAGAATATGCTGTACATTTTTCATTTGTGGTTTGGTTCCCCCCATAGAATATCTATTTGCTTTAAGGTGATGTTTATTCAAGTTCAAACACATTCTAAATATCTACACTTTTTGGGGGGTCGTTTTAGGGCTGCACCTGCATCATATAGGGGTTCCCAGGCTACGGATCGAATTGGAACTACACCTTCCAGCCTATGTGACAGTCACTGTAACACTAGATCAGAGTTGCATCTGCAAACTACATCCGAGTTCATGGCAACCCAGGATCCTTAACCCACTGAGTGAAGTGAGAGATTGAACCTGCATCCTTGAGGATACTAGTCAGGTTCATTTCCACTGAGCCACAATGGGAACTCCAAGATCTGCATTTTTTATTCCTTTCCCCCATATTTTGTGATTTTGATGTCCTATTTTACATCTTCATTATTATTTTACTATGTATTGTAGTTATGCTAAAATTTACAATTTTTATTTGTTTTTTAAATCTATGTACTGGCTTATTTAAGTGATCTTCAATCCTTACTATATATTTGCCTTTCCTATTTTGATTTTTCCTTTCTTGTAGATTCTTGTTCTTTTCCATTTAGTTGAGACCCTTCAATGTTTCTTATGGGTAGGTGTACTAATGTTGCTTGTCTGAGAAATTCTGTATTTGTCCTTCCATTCTAAGTGATAATATTACTGGATGGTATCTTAGATTTCAAGTTTTTCCCTTTCTGTTTGAATATATCATCCTTCTCCCTTCTGGCCTGCAAAATTTCTGCAGAGAAATCAGTTGACAGCCTTATGAAAGTTTCCTTTTAAATGACTATTTTTCTCTTATTGCCTTTAAACATTCCCATTATCTTTAACATTTGCCACTTTAATTATGATATGTCTTGATGTGTATCTGGTTTGGGCTCATTATGTTTGGAACCCTTTGTGCTTCTAATATAGAGATATTTGTTTCTTTCTTTAGGTTGGGGAATTTTCCAGCCATATTTCTTGAAATATATTTCAATCCCATTCTTGCTGCCTTCTCTCTGGAACCCCTATAATGTATGGAATGCTACATTTTATATTATTTCATAGACCTCATATGTTGCTTTCATTTTCTATTTGTTTTTCTTCCTGCTATTATGGTAGGGTAATTTCCACTATTCTATCTTTCTGATCACTAATTCGTTTTTCTGTATAATTTAGTCAGGTATTCCTTAATTCTAGACTGCTTCATAGCTAAGAAATTGAATTATCTATTTTTGATTGGTTCATCTCTATAGTTTTTAGTTCCCTTGTTACAGTGATCTGCATTTATATTGACTCTTCAGTTATAGGACTTTATACAACCTTTTAAAATTTAGTGTCTGTTAGACTGGTGAGCTCTGTTTCATTGTTTATTCTTGTAAGGAATTTCTCTTGACACCCCCCCCTTTTTCTTTTTACAGCTACAACTATGGCATATGGAAGTTCCCAGTATTGGGCTCAAATCAGAGCCACAGCTCTAGACCTATGCCCCTGCATAGCAACACTGGATCCGAGCCACATCTGTGGCTCAGCTTACGGCAATACCAGATCCTTAACCTTAGTAGTAATGCCAGGGATTGAACCTGCTTCCTCATAGACACTATAACAGTTTCTAAACCCACAAAACCACAATAGGAACTCCTCTCTTTTTCTTTTAACTGGGAGTTCTTCTGTCTTTCCATTTTAGTTAAATTTCTCTGTCTCTATGAATTTAGAAGAAACAGTTACCTGTTGTCTTGAGGGAGGTTTTTTGGTGGGGTCTTCCTCGTATAGGCTGTGTGTGTCCAGTGTCTTGGTGTGAGAGCTGATTTGATATGGACACCAGCCATGTCTTTCCTCAGGTGTTCTGGCAACTATCTCCTTGATGGAGGGGTGAGGCTGGGGTTGCGGGACATAAAGCCTGAGCAGGGTGTAAGTTGAAACTTCTTCTCTGTTCCTTGGTGGTCACTGCCTGTCAGGAGTGGGGTCCACTCCCTGTTGTTGGACTAGATGCCCTAAGGTTCAGGCTCAGTCATACTCTGTTCTCCTGGAGTATGTGCCCTGCCCTTAGAGGGGGATTGCTGAAGCAAGTGAGGCTAATGGCTCACAGAGGTACAGAGTGACACCCATGTAGGCATCCATGGCTCCACTCAGGTGCAGTCTAGGGTTGTGTTCCCTCTCTTGTTGAGGTTTTTCACAATCTAGTGCAAGGCTCTTGTGAGGAGTGGGCAGATCTGGAGCATTTGTTAGGCTGGGACTGAGGGTTAAGGATATTTTAGCTGTAAGAATTCAGGTAGGTATGCTACCATCATAACTCTGGGCTCCCTCTTTCACAGTCTTCTCCCAGGTCCTGTCTACTCCAGGTCCAGCATCAAGCTGTGGCATGGACGGGGCTGGGCTAGAGCCCTCAGTCTACTAGGAGTGGGATTTGGGAGAAGGGACCAGGGCAAGCTGGTTCCCACTTCTGCCTGAGTAAGAAATGACATTGGCCACCACTCCCACATGGACCAGACCCCAGGCCTGGGACTGTCTTTTTGTAACTAGACTTGAGTCTTTTCTTAGGTTCTGGCTAGCCCAGAAACTATGCCAAACTGTTGTGTGAAGAAATCAGGGCTGAGTTATATGACCCACTTATATTGGGGAGTGTAGCAGGGTAGCAGTTTCCAGTGCAGAGTTTTCTCCACCCTGATTTTTGTCAAGTCAGTGCCCATGCATTCTTTGTGGGTAGAGACTAGGCTTTTCCAGCCTGTATATTTGTCACAGCAGTTGTCCAGTTAGAGAAGTGGGCTTGTGTCCTCTGCATAGGACCCCATAACTGGGATGCCCAATCTGTGGCTCAGGCTGACCCAGGATGAGGGTTCACCTGTGTGGGTCTTGTCTTCTTTTCTGATACATCCCAGGAGTCAGGTTCCAACCTGATGCCTTCTTTCCCATCCTACCCAGTCACATGGAAATCTTTCTTGCATATTTGTTCATATAGAAATTATTTTCCTAGTCTCCAGTTAGTTTTCTGTTAGAATTGTTCCACATGTAGGTGTGTTTTTGATGTGTTTTGTGGGGCAAGGTGAGTTCCATGTCCTTCTACTCAACTGTCAATATCCAAACTCTACTCACTTTTAAACTTTTTTTTTTTTTTTTGGTATAAGGAAACATTTACCTTATGCTAACGATAACTTACAACAAGTTAGTGCACTGTATGATTGTAAACATGGATGAAACATTTATCTTTTCTGTCTACCTGTTCCCTCCAGAATTTGGCTTATTCATCTGCCTTCCCCCTAGACTTGGGGTCTTATTGCAATCCAGATGGAAACTATTTATACTAATCATTGTCTTAATATTTTGGATTTTTTTCTCTCTTTATTGTTTTTAAACTGCTTATGTTTTGTGTCTCTTGTTGCTTTATCATGACCTTAAAATGTTATTACTCGTATTACTTATATCCTATCTATTTTATAAGACTGTTGTTTTGGCATTGCCCAATGTATAACCAGATCTCTGGAATTTAATGATGGATAAATGTCTTCAGGCAATTGACCACATATACAGTTCTATATAGTTCTATATAAAATTAGTTATAATAGAGCAAGTCTAGATATGGAAAGAAGAAACAAGGGAAAAATATAAAAATATGTCCTGGATCATAATAGACCAGTAAGACAGATGATCGAGATAATTTTTAGGTTATTAATAGGGCCTTATCCAGAAATAGCACATGAATGACCTATCAAGAAAATCCTTACCTGACCTAGGAATGAGGATTCCTAGTGCTGTGGGACAGATTGTTCATAAAATACCTCCTAAACCCTGGTTGAATTTATGACCAAAACATGGGAGACTTTTGAGCAAAAAAGAAAGAGTGTTACTCACCAAACAGTTATACAAGGGTTAAATTGCAACCCACTGTGATTATCCACCAACTGTGTACCCTGAAAGGAATGCAAGATGAAAAGCAGGATGAGGCCCTTTGTTCTTTGGATAATGGGCCCCTAGATAGTTAGATGCATATCTCAGAAAGAGTTTCAATGACCTCGGAATCTTGCTTCTTCTCATACATAGAGAGGCACTAAAATCATTAACTTGGGTTATCTCTTTGTGTTTAGCGGTAATCTTTTACCAAGATATATGCTTGACTACATGTATTTCCTAGCCAAAAAAAAAAAAAAAGTGTATACTAGTTTTTCTTCTACATCTGTAGAACAGTTTACTCAGAACTACTGCTTGGCTGTATCTCTGTAGTCCACAGTAAGACTCTGAGTAAACTTAAACTCACAACTCTCGTGGTGTGCTTTTTTTTTTTTAAGTTGACAAAGCACACCAGTAAAAATGCTCAAATACTTTTTTTTTAATGTGAAATATCCAGGAAAGGCAAGACAGAAAGTAGATTAGCTGTTGTTTAGAGTTGGGAAGGTATAAGCAGAGATAGGGAGGTGATAGCTAACTGGAGCAGGGTTTGTTTTTGAGGCAATGAAAAGATTCTAAGTTGTGATAATTATACATATCTGTGGACATACTAAGTTATGTACACTTTATTTTTTTTATTTTTTTTCTTAATGGATTTTGTTTCAATTATAGGTGTACATAAATCATCACAAGTCAATTTTACAGATTTTGTATCCAAAACCCACAGTACATCCCCCCACCCCCCAAGATTGTCTTATTTGAAAAGCCAAGGTTTTCCAAAGTCTATGAGTCATTGTCTGTCCTGTAAAGAGGTTCATTGTGTCTTTTTAGTTTCCAGATGTAAGCGGTAGCATTGGGAGTTGCTGTCTAATTGTCTGACTGGTTTCACTTTGCATGATAATTTCTAAATCCATCCATGTTGCTATAAATGTTGGTAATTCGTTCCTTTTAATGGCTGAGTAACATTCCATTGTGTGTATATACCACATCTTCCCTATCCACTCCTCTGTTCATGGGCATTTAGGTTGTTTCCATGACCTGGCTATTGCATAGAGTGCTGCAATGAACACTGGAGGACATGTGTCTTTTCTTTTTTTTTTTTCTTAATGGATTTTATTTCAATTATAAGTGTACATAAATCATCACAAGTCAGTTTTACAGATTTTGTATCCCAAATCCCCAGTGCATCCCCCCACCCCTCAGATTTTCTTATTTGAAAAACCAAGGTTTTCCAAAGTCTATGAGTCATTGTCTGTTCTGTAAGCAGGTTCAATGTGTCTTTTTAGTTTCCACATGTAAGCGGTAGCAATGGGTGTTGCTGTCTAATTGTCTGACAGGTTTCACTTTACATGATAATTTCTAAGTCCATCCATGTTGCTATAAATGTTGGTAATTCGTTCCTTTTAATGGCTGAATAACATTCCATTGTGTGTATGTACCACATCTTCCCTATCCACTCCTCTGTTGATGGGCATTTAGGTTGTTTCCATGACCTGGCTATTGCATAGAGTGCTGCAATGGACATTGGAGTACATGGGTCTTTTTGAGTCAGGGTTTCGCTGGATAGATGCCCAGGAGTGGGATTGCTGGATCAAATGGTAATTCTATTTTGAGTATTCTGAGGAATCTCCATACTGTTTTCCACAGTGGCTGCACCAATTTGCATTCCCACCAACAGTGTAATAGGGTTCCTTTTTCTCCACACCCTCTCCAGCACTTATTGTTTGTAGACTTTTTGATGATGGCCATTCTGGCAGGTGTAAGGTGGTACCTCATAGTGGTTTTGATTTGCATTTCTCTAATGAGGAACGATGTTGAACATCTTTTCATGTGTTTATTTGCCATCTGCATGTCTTCTTTGGAGAACTGTCTGCCTAGATCCTCTGCCCATTTTTGGATGGGGTTGTTTGTTTCTTTGGTTTTGAGCTGTAGGAGCTGTTTGTAAATTTTGGAGATTAATCCCTTGTCAGTTGAATCATTTGCAAATATTTTCTCCCATTCTGCGGGCTGTCATTTTGTTTTGTTTAGGGTTTCCTTTGCTGTGCAGAAACTTTGAAGTTTAATTAAGTCCCATTCGTTTATTTCTCTTTTTATTGTCCTTACTCTGACAAATGGATCTGAGAAGATGTTGCTATCATTTATGTCAGAGAGTGTTTGGCCTATGTTTTCCTCTAAGAGTTTTATAGCATCTGGTTTTATATCTAGATCTTTAATCCATTTTGAGTTTATTTTTGTGCATGGTGTTAGGAAGTGTTCTAGTTTCATTTTTTTACATGTAGCTGTCCAGTTTTCCCAGCACCACTTATTGAAGAGGCTGTCTTTTGTCCAATGTATATTCTTGGCTCCTTTGTCATAGATTAGTTGACTATAGATGCGTGGATTTAATTCTGTGCTTTCTATCCTGTTCCACTGATCTCTATTTCTGTGTTTGTGCCAGTACCATACAGTTTTGATGACTGTAGCTTTGTAGTAGAGTCTGAAGTCAAGGATCCTGATTTCTCCAGCTCCGTTTTTCTTTTTCAGGATGTCTTTTGCTATTCTGGGTTTTTTGTGTTTCCAGACAAACTTTAAACTATTTTGTTCTAGTTCTTTGAAAAATGTCATTGGTAATTTGATAGGGATTGCATTGAATGTGTAGATTGCCTTGGGTAGTATAGTCATTTTGATAATATTGACTCTTCCAATCCAAGAGCATGG
>PVHT021183695.1:745268-833123 GCA_004024745.2 Catagonus wagneri | reverse complement strand
CATGTCATCCTTGATTTCTTTCATCAGCGCCTTATAATTTTCAGAGTACAGGTCTTTTGTCTCTTTAGGCAGGTTTATTCCTAAGTATTTGATTCTTTTTGATGCGATGGTAAACGGGATTGCTTCTCTAATTTCTCTTTCTGATCTTTCATTGTATATAGAAATGCAGTTGATTTCTGTGTATTACTTTTGTATCCTGCAACTTTGCCAAATTCATTGATGAGCTCTAATAGTTTTCTGGTAGAGTCTTTAGGATTCTCTAGGTTTAGTATCATGTCGTCTGCAAATAGTGATAGTTTTACTTCTTCCTTGCCAATTTGGATTCCTTTTTTTCCTTTTCTTCTCTGATTGCTGTAGCTAGGACTTCCAGAACTATGTTGAATAGTAGTGGCGAGAGTGGACCTCCCTGTCTTGTTCCTGATCTCAGCGGGAATTCTTTCAGCTTTTCACCATTGAGAATGATGTGAGCTCTGGGTTTGTCATAGATGGCCTTGATTATGTTGAGGTAGGTTCTCCCTTTGCCCACTTTCTGAAGGGTTTTTATCAGCAGTGGGTGTCGGATTTTGTCAAAGGCTTTTTCTGCATCTATGGAGAGGATCATATGGTTTTTATTCTTCAGTTTGTTAACATGGTGTATCACACTGATTGATTTGTGGATATTGAAGAATCCTTGCATCCCTAGGATAAATCCCACTTGATGGTGATGTACAATCCTTTTAATGTATTGTTGGATTCTGTTGGCTAGTATTTTTTTGAGGATTTTTGCATCTATATTCATCAGTGAGATTGGCCTGTAATTTTCTTTTTTTGTGGTATCTTTGTCTGGTTTTGGTATCAGGGTGATGGTTGCCTCATAGAATGAGTTTGGGAGTGTTCCTTCTTCTGCAATTTTTTGGAAGAGTTTCAGAAGGAAGTTATGTACACTTTAAATAGGTACTTTGGACATTTATGAATTATATCTAAGTAAACTGTCTAGAAGTATTTACATTTATATAAGACCTATACATAAATGTTTATATATATAAACTTTGTAATTTAAAATCTTGACTAACTGTAAGCATCAAAAATGTCCTTTTAAAGGTGAAAGCATAAATAGTCCATGTTTCACCCCATAAAATGGAATAGTGGTCTTCAGTAAAAAAAGGAAGAACTATTTATTCACTCAATAAAATAGACACATCTTAGAGATATTTTGCTTAGTGAAGGAATCAAATCCAAACCCCAAAAGCTATACTTTAATGATCCTATTTATGTGAAATTCTTAAAAAAACAAACTTATAAGGATATTAAACAAGTTGGTGAAAAGTGTGTCAGGGATGTTGGCCAATATGGCAACATAAAAGGCTTCTGAGATCTTTCCTTCCAGAGACTCAAAGAATATATAGCTAGTTACATGTGGAGCAGTTCCCTCTGAAAGAGACCTGGCAATTAGCTGAGCTACTCCTACTTATCTGGTGAATGAGAAAATACCCACATCTAAATGTGTAGGAAAGACAGAGACTCACATAGCACCACACAGTCTGGAGGGAACCTCCCATGACAAGTTTCTCTCTGAATAGCAAAGGGTTTGCAACTCACATCTACCTCTGAGTTTTTAAGATTCTCACTGGAGGACAGGGGTCCCCAAACACCTAGCTTTGAAAGCTACTGTGGCTTGCATCTGCAAGGCTATAGCAAACAAAGCAGCAATTCTTAAGCAGTGATGAGAACACTCCATAGCTGTCCTCCCAGGGATTGTTGCAGGGGAAACAGGCAAAATTTCCCATCTCCCAATATTTCCCTGAAAGAGGTTTATCTGCACTCTCTAGAATATATTTACATATGATATGTATGAGTGTGATAAAGAAAATGTGATATATACATATAGCAGAATATTATTCAGCCTTAAAAAAGGAAATTCTGTCATTTGAAGCAATGTGGATAAGCTTGGGGCATTATGCTAAATGAAGTAAACCAGAGAGAGAAAGACAAATACTGAATGGTGGCACTTATATGTGGTAGCTTAAAAAAAAAAAAAAGGTGAACTCAGAATTAGAGAGTTGAATGTTGCCCAGGGCAGGTGATGAGAAAATAGAGAAGGGTCAGTAAAAGGATACAGAGTTTCACTTTTAAGATGAACAAATTCTGAGGATAGTAGATAACACTTCTTGTATAATTGAATTTTGCTAAGAGAGTAGAACTCAAATGTTCTCACCTCCCGCCTGACAAAAAGTAAATATTCGCAGTGATGGATGTGTTAATGAAGTTTCTCAGTGATACTTGTATCAATCATCACATTTGTACACTTTATTATGCAATTTTACTTGTCAATTATACCTCAATAATGCTGGAAAAATAAAACATATTGGTATTTCCAGATTGAGGGTGAGAGTAATGACTGATTACAAAATGAGAGAATTCCTGTCTTAGCTCAGCAGTAATGAACCCAACTAGTGTCCATGAAGACACAGGTTCAATCTCTGACCTTGCTCAGTGAGTTAAGGATCTGGTGTTGTGTGAGCTGTGGTGTAGATCACAGACATGGCTCAGTTCTGGCATGGCTGTGGCTGTGGTGCAGGCCGGCGGCTGCAGATCCAATTCGACCCGTAGCCTGGGAACTTCCATATGCTGTAGGTGCGGCCCTAAAAAGCAAAAAAAAAGCATATGCATGACGAAGGTTGGAGGGTGATAGAACTGTTCTAAATGATACTGGATAGGAGTTCCCGTCGTGGCTCAGTGGTTAACGAATCCGACTAGGAACCATGAGGTTGTGGGTTCGATCCCTGGCCTTGCTCAGTGGGTTAAGGATCCGGCATTGCTGTGAGCTGTGGTGTAGGTTGCAGACGCGGATCGGATCCCGCGTTGATGTGGCTAAGGCCGGCGGCTACAGCTCCTGTTAGACCCCTAGCCTAGGAACCTCCATATGCCGCGAGTGCAGTCCTAGGTAAGGCAAAAAGACAAAAAAAAAAAAATGATACTGGATTGATGGACATATGCCTATATGAACTTGTCAAGTAACTTGTCCTTGTAAACTTATCTCTATGAAAATTAAAAATATACATATGTAAATGCATATAAATATACATTTATAAATATGAAGATATATATAAATATATCTTCATATTTATAAATATCTTCATATTTATAATGTATATAATACAATATGCTATAATATAATGTACCAATGTATATCAGTATGTTGGGTAATTCCTGGATGCCTTGCAGTGCATATGGTCTTAACCAAAATATCCATGACGCCATGGAGACATTTGTTCTACAACAAAAAGTCCTTGATATTTGGTGCTGTCCAGAACCATTTGGCATGGACCAAAGATGCTCATAGACATTTCGGATAGGATCAGATTTGAAAGACCACTTAACATGGACCAAATGTTTTATGGACTTTTTGGACAGGACCAAATGTCTACTAAATCTTAGATGAAATGCAAATTGTGACATGTAAATGTAACTTCCCTAAAGAAAAAGAGAAAAAAAATTTAGCTGACTGATTTCTGAAAACTATTTTGCAGGGGACTATAAACCTAAAAACAAAAATAATTTTGTATAAAAACTGTACAATAATTGGTAGTTTTTTTTCTCACATGCATTACATGTTAGGAATTCTCAAATTTTCATGTAACTAGGGTAAATAAACAATAAATTTAAAAATATTGAATAATAAATTGCGGATAATGGGCTCTCCATTTCTCAAAGTCAGAATTTTGTATAAAATAAATGTATCTAAAACTCAGTTTAATAACTGAGAAAGAAATATGTTAACAAACTAATAATTTTTATATTGTCTTTACTCTGATTAACATTTGGGAGAAAAGATCAAGCGGTGAAATGACAATACTTACCACTCTATAATATAAAGTTTTTCAAAAATCAGAGCTAAAATATGTAGAGAATGAAGTTTTCTATAGAAAGGGAAGAACTGTCTACAACTTAATAAATGTTTATTATTTACTACATGTTTCCAAGTAGTGATACTGTGATGTGCAACTATTCATTTATCAATAATGACTAAATGCACTGAAGAAGCAGAAGCCATGTTAATTGAACAAGGTTAGTTTACACTGTACCTGTAGGAGTCCCTCATATCATAAATAAATGGCAAATAGTTCAGGACTATGCTAAGGGTTCCAGATGCATTGCAGGACTAAAAAATCTGGACACAGAGGAAACTGTCCTGATTTACACTAAATTGAGGAAAGCTGCTCCAGCTTGTCAGAGGTCACATTTCAGTGAAATGTATTATTAATCAAGATGCCACCTGTACCAATCAGTGAGTCATCACTGAGGAGAGAGGTACTTGTGGATGGAAACATCTTAATTTTGTAAGAACTCATTGAAATTTTCTGAGACATTTTCAGCCTCCTGTGAACAGGCATAGATTCCCTTGAAGTTAAGTAGCAAAGCATAACAGTTAATAACAGAAGGAAAGCAAAGAACACTAAAGAACCAGTGCTCAGCATTCAAGGCGCCATATTTCCGTTCTGCCTTTCAACCTAATTCTCTTGGAATTATAGAGCTTTTGTCAATATCAAAAGGACCATTCATTGTCTTTGAAAAGAAATGTGCTCAGTTGGAGCATTACACTTAGGTACAAAAATCAAAGCCTTCTTATGCTTCAGCTTTCCCTCAAGAAAATAGAAACAGCCGAGAAAATGGTTGTTTTCTGGGATGTTATTATTAAAGTATAAAATTCTTTGACCTTTATAGAAGTAAATATGCATATCATTGTATGAATATAAAAAAGGGTAAATTAGACATTTATGCAGGCTATCCAGAACATATCCTACTTCACTAGCTAGAGTTAGATAAAATGCCCTTGGGAAACTATCAGAGGAGTTATGGAGCAAATGTACTCTTTTTTAGAAAAGCTCTGTGTCCCTAGACATTGAAGGGGGTACAGTTTAATTCTAAAGTACTGGAGAAGTCAGGAAATGGAGTTTGTAGATGTTACCTTAATGAGTTATTTTTCATTTGTACTTTCCAAATTCTGTTGAACAACAAAAATTTTCCCACCATATGTTTAGCTGTGTCTTCCTGATGTTCAGACTATGGGTGTAAATGTTACTGCAAGTTATTTCTTTAATCCACTTTCCCAGAGGTGGAAGCACAAAAAAGATAAGGCTGTAGAAAGTTGGCAGAGATCCAATAGTAAGTAATGCAGTTTAGAGTTTCATGCCAAAAGCTGGAATTGTTGCTGCTATTATAAGAAAGGGGAAAACGAGTGGCAAAAAGCTTTCTTTGGAAATGAATACACTACTGGCCCCAGGGTGGATGGAAAGCATGGCCATCAACAGACAGTATTACACAAAGAAAGCATACTGAATGAGCCCACCTTTGTAATAGGAAGTCAGAAGCCATGTGGAAAAAGGGTTTTCAACACTGGTTTACAACTGTATCTGAAATCAAGAACTCAAAGTGTGAGAGAATGACATCTACCTGTCTAGGGGAAAGAGTTCCTGTTGCTTACTGGAAGCAGGGCCAGGATGTGCTGGGGTGTCATCTTTCTAGCCAAAAAAAAAAAAAAGGAGTAAAATAATGGGACTATATATATATATATATTTATTACAAATGATATCCATACTCTTTTAGAATTTTTTAAGCAAGGGCAAAAAGAGGCCACTGGCTGAGGCCTGCCAGAAACTGCAGATCTAAAAGAACAAGCAGTAAAGCAGAATGAAGTCCTATATCTTATCTTCCTAAGACTTTCTATCTGTATGTCTAAAGTGTGGCTGGATTACAAATAAGAAGCACAAGTCTCGGGGCCTTTGCCTGAGACTACCACTGACAGGCACATTTATAACATGGTAGTAAGTATAAAATTCAGATCTAAATTTAGAGAATATAAAGCATAGATTGAATAGAATGTTATTCTTATTAATCTTTATCAATTTTTACTCTTTCCCAATATCTACTCTATCTATTTCATTTCTCCTTTTTCTTTTTCAACATCTCATTTTATTTTGCTCCTTTTATCTGACCCAAATTGAACCTCTGTATTATTTGCTGTATTGGTTAGGACTGCCTTCAATCGCCTGAAATGGCAGTGACTTTACCACATAAGAGTTAACTTTTGAAGTCCGAAGATAAACTAGGTGGGCCTGTGAAATGGTGCCCATGATGTCAAAAACGTCATAGCCACCTACAATTTTTCTTTCATAACATCCTTAGCACATCACTTCATCCTCATTATTCCTATGAGCAACCTAACCACATGCCAGGGGAGAAAAAGGAGAAAGGAGTGAAAAAAAAAGCACAAAAACAGAAAAACAAAACAAACTAAAAAACCTGAAGCTGAATCTTTATGCTTTTAAAAACCTTTTTTTTAATTCTTTAGTCATTCTTTTTTTCCCATTACTTGATGAATTTTATAACAATTATAGGTGTACAAAATCATCACAACTCAGTTTTATAGCATTTCCATCCCAAACCCTCAGTGCATCCCCCACCATCCAACTTGTCTCATTTGGAAACCATAGGTTTTCCAAAGTCTGTGAGTCAGTATCTGTTCCACAAAGAAGTTAATTGTGTCCTTTTTTTAGTTTCCACACGTAAGTGGTAGCATTTTATGTTGGTGTCTCATTGTCTGACTGGTTCCACTTCGCAAGATAATTTCTAGGTCCATCCATGTTGCTATAAATGTTGTTATTTCATTCGTTTTAATGGATGAGTAATATTCCATTGTGTATATGTACCAGATCTTCCCTATTCACTCCTCTGTTGATGGGCATTTAGGTTGTTTCCATGACTTGGCTATTGTATAGAGTGTGGCAATGAACACTGGAGTACATGTGTCTTTTCGAGTCATGGTTTCTGCTGGATAGATGCCCAAGAGTGGGATTGCTGGATCAAATGATAATTCTATTTTGAGTTTTCTGAGGAATCTCCGTACTGTTTTCCACAGTGGCTGCACCAATTTGCATTCCCACCAACAGTGTAATAGGGATCCCTTTTCTCCACACCCTCTTCAGCCCTTAATATTTGTAGACTTTTTGATGGTGGCCATTCTGGCTGGTTTAAGGTGGTACCTCATAGTGGTTTTGATTTGCATTTCTCTAATAACGAGTGATGTTAAACATCTTTTCATGTGTTTTTTGACCATCTGTATGTCTTCTTTAGAGAGTTGACCTTTTAGATTTTCTGCCCATTTTTTGATGGGGTTGTTAGCTTTTTTGGAATTGAGCTGTAGGAGGTATTTGTAAATTTTGGAGATGAATCCCTCGTCAGTCAACTCATTTGCAAATATTTTCTCCCATTCTGTAGGTTGTCTTTTTGTTTTGTTTAGGGTTTCCTTTGCTGTGCAGAAACTTTTAAGTTTCATTAAGTCCCATTTGTTTATTTTTCTTTTTATTTTCATTACTATAACAGGTGGATCTGAGAAGATGTTGCTAGCACTTATGCCAGAGAGTGTTTGGCCTATGTTTTCCTCTAAGAGTTTTATAGTATCTGGTGTTATATCTAGAACTTTAATCCATTTTGGGTTTATTTGTGTGCACGGTGATAGCAAGTGTTCTAGTTTCATTTTTTTACATGTGGTTGTCCAGTTTTCCCAGCACCACTTATGAGCAGGCTTTTTATCTATTGTATGTTCTTGCCTCCTTTGTCATAGACTAGTTGACTATAGATGTGTGGGTTTAATTCTGGCCTTTCTATCCTGTTCCACTGATCTATATTTCTGTCTTTGTGCCAGTACCGTATGGTTTTGATGACTGTAGCTTTGTAGTATAGTCTGAAGTCAGGGAGCCTGTTTCCTCTAGCTCCATTTTTCTTTTCAGGATGTCTTTGGCTATTCTGGGTCTTTTGTGCTTCCAAACAAACTTTAAAATATTTTGTTCCAGTTCTGTGAAAAATATCCTTGGTAATTTCATAGGGATTGCATTGAATGTGTAGATTGCATTGGGTAGTATAGTCATTTTGATAATACTGACTTTTCCAATCCAAGACCATGGTATGTCTTTCCACCTGTTCATGTCATCCTTGATTTCTTTCATCAGCGTCTTATAGATTTCAGAGTAGAGGTCTTTTGTCTCTTTAGGTAGGGTTATTCCTAAGTATTTGATTCTTTTTGATGTGATGGTAAACGGGATTGCTTCTCTAATTTCTCTTTCTGATCTTTCATTGTTAGTATATGGAAATACAGTTGATCTGTGTATTAATTTTGTATCCTGCGACTTTGCCAAATTCATTGATGAGCTCTAATAGTTTTCTGGTAGAGTCTTTAGGATTCTCTAGGTATAGTATCATGTCATCTGCAAACAGTGATAGTTTGACTTCTTCCTTTCCAATTTGGATTCCTTTTATTTCTTTTTCTTCTCTGATTGCTGTAGCTAGGACTTCCAAAAGTATGTTGAATAGTAGTGGCAAGAGTGGACATCCCTATCTTGTTCCTGATCTAAGTGGGAATTCTTTCAGCTTTTCACCATTGAGAATGATGTGAGCTCTGGGTTTGTCATAGATGGCCCTGATTATATCGAGGTAGGTTCCCCCTGTGCCCACTTTCTGAAGGGTTTTCGTCAGAAATGAGTGTTGGATTTTGTCAAAGGCTTTTTCCGTGTCTATGGAGAGGATCATATGGTTTTCATTCTTCACTTTGTTAGCGTGGTGTATCACACTGATTGATTTGCGGATATTGAAGAATCCTTGCATCCCTGGGATAAATCCCACTTGATGGTGATGTACAATCATTTTTAATGTATTGTTGGATTCTGCTGGCTAGTATTTTGTTGAGGATTTTTGCATCTATATTCATCAGTGGGATTGGCCTGTAATTTTCTTTTTCTGTGCTACCTTTGTCTGGTTTTGGTATCAGGGTGATGGTTGCCTCATAGAATGAGTTTGTGAGTGTTCCTTCTTCTGCAATTTTTTGGAAGAGTTTCAGAAGGATAGCCATTAGCTCTTCTCTAAATGTTTGATAGAATTCGCCTGTGAAACCATCTGGTCCTGGACTTTTGTTTGTTGGAAGTTTTTAAATCACAGTTTCAATTTCAGAACTTGTGATTGGTCTATTCATACTTTGTATTTCATCTTAGTTTAGTCTTGAAAGAGTGTACTTGTCTAAGAATTTGTCCATTTCTTCTAGGTTTTCCATTTTATTGTCATATAGTTGCATATAGTAGTCTCTTATGATCCTTTGTATTTCTGTGATATCTGTTGTTATTTCTCCTTTTTCATTTCTGCTTTTATCGATTTGTGTCCTCTTTTTTTCTTGATAAGTCTGGCTAGGGGTTTATCAATTTTGTTGATCTTTGCAAAGAACCTGCTTTTAGTTTCACTGATCTTTTCTATGGTTTTCTTCATTTCTATTTCATTGATTTCTGCTCTGATCTTTATGATTTCTTTCCTTCTACTAACTTTAGGTCTTGTCTGTTCTTCCCTCTCTAGCTGCTTTAGATGTTAAGTTAGGTTGTTGATTTGAGCTTTTTCTTGTTTCCCGAGGTAGGCTTGTATTGCTCTAAACTTTCCTCTTAGAACTGCTTTTGCTGCATCCCAGAGGTTTTGGAGTGTTGTATCTTTGTTGTCATTTGTTTCTAGGTATTTTTTAATTTCCTCTTTGATTTCTTCAGTGATCCATTGGTTGTTTAGTAGCATATTGTTTAGTCTCCACGTGTTTATATTTTTTGCCATTTTTTTTCTTCTTTTTGATTTCCAGTCATATAGCATTGTAGTCAGAGAAGATGCTTGATATGATTTCAATTTTCTTAAAGTAACCAATGCTTGATTTGTAGCCTAGGATGTGATCAATCTTAGAGAATGTTCTGTGCACACTTGAGAAGAATGTGTATTCTGTTGCTTTTGGGTGGAATATACTATAAGTATCTATTAAGTCCATCTGATCTAATGCTTCATTCAGGGCCTGTGTTTCCTTATTGATATTCTGTCTGGATCATCTATTCATTGCTGTAAGTGGTGTGTTAAAGTCCCCCACTATGATTGTGTTATTGTCGATTTCTCCTTTTACGGTTGTTAGCAGTTGCCTTATATATTGTGATGATCCTATGTTGGGTGCATAAATATTTAAAATTGTTCTTCTTTTTGGATTGATCATTTGATCATTATGTAGTACCCTTCCTTGTCTCTTAAACTCTTCTTCATTTTAAAGTCTGTTTTGTCTGATATGAGTATTGCTACTCTGGGTTTCGATTCCCATTTGCATGGAATATTTTCTTCCATCCTCTCACTTTCAATTTATATGTGTCCCTAGAAGTGAAGTGGGTCTCTTGAAGACAGCATGTATATGGGTCTTATTTTTGTATCCATTCAGCTAATCTATGTCTTTTGGTTGGGGCCTTCAGTCCTTTAACGTTTAAGGTAATTATTGATATGTATGTTCTTATTGGCATTTTATTAACTCTTTGGGGTTTTTCTTGCTCCTTGTTCTTCCCTTATTCTCTTGTTGTCTCCTCTTGAGGTTTGGTGACTATCTTTAATGTAGTATTTGAGTTGATTTTTCTTATCTGTTTGTGTATCAATTGTAGATTTTTGCTTTGCAGATACCCTGAAGTTTTTATATAGGGGTCTATATGTAAAAGATTGTTTTAAGTTGTTGGTTTCTTAATTGCAAGTGCGTCTCCAGTATCCTGCATTTGTGCTCTCTTCTCACAATTTCTGATTTTGGTAGCATAATTGTGCATGGATGATTTAGTATCATTACTGTATATATACCTTTACTGGTGAGCCTTGGCATTTGTGGTGTTTTTGTTTTTGGTTGTGGCCTTTTTTTTTCTGCCTAGAGAGTTGCTTTAGTATTTGTTGTAAAGGTGGTTTAGTGTTGCAGAAATCTCATAGCTTTTGCTTATCTGTAAAGGTTTTGCTCTCTCTTTCAAATCTGAATGAGAGCCATGTAGGTAAAGTAATCTTGGTTATAAGTTTTTTCCTTTCATCACATTAAGTATATCATGCCACTCCCTTCTGGCCTGCAGAGTTTCAGCTGAAAAATCAGCTGATAACCTTATGGGAATCGCTTGTATGTCATTTCTTTTCCCTAGCTGCTTTTAATATTATCTCTTTGTCTTTAATTTTGTCATTTTGATTAATATGTATCTCAGGGTGTTCCTCCTTGGTTTATTTTATATGGTACTCGTTTTCCTTCCTGGATTTGAGTGAGTGGTTCCTTTCCCATATTAGGGAATTTTTCAGCTATTATCTCTTGGCACCCCTGTAATATGGAAGTTGGTGCATTTAACATTATCCCAGAGTTCTCTAAGACTCTCATTTCCTTTCAATATTTTATCACTTTTCTCTTCTGCATTAGTGATTTCCACTAATCTGTCCTCCACCTCACTTATTTGTTCTTCTGCCTCCTGTATTCTACTCTTTGCAACTTCTAATGAATTTTTTATTTCAGTTATTATATTTTGCATCTCTTCTTGCTTAATTTTTACATCTTGTATTTCTTTGCTCAGTGTTTCCTGTAA
Source organism: Catagonus wagneri (assembly GCA_004024745.2). NCBI lineage: Eukaryota > Metazoa > Chordata > Mammalia > Artiodactyla > Tayassuidae > Catagonus > Catagonus wagneri. Next base: position 821,715 of record PVHT021183695.1, on the reverse strand, counting down.
ATTATCAGTCTTTGCCTCCAGTTTATTTGCCATGTCTTGCATCATCTTCAGCATCAGCAGTCTAAAGTCTCTTTCTGGGACACTGATAATCTCATCACTGAGCCGTTTTTCTAGGGTTTTTTCTTTCTCCCTTATCTGAGTTATAGTTTTATGTCTTTTCATTTTTATAGGTTTTTTGGTGTGGTGACCTTTTTGCAGGCAAGTGTTGTAGCCTGTCTTACTTCTGGTGTTTGCCTCCCCTGTGGCTGAATTTGGTATGGGTGGGGGCTTGCTGTAGGCTTCGTGATGGGAGATGCGGTTGATTCCTATCCCTCAGGTGGAGGGACTTTGTCTCTTGGTGAGATTAGAGGCTAGCTGTGTGCCTGAGGGGTCTTTAGGCAGCCTGTTTACTGATAGGTGGGGCTATGGTTTCACCTGGATTATTGTTTGGCCTGGGACTTCTCAGCGCTGATGGGAGGGGCCAGATTTTCCCAAAAATGGCCACCTCCAGAGAAATGCAGGCTGATGAATGTTACAGAGAGGTTTGCCTCCGGTGTCCTTTCCCCCCAACAGTCCACAATCATCCCTGTTTTCCCAGGAGATCCTGCAAGAATTGCAGTCACGTTCCTGTGGAAACTTTGCATTGCCCTGGGACCCAGTGCACGTGAAAGTCTGTGTGTGCCTTTCAAGAATGTGATCTCCTTTCCCCCCAGTCCTGTGGAGCTCTGGAGCACAAGCCCCACTGGCCTTAAATGCCAGATGCTCTGGGGGCTCTTTCTCCCTGTGCCAGATCCCCAGGCGTGGGGATTTGATGTGGGGCTCAGAACTCTTAGTCCTGTAGTTGAGTCTCTGTGGTACAGTTACTTTCCAGTCTGTAGCTCTTCCCACTCAGGGGGTATGGATTTGCTTATATTGTGTAATCTCCCCTCCTACCTCTTGATGTGGTCTTCTCTTTGTCTTCTGGAGTAGAATATCTTTTTAAAAGTTTCCAGTCCATTTGGTTGAAGTTTGCTTGGCGTTTGGCTGTAATTGTTGTTTTTGGAAAGAAGTTGAACTGCAGTCCTTCTATGCTGCCATCTTAATCCAATCTCCTAAAAATTTTTATATCTGTTTATATCACATTGTCCAGAGATGGTTAACCTGGCCATCTTCTGTGATGGACTGAGAAAAAAATTGGGATTCTCTTTAGTAAAGATGAATAGATTTATAATAGACAACTAATGTTTACTCAGTGGCCCTAGTGCAGTTAAAACTGTTTTCTGCCTACTGTTTTAACAATAATTGAACAGTTAGATTGCAGCTTCTTTAATTATATTAACTGAATTGTTAAAAGACTCCTTTCTGATACTGCTCATTAAAATGGTAGTGTTCAATATTTAGAGTGTATTGCCAGCACCTAGAGGGGTTGTTAAAACACAGATTGCTCTATTCCACCCTCAGAGATTCTGATCAAGGAGGCCTGGTATTTGCCTAATTGAAAATTCCTAGGTTGCTGATGCAGCTGGTCCAAGGGTCACACTTTAAAGGAAGCCACTTGGGAATTTTGTAAGGAGATATTACAAAGTTCACAGGTTCTCAAAGCCAAGCTTTTGTGTGTCATGCTTTCTACATCTTTACAGGTTACAGTGTGTTCTTTATTTTTTGAATGAGGCTTGTGAGGGCCTAAAAATGGTAATTTGTACAATGTATTATATTTAATAACATAAACAATAAACACACTCTTAATGGAAAAATTTCAGACAACAAAGACAAAGAGCAGTGATGATCACTGACTCAGGCCCAGTCCCTCAATGTCTTCTCTAGGAATGGCTCCCTGTTTGTAATTTGATGAGTATTTTCCCATACCTTTTAAATTCAATTGTGTTGTAATTGAAATCTATATATTTACTAAAATTTAGTATACAGAGTTTAAAGTGTTATACGCATTTTTCATGGGATTGCTTTTGTCTACTTTACAATATATTAGATTTTTTTCTTTTTTTATATAACTGTAGTCCTTATTTTATACTTTTATTTATACAATTTTAAAGGTTACATTCCATTTATAGATGTTATAAAATATAGACTATATTCCTTGTGTTGTTCAATACACCCTTGTAGCTTATGGATATGTGTACAATATATAACATTTACTGTGGTGAGCTGAATTGCCACTAAACAAAGTCAGCTAATAATGAATAATCTGTGTTTCCTTTGTTTGAAAGTACTCCTGCTATTTTTTTCCTAATACTATTTACTTACAATAGTTTTGATATTTTGAACCCCCAAATTCTTTGTGCTATGATCTGCACCTTTTCTTCTGTTTTGCCTAGACAGTTTTTACAACTACTTTTCTATTTTTTTTCTTAAAATTGATTTTTAAAAATTAAAAATTCAGGCTTTGTAAAATATCTAGCATTATTCAGTCACCTATTGTATGTGAGCCACGTTAGTCCTAGAAGTAGAGGTGATACAAATTGTAGTATAAAATAATGTAAAAGCCATTTAGTTCATATACAAAATATCTAAATAAATTTAGTGATTTAATCAATCTCTTTCGCTGGGTCTTTTTTCCTCTTAATTAGGAAAAATGAGGGGTTTTATTAGTTTTTTCAGAATCACTGACTATGCATTAATTTCGAAATATACCTTTAGCAAATACTTTTAAATAAGTCAATTATATTTTTATGTTTATAAAAGTGATACATATTCACAGTAGCAGATAAACATAAAATTATTAAAATTCAATGAAAATGATAGGTAATCAAACATTGAACATAGAATTACTTCCTTTCCAATATTTATGTAACTTTATGACAACTACATACATGAAAACATGTATGAATATGAATTGTTAATCATACTGTTTATATATTTTTTACTTTTTTCACTTACTATTTCATGTGTCATTTAATAATTTTTGAACCGTGACATTTAATATTTCTATGATCTACCATAGTCACCCTTAGTTTTCCTCTTTACTTATTAGACTTTTTCATCCCTGTTTATTGCTGTAAATATTCTTTGTGATTATTTTCATAGGCTAGATTCCTAGTAGTTATAATGCTAATCCAAACAATGTGAACATACTTATGTTCTGATACACATCACCAAATTATCTATTGACAAAGAGTTCTAATAATACCACAATTCTGTGAGTATTAAATATCACTTAAAAATAAGTGAAAATGTTATTCTGTTTTATTTTACTTTACAAATTTTTTACTATAGATTACATAGATCATTTCCCTAATTGACAATTTATCTTTTTTGATGCAATTTCTTCCTGTATTTTCTACTGGCTGTTTTCTACTATAGTATTAATTAGCACTTCCTAATATAATTATAGATTTTTGTTGCCCTTTGTGTTTCTAAGTATATTTATTTTTTGTCTTCTATTTTATTTTATTTAATTTTTTTTGTCTTTTTGCCTTTTTATGTGGAGCCGCACCCACGGCATATGGAAGTTCCCAGGCTAGGGGTCTAACAGGAGCTGTAGTTGCTGGTCTTTGCCACAGCCACAGTAACGTGGGATTCGAGCCGCGTCTGCAACCTTCACCACAGCTCACGGCAACGCCGAATCCTTAACCCACTGAGCAAGGCCAGGGATTGAACCCGCAACCTCGTGGTTCTTAGTCGGATTCGTTAACCACTGAGCCACGAAGGGAACTCCTGTCTTCTATTTTAAAAGTATTTTTTTTGGCAGAAAATGTATTGGTATTTTCATTGTGAATTCTTTTTAAAGCTACTTTATTGAGGTATGATAGACATAACAAAAATCCATACATATTTAATATATACAACTTGATGAGTTTGGAGATAAATATACATCTGTAAAACTATCAAAGTCTATGTTATAAAGAACATATCTATCTCCATCACCTACAAAATTTTCTTTCTTTCTTTTTTTCTTTCTTTTATTTACATGTTTAGAAACACCTAACATAAAATGTGCCCTCTTGGAAAAATTTCAAATATACAATGCGGTATTGTTAACTGTAGGTCTTATGCTAAACAGCAGATCTTTAGGACTTATCTTTCATAACTAAAACATTGTATCTTTTGACAAATACTTCCCCTTTTCCTCTTCCCCCCAGTCCCTGTCAGCTACCATTCTGCGCTTTGTTTCTGTGAGTTCAACTATTTTAGATTTCTCCAATAAGTGGTATCAGGTAGTATTTGTGTTTCTGTGTCTGGCTTGTTTAACTTAGCAGATACCTTCCAGGTCCATCATACACTATGACCAAGTGGGATTTATCCCTGAGATGCAAGGATTGTTCAGCATATGGAAGTCTATCAATATGATACACTACATTGACAGAATGAAGAATAAAAATCACATCATCAATTCAATAGATGCTGTAAAAGAACTTGACAAGATCCAACACTTTTATAAGAAAAAAATTCTCAACAAATTAGGTGTAGAAGCTATTTATTTCAGCACAAAGTCATTATTTGAAAAGCCAACAGCTAACATTATATTGAAATGTAAAAAATTTACTTTAAAAATTTTTTTTTGTTTCCTCTCAGATATGTAACAAGGCAAAAGTTCCCACTCTCGCCACTTCTATTCAATATAGACAGACAGAAAAATTAGGCAAGGAAAAAAGAAAGCATCTATATCATAAAGGAAGAAGTACAATTACCATTGTGAATTCTTCTTTTGCTTTTCCTGTTTTAAGCATTCGAAATATTTATGCTTTTATAAAAAAATTATAAATAACTCAATCTGCTAGGAACTAATTTAAATGTAAAGCAATGTTAATATAAGGTGTGATGTTAGGGTCTAAGTTGATTTTTCCCAAGTTGTTCACAGGTCAAATCAGTATAATTAAAATTTAGCAATTAAACTCAGTAAAATTTAAGAAATTAAATTTTATTCACTACTAATTTAAAATGCAACATTTTGTGTACTAAATATACCTAATAAGAATATTTAAACCCCCATAATTATTTTATCACTCTATTCTTGTTATACGGACACATTATTTTGATAATCAATGCTTTGTAATGTGTTTTCTTTTCTTTTCTTTTCTTTTCTTTTCTTTTTTGCTTTTTTAGGACCACCCACAGCATCTGGAAGTTCCCAGGCTAGGAGTCAAATCAGAGCTGTAGCTGCTGGCCTACATCACAGCCACAGCAATGCGGATTCCGAGCTGCCTGCCTCTGTGATCTGCACCACAGCTCACAGCAATGCCGGATCCTTAACCCACTGAGGGAGGCCAAGGATTAAACTAGGTCCTTATGTGTCCTAGTCAGATTCCTTAACCAGTGAGCCACGACGGGAACTCCCATGTAATGTGTTTTCTTCATTTCATAGGTCTTTATTCTTCCAGAAAATGTATAAAAGCATTTTACCAAGTGACAAGGAAAATGCTGCCATTTAAATTTTTCTGCTTTCAAATATATTGTTTCTATGTCTTTAATTAACATGTTGTAATACCTTATTTATAGATTCCACATAATTCTTTATAACATTTACAACTGTTTTTAATATTTCTTATTTCCAGTACTTAATGTACCTTAGTTAGGCAACAATTTTAGACAGGTCTCTATTCTATTTTCTCAGTAGTCATTGACTTTTCCTCCCTTGGTCACATCTGAGGTAGGCATTATAAAATATGCCTGATAGATGTTGGGCTACCAATGGTTACTTTAAGTTTCAGTCAGATGTGGTACCTTTTGGTCCAAGCTGATGGCATTTGGCAATACAAAACTTTTAAAAATTTACCTTCTTATCTATTCGTTTATATTTAGATCAGGAGTCACATTCATAGTTGTATATTACAGTGCCTTGATTTTTATCTCATGATTGTCTCTTTCCCTCTCATCTCTTCCTTTCCCCTCTCCTCCCCTCCTCTCCCTTCCCCTTTCCTCTCCTCCCCCTTTAATCATAGAGATCTTGGTCTATTGGGCTTCAGGGAAGAATTACACAATTTGTCTTTTCCTGAGCCAGTTTGTCCAACTGAAATATTTTCTGCAAAATCCATCCAGAGTTGAAACCTTAATCTGTAAGATCTTAAAGCTATAGACAAGTTTTAATAGTGCATGTGACAGCAATGACCTTGACTTGATCCTTGCTCAAGGGTCAGATTGCTTTAATTGGCTTTTATTATGGGACATTTTTCTCAGTTTTTAACAATGGGGTTGAAAGTAGTTGCTTCTTCTAAACCTGACTTATCTTTTCATTCCTGCTTGATAATCAAATAATACTTTCTGAGATATTTTCTATAATATTTCTATAATATTTTCTATAATATTTTCTATAATAACTGCCATATGCTGCCAACAACATCCCAGTACATTCTATTAATGTCTGTTTTCCAAGTTTTCCCTAGGGTTACAAGTTTATTAGGTGTATAGCCTTTACCATAATACGTGGTAATATGTACCATGTATTACCACCTTTTCAGCTTTTAATGTGAAGTTTCCTTGGGCCACCTACTTCCCAAACCCTAAGCCAGTGTGAGTAACTGAGGTACTGGGAGATTAAGTAAATGTTCAAGAAATCACAGCTAGAAAGTGCTAAAACTGTCATTTTATATCAGATAGCTTAATTCCAGAGACAAACATTATCCACTGTGCTAAATTGTTGTTTTAGAGGTATAGTGTATATGAACAGGAAAGGAAAATGCAATTTATAATGTTTAATTTTCACTTTTATTATCCATGATCTTACCTAATGTCAGCTATTGATTATGGAATTGTACATAGAAAAATACCATGGTCTTAAAGCAAAACTATCTGTTCCTTCTGTTTATTATCAAGTAATTTTCTATATATTATACCTCATGCTATTTTTTTCATTTTATTTCTTTTTTTATAGAATTCATACATTCATGGAACTTAAAAACTTTGTCTTACAAGGCTCATTGTGGAAAATACTGACACTTTTTTTAATGTAATGAATGTTATTACATTTATAGTTGTGCAGTGATCAGCACAACCAAATTTTATGGCATTTCCATTCCAAAGACCCACTCCATCCCTCTACCCCTAACCTGTCTCCTTTGGAAACCGTAAGTTTTTCAAAGTCTGTGAGTGAGTATCTGTTCTGTAAAGAAGTTCATCATATCCTTTTTCAGATTCCACATGTAAGTGATAGCACATGACGTTGGTGTCTCACTGTCTGACTAACTTCACTTACCATAATAATTTCTAGGTCCATCCCAGTTACTGCAAATGCCATTATTTCATTCTTTTTTATATGGCTGAGTAGTATTCCATTGTGTATAAGTACCACATCTTCTTTATCCACTCCTCTGTCGATGGACATTAAGGTTGTTGCCATGTCTTGGCTATTGTATATAGTGCTGCAATGGACATTGGAGTACATGTGTCTTTTTGAGTCATGGTTTTCTCTGGATAGATGCCCAGGAGTGGGATTGCTGGATCAAATGGTAATTCTATTTTGAGTATTCTGAGGAATCTCCATACTGTTTTCCACAGTGGTTACACCAATTTGCATTCCCACCAACAGTGTAATAGGGCTCCCTTTTCTCCACACCCTCTCTAGCATTTAATGTTTGTAGGCTTTTTGATGATAGCCATTCTGGCTGGTGTAAGGTCGTATGTCATAGTGGTTTTGATTTACATTTTTCTAACAATTGATGTTGAACATCTTTTCATGTGTTTTTTTTTTTTTTGCCCATTCATATGTCTTCTTTGGAGAATTGTCTATTTTTATTTTCCACCCATTTTTTGATGGGCTTGTTTTTTTTTCGGGTTTTGAGTTGTATTTAAATTTTGGAGTTTAATCCCTTGTAAGTCACTTCTTTGGCAAATATTTTCTTCCATTCTGTGGGTTGTCTTTTCATTTTGTTTAGGGTTTCCTTTTCTGTGCAGCAACTTTTAAGTTTAATTAGGTCCCATTTGTTTATTTTTGTTTTGTTTTCATTACTTTAGGAGGTAGATCTTAGAAGATATTACAGTGGTTTATGCTGGAGAGTGTTTGGCCTATGTTTTCCTCTAAGAGTTTTATAGTATCTGGTCTTTTATCTAGGTCTTTAATCCATTTTGAGCTTATTTTTGTGTATGGTGTTAGGAAGTGCTCTAATTTCATTCATTTATGTTAGCTGTCCAGTTTTCCCAGCACTAGTTGTTAATGGACTGTCTTTTCTCCATTGTATGTTCTTGCCTCCTTTGTCATAGATTAGTTGGCTATAGGTGCATGGGTTTAATTCTGGGCTTTCTATCCTGTTTCACTAATCTATATTTCTGTTTTTTTCTAATACCATACAGTTTTGATGACTAGAGCTTTGTAGTGTAGTCTGAAGTCAGGGAGCCTGATTCCTCCAGCTCACTTTTACTTTCGTAGTTTGTCTCTGGCTCTTTTGGGTCTTTTTTGTTTCCAAACAAACATTAAAATATTTTGTTCCAGTTTTGTGAAGTGTCCTTGGTAATTTGATAGGGATTGCACTCAATCTATAGATTGCCTTGGGTATTATAGTCATTTTGATAATATTTGTCCTTCAAATCCAAGAGCACAGCATGTCTTTCTGTCTTTTTGTTTTATCTTTGGTTTCTTCCATCAGTGTCTTATACTTTTCAGAGTACAGGTCTTTTGTTTCTTTAGGTTTTATTCCTATGTACTTTATTCTTTTTAATGCAATGGTAAGTGAGATTGTTTCCCTAATTTTTCTTTCTGATCTCTTGTTGTTAGTATATAGAAAATTCAGTTGATTTCCGTGTATTAATTTTGTGTTCTGCGACTTTGCCAAATTCATTGATGAGATCTAACAGTTTTCTGGTAGTGTCTTTAGGATTCTCTAGGTATAGTATCATGTCATCTGCAAACAGTGATAGATTTCCTTCTTCATTTACAATTCATATTCCTTTCAATTCTTTTGCTTCTCTTAATTGCCATGGTTAGGACTTCCAAACTATGTTGAATAGTAGTGGTGAGAGTGGACATCCTTGTGTTGTTGCTGATCTCAGTGAGAATTCTTATAGGTTTTCACCATTGAGGATGATGTTAATCTGGGTTTATCATATATGGCCTTTATTATGTTAAGGTAGTTTCCCTATATGCCCACTTTCTGAAGGGTTTTTATCAGAAATGGGTGTTGGATTTTGTCAAAACCTTTTTCTGCATTTATTGAGAGAATCATAATGGTTTTTATTCTTCAGTTTGTTAATGTGATGTATCACACTGATTTGTGGATATTAAAGAATTCTTGCATTCCTGGGATAAATCACTCTTTATCAGGATTTACAATCCTTTTTATGTATTGTTGGATTCAGTTTAATAGTATACGTCATGCTCTTTAATACACGCATACATACAAGACTCCAAATTTTCTTTTCTTTTTAAAAATAAACTTTCTTTTTCGAAACAGTTCTAGATTTACTGAAAAGTTACAGAGAATTCCTATGTACCCTTCATTTCCTTTGCCCTGCTATTAATATCTTTCATTTGTACAATGCATTTGTAACAATTAATGGGCTAATATTAACACATTATCAAAGTCCATACTTGACTTGTTTTTCTCAAGTTTTTTACCAGATGTTCTCTTTCAGTTTCAGAATCTCATTCAGGAATTAGTTTTCATGTCTGCTTCAACTCTTCTTGGCTTTGATTATTTCTCAGCCTTGATTTGTTTTTCTGTGATCTGACAGTTTAGGGGAATATTTGTCTGGTATTTGTAGGATGCACCTCTATTGGGATTTGCTTGATATTTTTCCAGTAATTAGACTGGACTTTTTGGTTTTGAGGAAAAAGACTACAGAATTAGAGTGCCATTTTCATCACATCACATCAGATCATGGCACTATACTATTGACATGACTTATTTTTTAATTAATTAATTACTTATTGAATTGTAGTTGATTTGTAATTCTGTGTTAGCTTCAGGTGTTTAACAAAGTGATTCAGTTATACATGCGTATGTATCTATTTTCTGAGGTTCTTTTCCATTATAGGTTGTTACAAAATATTGAATATAGTTCCCTGTGCTATATAGTAGGTCCTTGCTGGTAATCTACTTTATATATAGTATGTATATGCTAATCCTGATCTCCCAATTTATCCCTCCCCACCCCTGACATGACTTATTGATGTGGACCATAATCACCTGATTTTGGTTAATGTTTATCAGGTTTATCCTCTGTAAAGTTACTCTTTTTTTTCCCCTTTCCAGTAGAAGTACATCCTACAAATATTTGACTAAAACCCCTCAAAATTAGCAAGGTCACTAAAAACAAATAAAATCTGAGAAACTGTCATAGCTGAGAAGAGCTAAAGTAGACATAACAACTGAATGTAACATGGATGAAAGTTAATAGCACAACCCATACTTAAGCAAGTTCCAATCCACCTTCTTGAGGGTGAAGTTCCTATATAAATTATCCAGATGCCTATAAATGCCCATAAACCTGTGAATATTTCCTTATAGTACCAATATTTTTTGATACTATGTAAAGTGACAGTTCCTTGTTTTTTGAAAATGAATTTAATCCCTTGTCAGTGAGAGGATTTATGAGTCATCATGACTTTTACAGAATGAAAAGCACACAATATGAGGCTCAGAGGAAGGAAAAGAAATGATGAATGAAGACATATATGTCACTTAGATTTATAGGCTTATATAGGGCATGTCTTTGTGTTTACTTAGCAATATTTAAAGATAAATTATCCTATACATTTGAATAATACGACTAAAAGATGATAAGATGCAAGTTAATAAAATGGCAAAATGAGCTAAAAGTTACTTTAGAATGTGTCGTTCCTTTGCCTAAGTTTTATTTGTGTAATAGATAACAAAAAATATTCTGTTATTTGTGTGTGATGCCCATACCATCAAAACAATTGTATTAAACAATTTTGAAAATTTTACTGAAATATGTAGAAAAATATTCATAATTATACAGCCTAATTTTTTATGTGAATATACTCATATATCAATATGTAAATCAAGGAACATTACATTACCAACACCATGCACATCTCCAGTGCCCCTCCTCAGTCACTACCGCCCAAAGCGAACATTAACCTGACTTCTTTTTTTTTTTATTTATTTTTATTAGGGCGTAGTTGATTTACAGTGTTGATTCAGTTTCTGCTGTAGTGCATAGTGACCTAGTCATATGTGTGTGTATATATATATATATGTACATATAGAGAGAGACATATATATATGTAGTATGATATATATATATATATATATATATGTTATTTTACTCATATTATCTTCCATTATTGTCTATCCCAAGAAACTGGATATAACTCCCTTTGCTATACAGTAGGACTTCATTGCTTATCTATTCTAAATTTAATAGTTTGCATCTACAAACCCCAAATTCCCAATCCTTCCCAGTCCCTTCCCCTCCCCACCCTTGACAACCACAACTCTGCTCTCTGTGTCCATGAGTCTGTTTCTGTTTTACAGATAGATTCATTTGTGCCATATTTTAGATTCCACATATGTGATATCATACAGTAATTATCTTTTTCTTTCTTACTTCACTTAGTATGAGACTTTCTAATTGCATCCATTTGCTGCAAGTCACATTATTTTGCTCTTTTTATGCTGAGTAGTATTCCATTTTATATTTGTACCATATCTTAATCCATTCATCTGTCTGTGGACATTTAAGTTGTTTCCAGGTCTCAGCTTTATGCAATGAACATAGTGGTTCATGTATCTTCTAACACCATGGATCATTTTTTTTCTTTTTTGCACTTTACATAAATTAAATCATAACATGCTATATACTTTTAAAATACCTAACCTTTTTATTCAATATTATATTTATGAGTTTCAACTATTTTGTTTTGTATATGTATAGTTCCTGTATTATAACTGCCATATAATATTGTGTTTGGGAATATACCACAGGTAATTTGTTTATTCTGTTGTTGGATATTTGGGTAGACTCCAGTATTGGGAGGGTATGAATAGTGCTTCTGTGAATATTATTGTTAGTATCTTATGGTTGTAGTTTGAAGATGAATTTGAAAAAAATCACTATATTTGCAGTATTAAATTTTGTAACCCATTAACATAACATATTCTTACATTTATTTAAATAATGACATACCTCTCATTTATTCAAAGATTTAAAATCTTTCTCTAATTCTCTCTACACCCATATATGTAATTTCCACCATAAATATATAATAAAATGTTTTATTATATAAACATGATATATAAATATAAATATAATGTATATGTATGTGTGAGTTAATTAGAAGTTTTGTACAAATTTTATTACATTTATTAGATTAATTGTAATAAATATATTACATTTATTGTACATTTTTAGATTTATTCCTAGGCATTTGATGTTTTCTGATTCAATCATAAATTTTTCTTTTTGGAGTTCACATCATGGCTCAGCAGAAACAAATCTGCATAGTATCCATGAGGATGCAGTTTCGATCCCTGGCCTCGCTCAGTAGGTTGAGGATTCATTGTTGCCATGGGCTGTGGTGTAGGTGTGAATGTGGCTCGGAACCTGAGTTCCTGTGGCTGTGGCATAGGCTAGTGGCTACAGCTCCAAATCAGCCCCTAGCCTGGGAAATTTCATATACTGTGGGTGCAGCCCTAAAAAGACAACAATAAAAAAAGTAATAAAAAATTAATGGTATCTTTTCATAAATTTTATTTTCTATACATTAATATTGATGTATAGAAATAAACTAATACATTAAATTAAACTATATAAAATATTAAATGTAAACTATTTTGACCTATGAAACTATTGATTTGTATTATTAAATGTAATACATTCACCTTGAATCCAGTGACCTGATTATATTTACATACTAATTTTAATAGTTGGTCTGTTGATTATTTTGGATTTTCTTTATAATCATTTTCTCTATAACAGTTCTATTTTTTAATTTTTATTTTTTTCTATTTTTTCTTACCTTATTGCTTTGGCTTGGATCTTAATGCTACTTTTAATTAAGAGTTGCTATATTTACTTAGTTAATGCCAATGAGCATTAACTTTGATTCAGCAGTAGCATTTTGACTATATACACAAAAAATATAGAGTCACCTGATGATTTTCATCAGGAACCATTTAGAGCTTCTGATTTCTTTTACTGTAAATAATATTGTGTATTATTCAAATGTGCAGCCCTGTGAAATGACAATAATATTACCACAAGAGCTTTGACTATTTTACATCACTTTGGGTAATATATTTAATTGTATATATTTTTATATGTATGTATGCAATAACGGGTATTTGTTTTTACACCTCAGTTAGACTACCTGTATTTGTGAGTAGGAAATATGTCTTTTTTTTTCATTTTCTTCAATTCTAATTGGGTAAAAACAAATCAGACCCTTGAATACATATTAACTGGCTAATTGTGCTGTATCCACTTCATTAACTTAGGTGTTCTATTGCTTTTAGATATGGAAGAAGCAATGTATAATGTTAGCACTTTAGAACTTACAGTAGTGCCTCATAGCTGGAGAGAACTTAAAATTATTCACAAAACAATTTCAATATATTGTCTTACTTTTACCTTACATTTTTTAAAGTAGGATTTTCAAACTTTAGCAAATATATGATATGCACATGATATAACTTCATGCAACACCATAAAAATAACCTTAACTTTACTACCATCTGCTAGGACAGACTACTTTACACAGTAATAAAACAAGCTATATCAAGCACTTACTCTGTACCCAGCATTGTAAAAACCACACTAAAGAGATTTGAAGAGATCTTAATCTAATGATTCAAAAGATTTGGGTGGCTTATTTGAGAAGAGAAACCAAAATTTCCACTTGGCAACAGCGGGTGAATCCATGGGTTAAAATTTCCTTTATGGAGATTTTTAACCAGATAGTTTCAAGCTAACTTTATGCCTCAGTGCACTGGAAAGCAAACAACATATGGCATAGTCCATATGTATTATGGTAAGAGCTTCCTAGTTTGGTACTCTGCCATGGAGCCTAATCCTACAATCCCTCATGCGCAATGTTCTTAGATCAGATTAATGTTTCTCAAACACAAAACATGAATTTTTTTCAAAGCTTCCAGCTTTACCCTATCCCAGCCTTGCCTACATTATACCTGCTCTCCCTCTTTCTTTTTCTATATAAAATGAAAATTCTTCAATCTGGCTATTCGTAGTCACCATTATTAATTCCTACCATACCTACCTAATCACCCCTATGGTGCACACTCTCAGTTTCCCTAGATGTATCATTAAACATGGACATGTTCATGATAAATCTGAAACTTTTGCTTAACACTCCCCAATTTCCCAGTTTAAATAACCTTTTCATTCCTTTCCAGCCTATTCCAGTGATTCCTTAATCCTTCAGTATTATGGACATTACTCGGGTTTTTACTAAAGTTAGGTTATCCCCTGAAACTCATCTATGCACTGGTTAATAAGAAACCTTGATGTACTCTAACCCTAATTACACTTCAAGACTCTAATGCCCTTCAAGACTCAAATTTCACCTTCTTTTCTTGTTATGAATGAGTATTTTTGACCCAAGACCATCTTACCCTTTTTCTGTTAGTCCAAATATCCATAGCCTTCTTCTTATATGCATAATTACTTTCATCACATTTATCATTATTTGTTTGAAGTATCACTAGAGAAACTATAGAGCAGGCTTTCATAAGCAAAACTATCTTTTCTGTCTTCCTTTCAACCTCTATACCTTCTTTCCCTCTCTTTTGGTATGACACTACATCAAAAAGATATAGTTTACAAGGTCATACAGATTAATTGCAAGCAACATTTGGAAAATAGTTTTGTCATCCATCACTAACGGGCATACACATGTGAGACTCTGAGGAAGGCAGCAATTTATGTGAATATTAAAATGAGTTACACACAATACTATTAGTCCTGGCAGGAAAGAAAAGGAAAGAAGTCTCACCAAGACCAAACGCTTTAGATCTCTTGTCCATGGTGAAGAGACCATTGTGATATCTGTTTAATATCTCTTAAATTTTGTCTCCTTGTAGGCGAGGCTTGGCTTGTTTTCATACAAGGGAACTTTCACCTTATTAGATTTCACTGGCTTAATTAACATCTGTTTTAAATTAAACCCAATTGTATTGTTGAACAATTTAGTTACTTTTTGCATCCATTTTCTGTTAGATTTTACTAGTTTACTTAAATTGAACTTAGGACTCCTAAGAATAGGTAGAGCATTTCTCTTTATAACAAATGGGAAACTCAATTTCAAAACTTTGGCTGATGTTGGAAAGGCTAACATGCAAACTGGATACCAGAAGCCCCCACAATTCCTTTACACGAATCCATAGCTCCATGAAAAATTCTGCCCTTTTAATTGCTTTGCACTTTCTCATACTATCACCTTGGTTTATGCTTATTTCACCTGAAATTCCCTCTTCTCTACTTTATATGTAAGACCTGACTCAAATCTTAAGTCATCTAAGGAGATTCCTCTAATCACACTTATTCAGTGAATTTTTATTCCTGTTAACTGCTATGTTCCTTACTGTTGACATAACATAGTTAGAAATGATATACAGATTTTCCTTAATTTAAAATGCACTTACATCCAGATAAACCCATCATAAGTTGAAAATACTGCAATTTGAAAATGCTCTTAATATACTTACCCTACTGAACATCACAGCTTAGCTTGGCCTATCCTAAATGTGTTTAGAACACTTCTGTTAGCCTACAGTAGAGCAAAATCATCTAACATACAGACACTTTTATATTAAAGTGTTAAATATCTCATGTAATTTGTTGAATACTGTACGTAAACTGAAAAACAGACTGGTTGTGTGGGTACAGTGTGGTCTTAAGTTTGATGGTTTTTCACCTTTCTGATCAAGTGACTGGGACCTGCTCAGCATCACCAGAGAGTATCATACTGTGTATTTCTAGCCTGGGGGAAAACAGTAAAAATTTTTTTTTTCATTTTAATGTTGTTTATTACTTTTTTATTAATGGATTTTATTTCAATTATAGGTGTACATAAATCATCACAAGTCAATTTTACAGATCTTGTATCCCAAACCCACAGTGCATCCCCCCACCCCCCAGATTGTCTTATTTGAAAAACCAAGGTTTTCCAAAGTCTGTGAGTCATTGTCTGTTCTGTAAAGAGGTTCATTGTGTCTTTTTCGTTTCCAAATGTATGCGGTAGCATTGGGTGTTGCAGTCTAATTGTCTGACTGGTTTCACTTCGCATGATAATTTCTAAGTCCATCCATGTTGCTGTAAATGTTGGTAATTCGTTCCTTTTAATGGCTGAGTAACATTCCATTGTGTGTATGTACCATATCTTCCCTATTCACTCCTCTGTTGATGGGCATTTAGGTTGTTTCCATGACCTGGCTATTGCATAGAGTGCTGCAATGAACACTGGAGTACATGTGTCTTTTTGAGTCAGGGTTTCTGCTGGATAGATGCCCAGGAGTGGGATAAAAAAGTAAAAATTGAAAGTATGATTTCTCCTGAAATACATATAGCTTTCATATTATTGTAAACTCAAAAAATTATAAGTCAAACATCATAAGCCAAAGCTGTATGTACTCTGATACTGAATTTTTTACCTTTTGCTCGTATTGATGTGCTGTTTCCATTTCTACTCTTTGAGCACAGGGCTTACAGTACATAGTTCTTTGGATTCTCCTAAATATCAAGCACAATATCATGCCCATGAAGGTTAATTAACACATATTGGATGATCCACATTTGATAGTAAATGACATAAAACTCAGTTTGTAACTTCTGAATTAAAACTGGCAAATATTTACATGGTTTCATGCTTGAGAAACATTTCTACAATTATTAAGCAGATCCTCTGTTCTGATCCCTTTTTCTGTCAAAACCCTGAGTGGTTCATTACCCACAAGCTGCAGTGTAATAATGATATATTCTATAACAAAAGTAGAATCCAGTTATGAAGCTTAGAATTGGCAGAGAACCGGGGTTCTGCAAATATGTGTTCATAAAATACTTTGAGATTTCAACAGTGATTTAGTTAGAATTTTCTAACTGGCTGAAAGTAATTTATATCCTCATTTCCAAAAATAGCCTTGAAATGGTAAAAATATTGGAATTATCTAGTATCAATAAACTGAACTTTGTGTTAATGAATTAAGTCACATCAAATTATTGTGATCCAAGCATTAGTCAGTTTCCAGATTTTGTGAATTTGCACCATCAGAATTTGGCTAAATACATTCAAATCATAAAGACACAGAAATAAGCTGCCAGAATTGTAATTTAAACTTACTATGATGCCACTGATTTCTTATAGAAGAATTTATCCTGTTAAATCCATAGTTGCTCCCACATGTGAAAATAAACTTTGACATTTTTAAAACTCACAGCTATGAGGTAAAAGTTCAGTGTAGATAATATATTGTTTGTATCGCTGAACAGGCTTGGGGGAAAATAGTAGAGGAAAACAGTTGTAGCAGAGAAAAATTTAATCATGGATTGGTTCTCTGATTTACTAATGTACTTAAACCCTGAAGGTGTTTATGATTTTGAGTTTAAAAAAGCATCCCCAAATCACCAGGTCATATTATTTAAAGTTGGCAGAGAGTATCCCTTTCAGTGGGGATAAAATCAGATTGAACCTGCAGGAAATGGAAAGAATGATGACTCTGAAAAATGGACATATTCTCATCAACTCCAAAGTCATTGCCTTTATATATCTTTTAGTGATTTCTATTAAAGATCTGGATAACTATTTTCAGCATGAAACAGCCCCTTTGGATTCATGTACAGAGGGTCGACTTCTTAAGTATCTCATGCCAACACCAGCCTGAAGCATTTTAAAACTAAATGTATTGGGAATTCCCTCTGTGGTGCAGTGGTTTAAGAATCTAACTGTAGGTACTCAGGTGGCTGCTGAGGTGCAGATTTGACAGTGGGTTAAAGGAACAATGTACCATGAATCATGACTCAGTCTCAGTCCCTGACCCAGGGACTTTCAGATGCTGTGGGTGAGGCTATTTAAAATAAAAAAAAAAATAACAGAAAAAGACAGGAGTTCCCATTGTGTCTCAGCAGTAACGAACCCATCTAGTATCCATGAGAACGTGGGTTCACTCCCTGGCCCTGCTCAGTGGGTTAAGGACAGGGCATCGCAGTGGGTTGCTTTGTAGGTTGCAGACTCAACTTGGATTTGGCATTGCTGTGCCCGTGGCATAGGCAGCTCCAATTCAACCCCTAGCTTGGGAACTTCCATATGCTGCAGATGTGGCCCTAAAATTTTTTTTAAAAACAGAAACAAAAAACAAAAAAAAGGAAAACCTAAGTGTAGTAGGAGTGGCAAAACCTCCAATATTCAAATGTATATATATGGTATGTGTCTGAGACTCTAAATGAAACCCCCATATAACTTATCAAATTTCCACAGTCTGCAACAGCTGAGTTTTAAGATCTAGAATGAAAGACTTTCACTAATATAACTTTTAGTGAAAATTAAGACATGATCATGTATTGGAAAAAATCACCCTTAACTAGTTAAAAATACTTTCAAAGACAGAAAACATTCTACAAAGTGTAAGTTTAGAACTGATATTTTAAAACCGGTTTACATAAACCAAGTAGTTTTTAGGTTTCTAGTATTCATTGCCTTTAAGGTTGTTGATATTTTTATTAGCAATAGTATTAGCTTATTTAAAGAAATATAACAAAACATCCTTGATTGTGGAGGCACAAATAACAAATATTTCAAGAGTATACATTTGTATAGGAGACCAATATTACATGTAATAATGCCAACTTTAAGGTATTTTAGAAACAAACAATGTACAATGAGTTATTCTCTTTGCTTTTTGGTCTCTACATTTTGGTAGTGATTATAGAAAGTGTACATGATTTGCTCCAAGACTCACAAAATATTCAAACTGATCCTTATAGCAGTCATCAATACTGTATCATTTTGAGCAGGGAATATTTTTATAGAAGGAACCTGTGGTGCTTGGTTCAAGCTTTTGCATAATGAGGGCTTGCCATCTCCACAGATGTGTTTATTTGGGATGACAAGCTTAAGTTGAATCATCACATACTCTTCAAAAGCTTTCCATTTGGAATAGATCCAGTAGCCACCCAGAAAGCTGCCATACATATCTAGATCAGTATATATCTCACTAGAGGCAGTAGACTCTAACAGGATAAGAATTTCACAGTGCTGCTCCAGTAGGTCATCAGTGAAACCTACAATGGAAAAGCAATGAGAAAATCCACAATTACGAAAAGAGAGTAATAAAATAATGTAGACAAATTAGTCCCTAAAAATGTTAAGAAACAAGCTTTATGTATTTTGGATATGTATATTTTCAGGCTTCATTGTGTCCTGGCTGTGAAAGTGATGCTTCCAAAAAATATAGAGTATAGTGGTTAAGAGCTCAGGCCCAGCAGAATTTCACTTTGATTCTTACTGGTGGCTTAAAATCTCCATGAGTTTGGGCAAATTACTTAAACCTGATAAGTCAATTTTTTGATGCATTAATGAATTTAGTAATGATATTAGTCTCATAGAGGGGTTCTAAGACTTAAGAGAGCTAAGTAATGTAAATTGTTTAGCACAATGTGTAAATAATGGTAAGTGTTCAACAAGTGCTAAATATTTTTAAAATGATCCATGAAAAAAGTTCACAGTTGGCATAGTGGTAAAACCAACATGAGGAAGTAAAAATTTTAACTAGAGAAACAAATCCCCAGCTGAAGAGGCAGCTACATGCCTGACAGCAGCTTTGCTCATGCCATGCCACCCTTCTTGTAATCTTATAGCAACTCTGTGCCTTATGTCCTTGCTAGCAGCTCTGCTAGCCGTGCTCCAAGCATTGCTTAACAGTTTCAGTTTTGTAATCTTGTTTACTCAACTTCTTAGGCAGGAACACTGTCTGCTTGGGGGAGGGGGGTGCTGCTTGCAAGGGAAAAACAAGACTTCTGCTTCCCAGAAGTCTGTATTTTATAAAAGGTACCCAGAACAATGACCTGGTGCTCAGACTTGGGAGACAACTCCTCCGAGCCCACAGGGTGCTGAATAAACCTTGCTATTCCACATCTCCAGGTGCTGTTTGTCTTTTTCCACTGCCATGTTTTCTGAAACAATGATACTTCCTAAACTAAGTCTTCTTGATTCAGTAATGTTATATATGGGTCTGCCTATTGCAGTAGAAACAAGTAAATTATATGTTATTTTCAATCATTTTTCACGTACATAAATGTTTTCCACCATCCGTCAAGTAAAATGTGTGGTGATTTAAATTTAAATGCTTCCAAGAAAACCATATTAACTTCATTTTTAGGACTGCCCCAAAATGTCAACTTATATACCATTTGTGCTAAAGTATTTTAATAATCTTGATTGGGAGTATATATGTATATCTTTTCGAGTTACTGTTTTCAGTTTCCTTGGTTAAATACCCAGAAGTAGAATTGATATATCATATGGTAGTTCTATTTTTAATTTTCTGAGGAACCTCCATAATATTTTCCATAGTGGCTGCACTAACTTACATTCCTATGAACAGTGCTCAAGGGCTCCCTTTTCTCTACATTCTCACCAATAATTGTTATTTCTTGTCTTTTTGAAAATAGCCATTCAACAGATATGAGGTGACATCTCAGGGTTTTGATTTGCATTTCCTGGGTGATTAATGATGTTGACCATCTTTTCAGGTTTCACCCTTTCATATATTGGCCATATGTATGTTTTTTGGGGGGGTAAATGTCTATTCAAATCATCCACCCATTTTTTAATTGAGATTATTTACTGTTTTGCTGTTGGGTTACATGAGCTCTTTTCTTATTTTAGATATTAACCCCTTATCAGATATGTGATTTGCAAGTACTTTTTCCTGTTCAGTAAGTGGCCTTTTAATTTTGCTGATGGTTTCCTTTGCTGTGCCAAAGCTTTCTAGTTTGATATAATGCCACTTGTTTAGTTTTCCTTTTATTTTTTTTTTGTTGTTGTTTGTCCGATCCAAAAAATCATGGGACAAGACTGATGTCAGGAGTTTACCATGTGTGTTTTCCTCTAAGAGTTTCATAGTTTCAAGTCTTATATTCAAGTCTTTAATCCATTATGAATTAACTTTTGTGTATGGTGTAAATTAGTGGTCTAGTTT
The DNA here is from genome assembly GCA_004024745.2 of Catagonus wagneri. Taxonomy (NCBI): domain Eukaryota; kingdom Metazoa; phylum Chordata; class Mammalia; order Artiodactyla; family Tayassuidae; genus Catagonus; species Catagonus wagneri. The sequence goes on along the minus strand of PVHT021183695.1, from coordinate 800,695 downwards.
TCCCAACACTATTTATTAAAGAGGCTGTCACTGCCCCCATTGTACAGTCTTGTCCCCTTTGTTATAACTTAATTAACTATATATATATATGTGTGTATATATTTCTGTTATGTTCCATTGATCTTTCTGTTTTCATGGCAATACCATTCTATCTTATTGTAGCTCTATAATAAAATTTGAAATTGGGATGCATGATGTCTCTAGTTTTTTGGTTCTTTTCAAGATGTCTGTTTCTATTTTATAAATAAGTTTTTGGTATCATTTTTATTAGTTCCACATATAAGTGATATTTTGATATTTGTCTTTGTCTGACTTCACTTAGTTATAATAATCTCTAGGTCCATCAATGAAAAATGCAAATGGCATTATTTCATTCTTTTTGATGCCTGGGTAATATTCCATTGTATATATGTACCACGTCTTTTTTTTTTTATAACGATTTTTATTTTTTCCATTATAGCTGTTTCACAGTGTTCTGTCAATTTTCTACTACACAGCAAGGTGACCCAGTCACACATACATGTATAATTTCTTTTCTTCTCACATTATCATGCTCTATTGCAAGTGAGCATATGTAGTTCCCAGTGCTATACAGCAGGATCCCATTGTTTACCCTTGCTTATCCAAGGCAATAGTTTGCATCTATTAACCACAAATTCCCAGTCCCTCCCATTCCCCCCACCACCCCGGCAACCACAAGTCTGTTCTCCATGCCCGTGATTTTCTTTGTTGTGGAAAGTTTCATTTGTACCATATATTAGATTCCAGATATGAGCCACATCTTCTTTATCCCTTTCTCTGTCGATGGACATTTAGGTTGCTTCCATAGCTTGGCTACTATAAATAGTTCTATGATAAACATTGGGGTCCATGTATACTTTCAAATTATTGTTTTCTCCAGAGAGATGCCCAGGAGTGGGATTGCTGGATCATATGATATTTTTTCTATATTTAATTTCTTAAGGAACCTCCATACTGCTCTCCATAGTGGCGGCACCAATTTACAGTCCCACTAACAGTGTAGTAGTGTTCGCTTTTCTCCACACCCTCCCCAGCATTTATTGTTTGTAGAATTTCTGATGATGGCCATGCTGATTGGTGTGAGATGATACGGCACTACAGTTTTGATTTGCATTTCAATGAAATCTACTCAATAGTCTGTAGTAATCTATATGGGAAAAAAAGAGTGGATATATGTATATGTATAACTGATTTACTTTACTATATTCCTGAAACTCATACAGCATTGTAAGTCAACTGTAAATAATTTTTAAAAAGATATATATGTAGCTGTGCTAAAATGTGACTTCTTTCCTTATTCTTATAAATGTGACGTTCATCTATAATTTATGTTTTTAAAAAATTCTGTATTTTCCAAATGTTCATATTTATGGTTTTAGAAATATGCTTAGTAATTCTATGTAGATTTCTTCTGGAGTTTGATAAATTTGCTTGCAATAGGCGTTTTTTTTTTTTTTTAAAGAATGAACAGTGACAAGCCTACATAAGAAAGAAACTAATAAATATGTTTATTTATCCATTCATCTGTTGACAGATACTTGGGATACTTAGTTGTTTTCATACTTTGGCTATTGTGCATAATACTGCAATGAATATGAGAGTACAGATACATCTTCCAGATAACAGTTTCTTTTCTTTTGTATATATACACAGAGGTGGGATTGCTAGTTCTATTTTTAATTTCTTGAGGAACCTTTGTACTATTTTCCATAATAAGTGGCTATACCAGTTTACATACTAACCAACAGTGTACATCTTTGTTTTCTACATCTTTGCCAGCATTTGCTATCTCGTCTTTTTGATAATTTCCATTCTAACATGTATGAGATAATATTTTAATGTGGTTTTGATTTTAATTTCCCCTATGATTAATGATGTTGAGCACCTTTTCATGTACCCATTGGCCATTTGTTGAGGACACTATCATTTTTCCACTGTGTATTATTGGTTCCCCTGTTGAAAATTAATTGATAATATATGCATAGATTTATTTCTGTGCCTTCTATTATGTTTTATTGATCTGTGTTTCTGCTTTAATGCCAGTACTGCCCGTTTTGACTACTATGGCTCTGTAATATAATAATGTGAAATCAAGATATGTGATAACTCCAACTCTGTTCTTCTTTCTCAAGAATACTGGCTATTTGGGAGTTCCCATTTTGGCTCAGTGGGTAGAGAATCAGACTAGTATCCATGAAGATATGGGTTAGATCCCTGACCTCGCTTAGTGGGTTAAGGATCTGGCATTGCCATGAGCTGTGGTGTAGGTTGCAGACTCTGCTTGGGTCCTGCATTGCTGTGGCTGTGGCCAGCAGCTACAGCTCCAATTTGACCCCTAGACTGGGAACTTCCATATGCCACAGGTGCAAGCTTGAAAAAGAAAGAGAATGTTGGATATTTGGAGTCTTTTGTGGTTACATACAAATTTTCAGCTGTTAGTTGTGTGTGAAAAACAGCTGTTAGTTGTGTGTGAAAAATGCCCTTGGAATTTTAATAGGGATTGCTTTGAATTTTACATCACCTTGGGTAGCATGGGAATTGTAACAATTTTAATTTTTCCCAGTTCATGAACATGGAATTTCTTTCCATTTATTTGCATGCTCTTAAATTTATTTCATCAGTGTCCTTTAATTTTCAGTGTACAGATTTTTTCATCTTCTTGGTTAAATTTATTCTTCAGTGTTTTATTATCAGAACACTGACATCATCAAGTGCTGGTAAAGGTGTAAAGGAATGAATGAGAGTTCCTTTTGTTCTATATCCTTACCAGTTCTTGGTATTGTCAATATTCTGGGTTTTGACCATTCTAAGAGGTGTGTCGTGACATCTATTGTTGTATTAATGTGCATTTCCCTGATAACATATGATTTGGAGCATCTTCTTTGATGAAGTAGCTTTTTATGTACAACATCAAAGACACAATATGAAAAGAATAGATAAGCATATTTCTTGTATTTGCCAAAATGATAATAGCTTCAATCAACATTGATTTATTACTTCACAGTTTCTGGAGGTCAGGAATCTGAGCATGACTTAGTTCAGCTTCAGGATCTCTCACAAGATTGCAGTCACAGTGTTGGGGGGGTGAAGCAGTCTCATCTGAAGACTCAATCAGGGATGGATCCAAGGATCTACTTCTATGCTTGCTTGTGTGACTAGTACCAGGATTTCTTTTCTCAAGAACTTTTGGAATGGTGGTTTCCATTCTTTGTTGACTGTTGGCTAAATGCTACCCCTAGTTTCTTTCAGTCTGGATCCCTCTCTAGGGAAGCTCATACATGCCATCTTGCTTCATTAGATCAAAAGCTCAAAATGCCAAAGAGATAACGGTTGCAAGAAAGATGGAAATTACATGTTTTGTGACCTAATTTCAAAAGTGGGGTCATGTAGCTTTTATTTTAGAAGCAAATTACTAGGTCTAGTGCAGTCACAGAAACAGAGAGGATTACAAAAGGGAACAAATACTTGGAGATGGGAAAGATTCATTGTCACTTAATAAGCTTCCTATCACAATAACTAACCAAAATGCCAAAGATTTTTTAAGAAGCATGTGATATTTTCCCATACCATTTTTTTAGAAGTCCTGCAAATAAACCTCTACTTTAAGTGGTTATCAAGGGGAAGGATTGGAATAGACAGGGAGTTTAGCATTGGTGGATGCAAATTGTTACATTAGAAATGTATGGGCAATGGGATCCTACTGTACAGCACAGGGAACTGTGTATGTTTGGGTCACTTTGCTGTACAACAGAAATTGAAGAAGCATTGTAAATCAACTCTACTTTAATAAAAACATGAAGACTATGCATCCATAAATATGATTTTATAGTAAACTTGTATTGACAACCTAAATTCTACAAATATTAGATCTTAATACTGTCCGCAGTTTTATATAATGTCAGTTGCTGAATGGAAAGTGAAAGCTAGAAAAGTTCTACCAGAGGAAGTTTTAGTTACTTAGTCCTGAACACCATTTTTATTTAGTACTGTCATGTAGCCCCATTGTTTACAACCTTTCCTTATTGCTAAGGTTATAGTATGTGGTCTTTGACACAAATTGCATGCAATCCTAAAAGCCTGCTTGTCTCAAAAGAAGATTAGCTTCTAAGTTAAGAATGGGCAAGGTACTCTAAGTATGAGGAAAGTAATTTATCATAGCCCAATAGCCTAGGAGAGTGGTCATACATACAAAGTGGTCATTAAAAGGAATCCATAAATTCCAGTCCTGTGAATTGTGGTTAGGGATTTTCTAAAGTGTTAAAGATTATGCATCCTTGAAATGGCAGCATTTAACTCTGATTACATGCTGCTAACCGTAGGTTGTATTATTCTAAAAAGATGACTAAAGGATTTGAGTAGGAAATGTGTGTAAGTGCAAATCTTGTATCAGTTTCTACAGGATAGAATTATAAAATAATTGAGGCCAAATACTTGAAGAGACATAATTATAATATCATACATGCCCTCTTTCTTTTAGATCTGGTCATTTCCCTTAGAGTTTTCAGTTTCCTTATTCTGTCTGAGTCATTTTGTCCTAGTGTACATATTATCCTGTTCTTTCCTTCTGTTTATAGGAAACTTCCATCAATAGTGATGAAAGATTGTCATCTTTCCCTCATCAGACACTGACTCTTTACTGCCATATAAACATGCTATGCCAAAGTTACCAGTCACATGCAAATAAAATTAAATTCCCTGAACATTCACACAGCATTGAATCTCTCTTATCCTTTACTCCAAGCAACTCTTTCTCTTCTTCCTCAGGCTTATCTTCCCATGACCAACCTCTACTCCTGAATCTTGACTCTTTTAGCTTCTTAAATTTAGGAGTCCTTAAGATTGAGACTTAAGTTTTTTACTTTTCTTTATCTACACTCTGTTTAGTCACTGACTCTTGACAAAATTATCTACTTCAGTGATCATGTCTGAGCTGGTCACTCCTACATCTCCATCTTTAGTATGTTTCCTGAATATGAATTCTTCAAGTGCAACTTCATGCTGAGCATTTGTTTTTGGACAAACCTGTGTTACCTCAAGTAAGATATAATTGGCACTGAATAATATTATCCTAGGAAAAACAAACTTTTCTTTAATCTCTTTTCTTCTCTGTCAAATTTAGCATTTTTATATCAGCCAAACTTAATGTAAAAGTTGTCTTTCACTCTTGACTTGAAACTTTGAGATTATTTGAACTTTCTAATTTCAGCTTTTCTTATCTGAAAATGAGTATAAGTCCCGTCTCAGAGTGGTGTTCTAAAGGTTAAGTTCTATGGAGCATTCAAAATACTTAGCATAGTGCCTGGCATATAAAAAAGTGCCTTTCATTGTTATATCATATTCCAAAATGTGATGAGTTAGTATATGATATATACTTTTTAAAAATTATATAATATTATTGAGATAATAGTCAAAATATCTCTGAAGCATTTTTCAGAGCTTGACAAAATATATCTAAATAGGCAAGATTAGCTTACCAAATTCTGAAATAGAATAATAATATGGACATACCACTTATGCTATTGTAGCTGTTTTTATAATTTAGTTTTATATCTGTTAAAGACCTATCTGAGTAATAAAAAACAATTTATAAATAAAATAACTGAGTAAATTATAAAGGAAAAGTACATATTACCTGGACTACAAGAAAATTTAAAATTTTGTCCACAAAAGTCAGGACTGAATTAAAAAAACAATCAATTCCTTTAAAAGGAAAAAAAATAGAAACTATATAAAACTGTATCTACTGTATACTAGTCAAAGTTATAGATAATATATTAAAATAGTGGTGAAATATTTTTCTATAGTATTTAAAATACTATATCAACAACATATGACGGTGCCTCTTTTATGGCAGCATCACCAGTATTGATTATGGCCATTATTAAAAAGAAAGACAAACTACAAAATTTGATGGGTAAAACTTAGGATCTCACTGAAGTTTAAACTTCAATTTCTGTTACATGTAAATTGAATGGTTTTCCTTTCTGTTGATCATTTTTATTTTTTTGTAAAAGTCATTTTTTAAAAACTTGAAAAAAATGCAGTGGTGATGAAGGACAGTAGTTTGAGCAAATCTACCTACTGCTTAAACTCTTTGAGTAGATGTTGTATTTTAAAAGTACACTGTTGGTAAGTAGATTGAGAAAAGATTTATACATGCCCAGTTAGGTTCTCATCTGCAGAGATGTCTGAAGAAAGCTGAGTAACTTAGAGACAAACATAGACTATATTTTTGGGGGGGGAATAGAGTAGAACCATGATGAGAGAGTTGGGTTTTCTAACATGGCCAAGAATTTAACCACGCCTTGTAAACTAATACACACAATAGTAATACTATGAATAAGTTTTATTAACTTAAAGAAGCTTACTGGCTCAGTGGAGAAAGACTTAACTGAACAGGTTTTTTTGTTGTTGTTGTTGTTCTTTATTGGAAAAGAACCCAAGGGGATCCAGAAATGCAATAAGGGTAACAGACAAATAAAATATGACTGTCATGTATCTGTTGTTGAGGAACAGCTAATATTGTCATATGTCTGCCCAATTAGGGCTTTATAAACAAAAATTACTGGCAAACAGGATTAAGGGATGTTTGATGAACATGCCTTGGATGCTGGAAACCTCTACAAAGATTTACAGTCCTGTATCCCTTGGAGCTTTTTATTTCATTCCAAAAGGATGCAGACATCTGGGGACCTTCCTGTCTTCTCTAAGAGAGGATCTGTTTATGTTAGAAACTTAATGTCTTTTCCCCCACTAGAGGGAAAGACAGGCTACTGTGCAGCAGTTTCTTTATAACTGAAAAATTCATAATTTCTGATTTCCTCTTTGTCATAGACACTTTCTCCATTTTTCCTCCTCACATCACCTCAGGAAAGAGAAGGGGGCATGGAGAATTGTGTGGTTATTGCTTTAAACAACAATGATCTCTGACCCAGAAACCTTGTATTAAAAACATATCGTGTTTGTCATTTGTGAATATTAAAAGCTACACAGATCTAAAGAAGATAGTTTGAATCTCTCTCTTATTAATAAGAGTTTCCTAATTTATCATTGTATTCTTGTAGTCCCAGAGTGTGTAAATAGTACTAGTTATTTTCATAGTACTGTGGGCACTCTGGGTCTCACGTCTTTAGGGATCATGGAGCTTTGAGAAAAGGGAATTGCTAGCGAATGTGGAGGCAAATGAGACAACAAAACCAGTAACAATACTTTGGGGGCTCTAGCCATGATACTTACCAACATTTAATGAGCCGTATTTTCGAAGTCCACAGAGCAGTGGTTCCTAAATAGAGCTTAAAAACCGTTAGCAGATGAAAAGAGAGAAATAAAGTCAAGCACATTGTAGTGAGTTATTAGAAATTCACTCACTCTAAAGGACTGGCCTTTTTATTTGAGATTTGCTTTCCACCTTTCTAAATTAAAACATTATTTTAAAGGGTAATGATAATGGCAGATTGCATTTTATGCTCATTCATTACATGATGGTAAAATATCTCTATTGTGGTATTGAAATTGAATTAACACTGAAACCATAGTCCAGGAACCATGGCTTTAAATGATTTATATTTCTTACTGGTTTTGAAATCTTTAGTTCTAGCAGCAGCCTAAGATGAAAGTGGATGCTTGAATTAGGATGTGATATGATGAACCCCAAGATACAAACAACTAAGCCATTGCTAAATTTTAAAATAGAATATATGTTGCTTTATTATCTGAATATATAGATTTAAAATATATAAATTTAATATATTTGTATATGTGAATTTGCTATTTATCTAAGGAAGGAAAGACAGGAAAAATTTATATATATGCAACATCAAGACATTTCAAATTCCTTCTTTTTTTAAGTCTCCTCTTGGAAGGTTTTACTCATTTCCTCCTAAAATTGTAAAACCCACTTAAACAGACAGTGATATTGCTGAACATAGTTTTGTGAAAATTCTTAAGTAAATTGCAAACTTTTACTTAGTTTTATGATGAGTTTTCCAGGATTGGTAAACATCAGTTACCGAGTAAGATGCTTGGGAACATAGGACTTTGAAAGATTAAACTAATACCCAGGTTTTATTTATTGGATTTACTATCTTTGTGACTCTTCACTGAGTCAGAGGGAAATTTAATTTTGACACTGAATTCTACTTTACTGTTTTATTAATTAATAATCTCTATTCCAAATGTCAGTAATAGTTTATTCACATTGCATCTCTTTTAAGCAGTCTTGCTCTGCTCAGTGTATGTTCTCAATAAATATCTTAGTAGATCTAGGGAATGGTCAAAATAGGGAGAACAAATGTCCACCTATCAATGGTGGTACCCATGAGGCTCTGGATCTGAGGCCACAATTCTAGTTCCAATTTTGGTCCACGTGGATACTGCCTTCTTGGGGTTCACCCCAGTCAGTAAATGGAAAAATCATAAAGTAATAGTAGAATAATTCCAGAGCTCATTTTCAGAAGCTCAAGATAGAGATTACAATATGAGGATAATGTCATCTATAATGTTCCTGTACTTTTAAATTTTTAATAGTTTTAATTCCATTCTCAGCAGCTTCCGTCAACATGGATCCCTATCCTATAAGAGATCCATTGTGGCTCTCAGAGGATAGCTCATTAATATAAAGAAAAGGTCATATTTGTTATCCTAATAATAACAACAAGTGCCAAACTTTTATGGGAGTGTGTAGAAGTGTATGAAAGGTACCTGGCTGACTGTAGGTATAAAAAAGGTATATATGGTGATTTAATTTTATAAAATCTTATTTAAATATGTACACCTATATACATACACATAAATGTCAAAATAATACTAAATATTCAGAAATGAGATTCTAGATCATTTTAATTTTGTTCAACTTTATAGATGAATTTGAACTTAACTATATACAAATGAATCTTGAACAATGCTGAAACTACATTATTCTGATTGTATCTGTAGTTAGTTCAATATTATGAATTTGACAAAAACAGATCCCAAAAGAGGGCAATTAATATAAATTATGTACCAACAAGGTATTAAGGAGTATGATCGAGATACGAGGAGGGAAATTTAATTTTGAGAAACATCAGAAGACTGTATGTATTATATATATATATACATATATATACATATATATATATATATATATGTATATGGAAATGCTGCTCTAAAAAGCTCTGTTCAAATATCAGAAGGGCTATCATATTAAAGACGTGTGTGTTTATATCTATGCTTATGTACATGTATCCTGGGCTACTTCAGATGACAAAGACTAAGGTCAATGCCAGAGAAGATAGAGGAAAGTAAATTTCTATGTAATTCAATGAAAAATCTAAAAATTTTAACTGTTTAAAATTTGAGTGAATGATCTTATGATATAGCATAACTCCATTTTTTTTTTCTTTTTAAACAAATGGCCACAACTGCGGCAGATGGAAGTTCCTGAGCCAGGGGTCGAGCCACAGCCACTGAAGAAGCAATGCCTAGTAGTTACGCTGTGAGCCACACGGGAAGTCCAGTATAACTCCTTCTTTTATCTTCACTCTGTCCAAGAATTTCAAGCAGAGGTCAGAATGTTTGAGTAACTGCACATGGCAAATCTGAGATTCTAAGACAATGAGAATTAAACTCAATTATTTTTCTGATTATGTATGTAACATAAGTTCTTATATAACTTTTAAATATTTTATCAAGTTAGAATTCTGATTTTAATAATTATAAAAAATTGGATTATTTTATTTTTTCTTTTTTGGGGCAGTGCCCATGGCATATGTAGGTTCCCAGGCCAGGGGCTCAATTGGGATGTAGCCTCTGGCCTAGGCCACAGCCACAGCAATGCGGGATCGGAGCCAAGTCTGCAACTTACACCAGAGCTCATGGCATTGCTGGATCCTTGACCCACTGAGCAAGGCCAGAGATCAAACCTGCATCCTCATGGATACTAGTCAGATTCTTTTCCCCGAGCCATGACAGAAACTCCAAAAGTTGGATTATTTTAAAAGTATTCAAAATAGAGGGTGCAAATAAAATACTCAGTTTTTCACAAATATATTCACTAGTCTGGTCTTTGAAGGAATTATCCCAATTCCAAATTTAATGAAACCTAAACTTTTGTTTTAGAGTTCCTCAGCTTATAAAACTTGAGTAAATTATTTCATTTCTCTTTAAAACTTATCTCCAACTCATTCCAATTTTCTTTTTACAAGGAGACAGTAGAATATAAAAGTGTATTTAAAAACAAAGGATAGCATGTGTCTTGGCAACTTACTAGCTTTGTAACCGCAAATAAACTCATAACTTTTCTGGGGCATTAATGCTTATCCCATTCACTTATTTACTCAGCATCAAATGGCATAATATAGACTATGTAATATGTACTATAAAGTCTGTCCCAGTGTATCACATAGTAGTATTTGCAGCATTCAAAGCAATTGATTTCCCTGAGAACAAGTATGGAATATACTCTCTAAGTATTGTGTAACTTTAGGGATTTCAAGTCATGGATGTTTTTCTAGGTTTTTGGTGTATTTTTCTCTGGAAGATCTATTTACCCATTCTATGAATATTAATTAAATATATATAATCTGCTACTATGTATAAATATATAATCGTACTATTATAAATAAATATAAAAATATGAAAAATAAAGATAAATACAATTTATTTTAAGAAAATAAATGAGGGCCTAGCCTTTATATACTTTATAAGTTAACAAAGACAGATAAATAAGCAATTATGATAAATATTAGCAGTACTATGATAAGGAAGACAATCGTTTGGTTTATTGTCCCACTAAGATAATCAACAACATGGTATGTAGATAATATATTTAAACTTGTACATTATACTATGATATATAAATGTAAATGTTTCATGGAAGTAACAGATTTAAAATAAACAGAGATTTGTTTATAAATGTTACTGAATTTAAAGTAGTATTCACTTTGGGTATTAATCCATAAATACAAGAAATACAATCAATATAATTTCAGGAGGGGAAAGGGTCCATGTAACTTCTTAGATTTTAGACACTGATTTCAGTGATCAATAATATAAAATTGTGGTGAAATGAGTAGATAATTTCATATAAAAAGTAAACGTATGTCAATAAAACCTATCAACTTCCATTATTCATAAAATTCTATGAACTGTGATATAAGAAATACTTTCTAATGGTCATTTAAAGATGTATATCATTCCAAGTTTATTTTCACATTTTGAAAGTAGGTAAAACTAGAAACAAAAACGGGATGGGAACCCTTCCCAGAACCTCATTAGTCTCTGTCTAATCCTTCATATCTGCCTTTCTTCTCTCCATTGTAATTAATTCACTCCAGTCAAACTCAGTTACCTAATAATATTTTTATATTTGTGGACCACAATTTTGGTTTGATTTAGGATCCTTAATATTTAGGAGAAACGCAGATTGAGTTTGTGCAGAAATCCAATGCATTACTAGCTGTCTCCTCCTCTTTCAATATTTCTACTTTTATTCTTTGCAATGACTTCAGTGATCTTATGCTTGAAGTTGCATTTATTGCATTCTCTGGGGAAATTGTTTACAGCTATGTTTGGAAGCAGGCAGCACATGAAGAAAATAGTTGTTCAGATATGTGTGAAAAGAAAGAAGAGTTACGCCAAGATATCTGGAGGGGGATGTGTGAAAGCTGCATCTCCTTAGATGGAATGTGAGTTAGGTCAACTATATTTAGGATTTCACCTGATTGTGCCTGATTTTTTTCAGTTAAGCCGAAGTCACACTCTTATTTATCCAAAAGAAGTAGGGGTGAATTAAATTAACTCTTTACAGTCGCTAAAGTGATATTTACTCCCAAAAGTAAAAGCAATGTAGACTTGTTATATAAAGACACTATGTCTAGCACTTAGTTTCTGCTCACAAGTTTAGCTGAATGAAAAGAGTGTAACCATACTTATTAGCTTTAAGTCAATGACTCAAACACATTTATGTCCTATTGTACATAAGGAATAAATAAGAAAAAATGAACTTTAATTGAGAAGTAAATTGGCTTGAATTTCAGTCTGTTTTGTCACTTACTGTTAGTAAGACGTTAGAAGTTAAGCATTTGAATTCCTATTTGCTTTATCAAAATAGCTAGGAGTCTTCTGGTTGCAAGTGATTAAAATCCAATAAAAATTGTTTTGGGCAGTTAAGATAATAGATGGCTGATATAATCAAACTGAGTCAAGGGCAGTGATGAAGCTCATGTCTGCCCAGAACCAGAGACTTCAATACCACCAGGATTTCTTTCTTCACTTCCTTTTATTTTCTTTCTCTTAGATCAGCTTTCTCTCCACAGCTTTTCCACTAGAAAGCACAGATCTGTGTCTTTTGGATCTGTTTGGAAATATACCAGGGAAGAACTTTTATTAAACTGGTCTATATAACTTTTCTACATATAAATCCAGGGAGATGGAGTAGCATACTTAACAGGAGCTACTGGAGCGTCACGACTGAGGTGAAAAGGGGAGTAGGTCCATGAAGAGTGGACCTAATCAAATAAGGAAGAAGTGATGAGCATAGGAAAAAGAGCATATAGATATATCTATGTTTCTCTCTATATATGGATATAGATAGATGGATAGACATACAAGCTGACACATACTAATTAATTAATGTGTATAGTTATTTTCCCTTTCATTCCTTCCCTTAGAGATGACAGAATGGGTGAAATGGCTCTACCATCTTAGTTTTACTGGATCTCCTGTTTCTGTAATCAAACTGGATTTCTTTTCTCTCTTCAAAAATTCCTTTGAATAGCAAGTTTGTTCAATAAAATAACTGGTCTCCAAGGAAGAAGATAACATGATGTTATGGTAAATAAGCACACATTTTTAGTCATACAGACTTGGGTTATAATCTTACTTCTGCCACTTGCTAGCTCTGTGCCCTTCAACAATTATTTTTCTTTGAGTTTCCTCATCTATAAAATAAGGATGAGGTCATTTTAATAATGTGATAACATTTATGAATTGCTTAGCAGAGTATTTGGAAGACAATAAGCAAATGATTAGGGTAGTTTTGTAGCTTATTTATTTTCCAAGGTATCTTTGCATATCATCCTGTCTCATCAGGAAAAACTGATGCCCTGAAGATCACCAGCAGATATTCACTGAGCATCTCCACTTAGTGTTTTTCGTCTTTAAATGTTTTTAATATACAGAGATACATTTTTTTAAAAATAAAGCAGTAGTGTAAATCATAAGAATGATTGAAATGAGCAGATGAAAAGTTTACTAGCTGTTATTCCTAATATCAGTTTATCCATTCATGTATTTTGTGATTTAGAAGAAGTTCTTAAGTTCTCATTCATTCTATCTGGCTCAATCTTCTCATCGGTAAATCTGAAATGAAAAACTATATCTCAATATCATAACTTGCTTGCAAAGAAGTAATTAATAATAAAAGATACTATAAAAAGTCAATATTTAATAGTGAGCTATAACTAACCTATGGCATCAAGTTGTTGAAAGGGACATATGGTATACTGAATGTTTTCATTACTCATATAAACCAAAATAGGTCTTAAATATTTCAGTAAACCTGAAAGTCCTGATATATATTAAATTTTAAAAATAAATTACTTTCATTGTGAGAAAATTCACCTCCTGCCACACTAAGGCATCTCTTAAATACAATCTTTTAATCTTTAACAATACTGTGTCCACTATGTTGAGCAAGGCATATACAGGAAAGCACAAAGTTGTATATGTTACTAGATTTTGTGGTGTTTATGTTGTGTTCGGAAAATATATTAGGGAGAACAGTGAGAGTCAGTGGCTGAGGCAGTCATCGCAGTGCACTCTTCAGATCTTTTTTGATGAGAGATCTTACTGAAAGGAGTAAAATTAATTGACAGCCTGCCCTGAAATGTACATACTGAGGCTACTCTATCCTCGGGAGCCTTCCAGCTAATGATTGTGCGTGATGGGGGTACTCCAGCCATTCTGCTGCCCGATGATTGTCTCATCTAATGGAAATTTTTTTTGTCCTCTTTGGCTCTCCATCAGCCAGAGAAGATCATCAAGGCTTTCTTAGAACTGCACCATAGTCTGAGGCTCTTCTTACCCAATCTTCGTTTCTTCTTCTTCTTCTTTTTTTTTTTTAACGAGTCAAACCTCCATTGAGGTCTAAAGTCCCCTCACACTCTCCTGCTCCTACTTCCGTTATTTTTCTTGTTTCATCCAATAAATCTCTTAAATTACTAATTTTATCCTAGTGTCTGCTTCTTTGAGGAAATGCACTGATACAGTATCTATATGAGCATTAGAATCAATGATTTTAAGATCAGAGTCCTAGCTGTATAGGGATATTAAAATTGTAACGGGTCATTTAGTTCTTTTCAGAAAACCTAATGAAACCGTATGTTTAACCTGGCTAGTTCTGCATAAATTGTTGTCTACTAGTTACTAATTTGCTAAAATAAAAATTAAGTAATCAGTGTTTTGCACTGCCTTCTTCTTCATGACCTTGTTTTTGGAAAGCATTTTCACCCTCAGCTCCACAGTTGCTCGTCTCAGTCATAGCTGATTGGATCAAGGGCCCTCCCAGTTCCTGGAAAGAAAGCCCTTGTCCCTGGCTAAGATAATGAAATTTCCCTTAGGAAGATTATGTCCAGCAAATATAAGGATTGTAGTCTATACATGGTGTATCATAGAGCTGGAAGACTAGATAGATGTGTGTTGGGTAGTGGCTTGAGTTCCCTATGAAGGGATGACAACCACAAGAGGAAAAGGTAAAAACAGAGGAGAGATCATAAAGACCCCGAGAGGTGGAGAGAACAACCTTATTTTTACTTTTCATTTTTGTTTCAGGTTGCTGTTCTTATCTGTACATCATTCTCTGTCTATGAAATATCAAACAAACAATTATTTAAATGTTCAAGTAAGTAGGTTCAGGTAAGTACAGGGTATAACTTAGTGGTAGTGGAAGGTAAAGTTTAATGAAGTGGAGCAAATTACTGAAAGTCAGTGGATCTGAGGATGAGGTGAGTAATGTGAAATTTATATTGGAGTTAAAATGGAGTCAGTGAGATCCAGAAATCCTTTAAGGAAGTAGGTGGAGGTTAAAATTATACCCCTATCAGTCAAGAAATGACATTATCCATTCTTTTTCAACAGGTGCTCTAAGCCTTGTTGAAGATGTAATATTCTAGTCACTTAGAAGCTTATCATATAATGAGGGAAATGCAAGTGCACAATCATATTGACAAAAAATGGGAAGTTCCTATTGTGGTGCAGTGGAAATGAATCCTACTAGTATCCATGAGGATGGGAGTTCGATCCCTGGCCTCTCTCAGTGGGTCGTGGATACAGCATTGCTGTGAGCTGTGGTGTAGGTCGCAGACGTGGCTTGGATCCCAAGTTGTTGTGGCTGTGACATAGACTGGCGGCTGTAGCTCTGATTCAGGTCCTAGCCTGGAACATTCCATATGCCATGGATAGGGCCCTAAAAAAAAAAAAGGTTTAGGTCAACTCGGTCAAGATATGGTACAAATACGGAGTTTTAGGGAGGAAGTTTAAAGGAGGAAGTCTATCAAGGTGAAAGATGCTGACATTTGAGATAGATGTTTAATAATAAATTCTAATTTTATAGAATGGAGGAGGAGGTGTAAAAATATGAATTAGAGTCAAGTGAAGACATTCATTTTATTTAAAGCATAAGTTCTATAGAGTAAGTGGCAAGACAGTTATAGTTTTCTTTCTATTGTGCGGAGAGTCTTGATGTCACTGTTAAAACTACCCTACAATGAAAATAACAGCACTGGATGATTGATTGTAAATGGTAGACAATGATGAGAGACAATTCAAAAAAGTTTCTAGTTAAGAAAGAAAGATTATAGTCCAGTTGAAATCAGATGAAATAATTTTAGAGGGAAATTCAGTGATACAGATGACAGGCAATAAAACTTTAGGACAAGAGTGGTAAGTTTGCTTCCTGAAAAATTTATAATTAGATTTATTTTTCAATATCCAGTCCTCACTTTTAAACAGTCTGTCTCATCCTTTATTGTAGCCTCCACCACTCGAGTCCTTATACTTCCCACCTTTTATTTTATCTAATGCAAGCCCTTTTACTACAATTAGAATACATTTGTACAAATACCTAATTCTCTCAAGACTATTTATATTTCAACCTTATCATTACTCTCTGTAAGGAATGTGAAATATCAGCGATCAATCTAAGAGCGATATTCTTTGGCATATGAGGGAAGAGCTTTCCCATCTCCACTAAAATGAAACCATAAGATATCCTGCCAGCTCTGCTTGTACACAGGGTTATCTGTGACCTGCATTTAATCCAAAATATGGATCGAGAGATACATCTGGATGTGTAGACTGAAGATGCAGATTCAAGAATCATCATCCAAAATATAAACACATTTATTTATTCTACAAATATTTATTAAATATTTGCTATAAGCCATGCACTCTTCCAGGTGATGGGAATACAGTAGTGAAAAGAAACAGAAATGCCTTCTCCTGTGAATTTTATATTCAAGCAGCCAGACAAAAAAAAATAATGCATTAATAAGCAATTAGTGCATATATTCATAAATATGTAAATAATTTTACTTGACATTTTTAAGCGAGACAAGAAAATATGCATTAATAAGTAATTAATGCATATATTTATAAATATGTAAATAATTGTATTTGAAATACTTTCATAAATATGTAAGTACTTTTACATGAAATTGATAAATTTACTTGAAACTGGTGAGTATAGTCTACAGTAGGGGAAAGGGATGGAAAGACTAGAGAACAGGAAAAAATTGTGATTTTTAGATAATGGGGAAAGCATCATCAAGAAGATAACATTTGAGTATATTTGAATGGAATAGGAATGAACCATGTGAAAAGGGCATTCTAGCAGAAAAATACCAGTGTTGCCACCAGAGGGACCGCTGGAAAGAGAGGTGAGGTGAAATAGAATAATCCCTCTTGCTGCAGCTAGTCCTAAGATAATAGGAGGTATTCATTATTTTCTTTCTCCACCACACACTGTATATTCCCCTAACCTTAGAGTAGCACCACAGCTTGGTGCTGGTTTACGTGTTTGCCTTTTGGTGTGACCTAGACCATTCCCAAGAGTTTAAATCCTTAATTGTTGTGCCTTCCTGGGCCATGTCTGCTGCACCTACCCAGTTAATATTGTCACTGGGCATAGATACACCAAATAATTCTCCAGTGAGACCCCGGGATTTCAGGAATAGTTCTCTCTACTCCCATTGTATAGGAGCTACTCTTGTTCTCAAGGATGAATAAAAGTAACTACGCTCTCCTCCTGATAGTCCAGTTGGTAAAAGTGGTGTGAAGAGGCCAAAGAGATTACGGGCTAGTTGCTGCTTCAAGTTTAGTAGGGCCCTTGCTACGTCTCTCAGCTGAATTGTTCCTGCTGAAAACTAGCTCCTCTAACCAAGCAGAGCCTAATTAAGATGATGAGAATGGAAAGACGAATTTTGTAATTAGTTCACTGGAAGTGAAAGTAAAAAAGTCATTTTACTTGTACCTCTTCGTTCTCAGATCCATATTTTCAATCTACAAAGGGCAAAGCAGCATATATAAATTAGTAGTCCAATGTATATACTACGTCCTAGAAGACAGGACTCCAATCTGGAGAATGCTGTCCCTAATCTGGTACATTACCTGAGCTTCTCACATACCATTCCACTATGCAGTTGAGTCATTGCTTCTGAGTATTCTATTCTATTCTGTTCTGTTCTGTTTCTGTTTTGTTCTATTCTATTCTATTCTGTAATAGAAAACTGGTGTACCCCACGCTGTTCACACTTTATGACCCCAAATATGCTTTAAAATGTGCTCAGTGCTCTGCAGCAATATTGTATGGAATGCCATGTTAATAGATCGGCTGTTCTGTAAGCCATCAGTTAGTGGTGCTATCAGAGGCATTGTAGACAAAAAAGCAAAGCTATGTCTGTGGTATGAATCAATTAAAATAAGAACAAATCACTATCCCCTCTAGAAAATGATCCAATATAATTCACCAATTTCAAAAACAGAACAAAAAACAAAAAAGCAGCAAATGATTAATATGCATTTAAGAAATGGTGCTCTAACAATTGCTCAGCATCAGCCTCTTGAGTGGCAAGCAGGTTATTCTACAGTGTCATTAGCTAATCAAAGATTTGAAATAAGAGAGAGCTAATGGTGGGGTCCATGTATATTTTTCCCTTCTATCTTCATGGGTCCCCTTTCCTTTGTACCAGCACAGGTGACTGAAGAGAAATAGGTTGACATCCATTAGATGAGTTATCCTGTTCATCTAAAATGTCTTCATAGAATTTCTTCTGTATACCCACTCACCAGTAGCCATATGCTCTGTAGATTTTCTCATATATATTAAATTATATTAAATTATATACACACACACACCTTTTCTCATATATACATATATATATACATCTTTTCTTCAGAGATTTTTGTCTCTAATTTTCAAATCCTGTTCTTTCTAGAACCTTAATTAATCAGCAAAAGCTATTCTCTGATAGCTGAGGAGTCCATCCATACTCATATTTCAAGCAGATTTTCTCCTTGTAATAATTATGTTTGTCTACTAGGAGACTATTTTTTCATGACTGTTGTTAAAGCACCCCCTGAGTGGCTTTGTAATGACCATTACAACAGCTCATATAATAATACACCTATTTATAACCATTTTTCTTATTTTCTCCTTCTTTATAAGTTTAAAATATGATTTTTTTTCCATTTTTAAAAGTTTTATTGAATTATTCTTTTTTTTTTTTTGTCTTTTTGCCTTTTATGTAGAGCCGCACCTGCAGCATATGGAGGTTCCCAGGCTAGGGGTCTAACAGGAGCTGTAGCCGCTGGCCTACACCACAGCCACAGCAACGTGGGATCCAAGCCACGTCTGCAACCTTCACCACAACTCACAGCAACGCCAGATCCTTAACCCACTGAGCAAGGCCAGGGATCGAACCCGCAACCTCATGGTTCTTAGTCGGATTCATTAACCACTGAGCCACGAAGGGAACTCCATTATTGAATTATTCTTGATGTAAAATGTTGTGATAATTTCTGCTGTACAACAAAGTGATTCAGTTATACGTGTACATGCATCCATTCTCTTTTACATTCTTTTCCGACATAGATTATCACAGAATATTGGGAAGAGTTCTCTGTGCTAAATGGCAGGTCTCCATTGGCCAATCATTTCATATACCACAGTGTGCATATGCCAATCCAAAACACCCTGTTTCTTCATAAATTTAAAGTTTGTAATTAAGAAGAAGCATGGGTACAATAGAAGTAGGCAAGGTGAGAGTTTGAGTCACTTGCATATATAATTTATTTGTGCTTTTGGAGGCTTCTTGGTCCCAAAACAAAATATATCATTTGCATTATATGGTGACTACTGTGCCTCAGTGCATGATTAAGTGGAACTGATAATAGCAAGCTCATGATAGATAACTTCAGTTGCGTAATCATTTGATGTTCCTGGTAAAACATTGGCAATGTTGAACTCTATCCAAGCCCTTTTCTCCAAGAACATCAATGGTTAAGAAGTCTTTCCCACCTCCCTTTTGTGTTTCAGGAAATATCTAATGACCAAGGGTTGTCTTGCTCTTGCATACATAGTCTGAGATAAAACCCATCTCCAGCTTTCCTGAAGGACTCGGATAAAACCCATCTATAACCTTTGCTAGGATGGTCATAAGACTCACACTTGACTCATTTTTCTGTCAGGATGGTCCTAAGACTCTCTTGACTCATTTTTCTAACTGTGTTTATTTATGTGTTTATTTAAATCTCTGGTTCCTTACATTTCTTTAAGACATTTCTGATTATTGAACAGTTCCCCACTACAGTCACCTGAATAAAACCATCTCCTTAATTGTCTCTTGCGTTTTGTCTTTTAGGACATTCTTTTTTGGGACCCATGTATGCCAGCAGCTGTTCTACAAATGGTGAGTAGTTTCTGTTGTACTTCAAAAATGTTGTATTATTATTATTTTAAATTATTTTTATATTTAGATTATTAGTTGGTTTTGAGATTAAGAATAATGTCAAATTAATTCTTATTGTGGCTCAGCAGGTAACAAATCTGACTAGTATCCCTGAGGATGTGGGTTTGATCCCTTGCCTCCCTCAGAGGGTTCAGGATCCGGTATTGCTGTGAGCTCTTGTGTAGGTAGCAGGCACAGCTCAGATCCTGTGTTGCTGTAGCTGTGGAATAGACCCACAGCTTAAGCTCCAGTTCCACAGACCCCTAGCCTGGAAACCTCTATATGCCACAGGTGTGGCCCTAAAAAGCAAAAAAAAAAGGAATGATATCTAATTTCATTCAGAAACCCTTTTTTGGAGTTCTCTTGTGGTACAGTGAGTTAAGAATCTGGAATTGTCACTGCAGTGATCCAGATGCTGTTTGGACAGGTTCGACCCTTGCCCCAAAACTTTCACATGGCCCTGGGCATGGCCAAAAATATTAAAAAAACAAAACAAGCAAATATCAAACAAAAAATCACTTTTGTACATCTGTCAAGGTATTGGTTTTCCACTACTAATATGATATATAGTGTGTGAAAACAGTTTATAATATTAAACCAACAAAATGTCAGGGTATATTGGACCTGATTGTGTAGCTTAACCTTTCATAATATTATTTAATTTGAATGCTTAGTCTTATTCATGCATCTGTCAGTATTTTTTTTGGTAAAACTTAACAGAAATTTTCATCAGGAAGAATGTCCTAGATTCATTTCACTAGATTTGTAAAGTGAATTGTGAAGTGTGCCACATTTTTAATGCTTTAAAATATTTTCATAATATGAAAATTATCAGTTTCCTAAGATTTTCAAATAATCATTCAATAAAAGTGAATCTTACTGATTTTTTCTTATTTGGTAAATGTATCTTTAATATAAGTAACATTGTAATTTTGCTATTTATTTAGCTGTTACATTTTTAGTCAATTATAAACATTTATTTTATAGGAAAAGATATTTTAGTGAAATTTAAAAAATTATTAATAGCACTTGCATGCTATATTATAATTAGTAACTACATATACATATATTTGTATTTTCTTCTCCATCTTAAGGAATTATGGTTAGAAAACACAGTGCAAATATTATGGATCTTACAAAGTAATGGTCATAATTTAACCTTTTGGGCAGTTCAGAGACATGAAGAGAGAAAGCGTTAGGCTATTTTAAGAAATATTTCTTAGATTTTATACATTTGGCATAAGATATTTTGAGTAATTTAAAAATTCAAATTCAAAAGCTTAAATTTTTAAGTACATTTTATTGTTGGAGTTTGAAAGCAAGATATATCTATTTAACAAGTTTTTCAAAGAAAGAAGAAAATTTTACTTATTCTGATCTAAATCCTATCTCCTGAGTCCTCTTACCCACCCACCCCTTTGGAGGAGGGAGAAGATTATTAGAATTATCCCAGTATAATAGACAATGGAACTATCCATTGCACTGAAAGGTAAAGCCTGCTTTTGTGCAGGGCTGTAGCCTGATCTTTTGCCCTCAACTGCAATCACACAAGAGGGTGGCAGCAGTACATTTTCAATAAATCGGCCAACAACAGTGTAATCTCAATGGGTTAGACAAAACTCGGTTCATCTCTTTCATACTCCCAGTTGAGATTCAACTAACAGGACTGTTCAATCTCATTCCAAGGTCATTTTGTTATAAAAAACATACACCAGTGTGCTCAAAGCGGTTATATCTTGATTTGGAGCTTCCAGATATTTTATTAACTTTTGTTTTCATTATTTCTATCTTCTTTTCCATGATGACTATATATTACCTGTGTATTAAGACAATAAGGGGTGATGTAAAATAAACAAAATGCTATTGAAAGTGTATCTGCTAAAATAGGCAAATTTGGCCTGAAAAATTGAAGTATTAGCGATTTTTTCCTTTTTCCTAAAAATAGTAGTGAGGGAAAAAGTTAGTGTTTATAAAAAGGACTAAAGAAAAAGCTACCAAAGGGAAAATGACTGTGGTAAATTTGTTATGGTGAACAGAAAGAAAAATATCTCATTCTACTCTTGACATTTGCCAGCAGTCTTCCTACACTGAAAAAGTATAAGCTTTCTCCGTCCTGGATTTTGCGTGTGATTTCAAGTATTAACGCCACACTTTATTTTAGTTTCAAATGTTATTTTTGTTTTTCCTAAGCCCCTATCTCTTTTTATTTGTAGTCAATTTTTAGGATATCTAACTCCCAAACTCTCTATAATGACCACTCACTTGATGGATGTTCCCCTTCCCCATTTATTCCTCACTGTCACTTTATAATAATTTAAGGCGTTCTCTCGTGGCTTAGTGGGTTAATAAGCATTTTGTGTTGTTACTGCTGTGGTTCAAGTCACTGCTGTGTCTGTCACCTTTAGATCCTGGTCTGGGAAATTTTGCATGCTGTGAGTGCAGCCAAAAACTAAAATGAAATAAATTAATAAAATGAAATAGGTGAGTCTCTCATACTCTCAAAGGAGGATATCTCTGGGGATTACTGTAACTAATCAATTAGCAATTGAGCAATCTTGTAAATAATCTCATGTGCATCACAAAAAAGCTGATTGAAATAAATATTAGAATTTAAACCAATGTTTACAGTAGTGCTTTCAGAGTAAATAAGTGGTGAAATCACTGATACAAGACCAGGAAGGGTAAGCTTCTTCTTTAAATTTGTATTTAAGAAGTGATTAACCAGGCCGTTTTCATATCTTGAGGAATGTGGGTCATTTAAAGGGGAATGAACTGTTTTCTAAAATCAATAAAGTATGGAATGATGAGAAAATATTTTGTAGTGTCCTCTGTGGGCACATTAATGCTTTTCTAGAGACTGCATAATTGCTTTGCTCAATTATTTGAAGAAAAGATTGGAATGTCTCCTTTGAAAGGAAACCAAATTAGAACTGTGTCAAACTCCATAGCAGCCAGTCTCCAGGGGCTTTGTATAGCAGTCACTCCTTGGATTCTTATAATGTTCCCTGTGCAGCAATTAAATTGATTCCATTTAGGAATCTTTCAGAAATCAAAGATGAGTGCTCATTTATTTCTGCAGCTTTGACTCCTGGATTGCCTGGATACAGGTATGGATTAGACGTCATCACCAGATTAAATCTCTGTATATATTTTACTTATTCTCCTTTATGTGGATTGGACAGCATATAAATGCAAGTGCATATATATAGCCAAAGTATTTATGTGTGTATTAGTGTAATTTGTAGGTGAAATGAGGATGCCAGACAAACACAAGCACTTTTTGTGAAATGAAGCTTCTCCTAGATTTATTTATTCTACTCTGACCACTAGAATCATGAATGTAAGAAACAAAGATAAAGAACTTGTCCAGGTTCCTAGTTGTGTACCAAGACTAGCCATGTTTTTTGTTTGTTTGTTTTTGCCCAGGATCTGAAAATAGCAAAGGTTTTTGGTTGAAATAGGTGAAGTCCATCCAATACTACTGTACAGTTAATTTTACATTACTCTGAGCTGCAAAGTATAAACAGTGGACTGGTTACATTCTGTTTCATCTTTTGGTAGGAGCATCAAGCAAAAGGAGCTAATGGATGTGAGACACCCAAATCCTTTGTAATATCATTTCTCAGGGGTAGAATTTCCCAGAGATTCATGACCACTAAAATCACCGTATGGTACAGATAACTTTTAAACATGGAAGGAGTAAAAGTCTGCTAATGCTAACTAGGGCCACCTTAAAAAAGATCATAATTTAATTATTTTCCAGTGGTATTTTATTAATGGAATGTTTTTAAAGTCACATTATAGTTAAGAATCATCGTATCAGAGTTCAAACTTACAAAGTTTGACCATTTGGCTTTGCCAAATCCAGTATTAGCCTGTTTCCCTGGCACCCACAACACACTTGTGTGGTGACTTGCACTCACTATTTTCTTCCTATAACTGATTGTAAATATATAGTACTTTCTGTGTTTGATATATTTAGAAGTTCTGCAATGAAATAAGTAAAAATAATGACAACACCGTGATCAATTTGTAATGTATGTTTTAGGTAATTATTGACCACTTCTTTTATTTTGTCTGAATATTCTATAATTCTAAGTAGTTTGGCTGGCAGATGGTATCAATCCCACTAGTCATGTCACTCAAGTAGTACCATGGTATGCCTTTTTAAGTAAGAGTAATAGTTGTAAAATTTTTACTTCCTGCTTATAATATATAGATAACTCCAGATGGTCCAAAATTTATTTCAGAGTCCAGGAGATGGGATTGAATCAATTTACCATTATTAATATTTGGAATCCTTATCAGTAATTGTGAGCCAGTAATACTGAATGGTTAAGAAGATAATCTTAATTTAGTATGTGTGACTAGCTCCTAGCTCTCTCACATAACTCACTTTTGTCCCTGGATGTTTTTATTCTCTCTGTGCTTCTCATTCCTCACTTATAAAATAAGGATTGATCCTGGACACACGGCACATAGTGCACATAGTGAGTGTTCAATGAATTAGTTGTTATTTGACTAATATTTTTGACACGGGCTTCTTTCATATTTGGGTTAGACTTCTTTGAAATACCCTAACCGCCTAAATGAAGGGCTATCTCCAGTGCCTCTCCTGTACCTCAAAGTCAAGTACAATCTACCATATAAATACTGATACAGCTCTATACTCTACAGTTATGTACTTTCAATATATGAAGTCTCTAATATACTCAGACTTGTACCTATTTTACCTAAATTATCTTAATATGAAAAAATCAAATACCTGAATAGTACTTGGAGCTTTACATCTCCCATTTGAAGTATCTCTACTACAATATATTGAAATTGTTTAAATAGATTTAAGAACACATTTTCCTCTGGAAAGATTTATATCAATATGTTCAAAATGGTATATCTGGGTGAATATTAGGGACATTTAAATTTTTCTTTTATATTTATTTTCTTATTATTCTAAACTAAATAATATTTTAAGTTAAAAATTTAATTATTAATTTAAAATTAAATTTATTAAATGAATTTAATTTTTTTTTTTTTTTGCTTTATCTAAGGCCGCACCCGCGGCATATGGAGGTTCCCAGGCTAGGGGTCTAATAGGAGCTGTAGCTGTCGGCCTTCGCCACAGCCACAGCAACGCGGGATCCGAGCCCCGTCTGCAACCTACACCACAGCTCATGGTGACGCCGGATCCTTAACCCACTGAGCAAGTCCAGGGATCGAACCCGCAACCTCATGGTTCCTAGTCGGATTCCTTAACTACTGAGCCACAATGGGAATTCCAAAATTTATTTTTAATTAGTAACATTATCTTCACTCGATATTACGTCATTTATCATACCACTAAATCTACTCTATATAGTTATTAAGCTACATAATTTGACATATTCAAGAAGTCAATTTTATATTAATAGAAAATATTATTTAAAATATTAAAGCAAGTATGCATAACTGGTAAATCTTGATTAATGGAAAATGAAAATACATCAAGTTGTCTGTCTGGAACATAGCGTTATGATTTCCTATAAAATATATAAAGCACCTCCTTAATGGATGGTAGAATTTAATACTGAATAACCTCATCCAAATCTCACTATCTCTTTCTCTCAAAAATTAATTGAAAATAAGCTATGTAATTTCTTTCCCTTTCTTTGGACACTGAAATATATTTTATTAGATTCTGTTGAAAGTCAAAACTACTGTTTCAGAACTTACATTATAGATCTTTTTGATGTTAATTATATATATATTAAGTGAACATACATTGGGTAAATTCAACATTCAAGGCTTGAAAGGAAAATTTTTCTTGAAGCTGAAAACTTTAAATTCTCAACAAAAGACTTAAAAACAATTTTATGCCTGGGGGGGAATATAACACCTAGAAGCTGTCACTAGGCTCTATTTAGGGCTTTATTTAATCACATGAATTGGACGTTTGTTCCAAATTAATTGCTTCTTTTCAGTTTTTATATAATGCTTGTGTATTTTATGTCTCTCTTGCTTGGCGGGTTTTAAAACGAATGAATGTAATAGACTGCTTTGGATAAGATTCAAACTTTTTGGCAGACTCCTAAGTAACAAGAGCCAGTACTTAATCAAATAGTATGTTTTAGTCTCTTAGCTTTTTGTTCAAGCTTTGAACCAAGGCTCTTTAACTTAACTGCCCATCCATCTCTCATGTAAACTTTTACTGCTTTTTAAGTGATAATATGTTATAAAGAAACATAGAACCTACCAGAATCTAAATGCCCTTTTCTTAGAGTTTCTCTGCTTCCAACATTGATTTCTATTCATGTCAATATTTTATATTGTGTCATAGAAAGCAACCATCAGAATGGATTTCTTTCTTTTTTTCATTTTTTCCATGCTTTTGACATTTTCCCAAGTTAATCTTTGAGAAATTTGTTAATATAAATGTTTTCTTTACATACAAATATTATTTGTCTAAGTGAAAACTTGAGGATAAGAAAGAACTTTATATATTATAAATACATATATATATATATATACACATACATACACACACACATATAAAATGTATATTTGAATATATTGAATATATATGTGTGTGTATGCACACACACACACATTCAAACACCCAATAATTTCTGTTCCCCACATTGTTAAACCTGATCTTTAAAATGACAACTATATTTTCTTATTCTAAGTAAAGTATATTATAGTAATATAGACAGGAGTGAGATAAAGCAGAAAAGCTTCAGAGATGCTTGTCAGAACTCAAACTCATTGGTTTTAAAAAATGTCAGTTTTGGTATGCAACCCCAAGGACATGAAGTCCACTGTGATTAGTCACATGACTCTGTCCTGTAGTGCCCTGCTGGGATACTGTTGCCATAGCACTGAAAGGGAAATCTAGCAACTAGCAACCGTCTTCAGATACTCTCTGTACAATGCCAAATGATATATCAGTTTTCTGATAAAAATAACCTAAATGCATCATCCTATAAGCCTGTTTCCACTTCATATTGATTTCTAATCATTATTAATTAGTTAAAACAATAAAGGAAACACTTCGTTCTGCTTATGTTGCCTACTAAAGAATGAATAATGAATTAAATTGGGAATGGATGAGTTCAGTTTAGAAAGAAAAGTTAAAGCCCATTGAATATAAGCCTATTTCTAAAGTAAAATCTTGAACCCATACATTTCTTCTGAGGTTAAAAGTGTGTTTATATAAGTTATTTGAGGCATAGTAAGCATCCAATACTCATTTCTACTGTGGTTATATGTATATTTATAGTTCCCATCAGACATTCATATTGATAATGTTGTTTGTGTACACTGGCCTAGTAGAATACATGTGTGAAAATAATAGTTCATGTTTTCTTAAAATGTATTCTCAATATTACTGCACTATATAAATCAATTCTGACTTATAGTCACCAAAGGAAGCATTGGAACCAATATAAAACTGCTTTGTAGTCTCTAACTGAGAAAGTTGGCCTAAACTAATTACCTCTAAGTAATTTCTAATAGGAAATGCACCAAGACCTTCTGAATCTTTGAAAAATTAAAGTTAAAAATGTAATCTTTCATTTATAATGTAACAAGTATTTTTACATCCTAAATATACTTAACTGGCTAAACTAAACAAAACACAAAGAACACAAAGAACCTCAAGATTTAAATGAAATTAATATATTAAAAATACCTATAAACACAAAGGTCTTACAATTCATATATATTTAAAAATTAAAATTTACCCTCTACAGAAAATTGAGGTCAGTATAATTTAACTTTTTCTCTGTTAAATTACATGAAGATTTATTTCCTTACCACTCTTGCTGCAAAATCTTTTGGATGCTCTTATATGTACACTGACAGATATATATATTTTTAAATCTCTGTATTTCCACCTCAGGAAAAAGGAACAAATGAGATACTCTTTTATTCGAATTAATTAAATGTAAAATGGGAGTTCCCATTGTGACTCAACGGAAATGAATCCGACTAGGAACCATGAGGTTGTGGGTTCGATCCCTGGCCTCACCCAGTAGGTTAAGGATCCTGCGTTGCCGTGAGCTGTGGTGTAGGTTGCAGACGCAGCTTGGATCCTGCATTGCTGTGGCTGTGGCCTAGGCCAGTGACTGTGGGTAGGCCGGTGGCTGTGGCTCCGATTAGACCCCTAGCCTGGGAATCTCCACATGCCACAGGTACACCCCTAAACGACAAAAGACCAAAAAAAAAAAAAATTAAATGTAAAATGAATTTTCTTTGGTAATTAGTGCCTTCTTATGAATTATTTCCAAATTATTAAAGTAAAATATGAAAGTGATATTTGCTAACTATATGCGTTTTGACAGTCACTGGGCCCTAAGTGCTTTCTGTAATGTAATTCTCATAAAGACTAACTAGGTAATTAACATTTTAATAGGAAAAATTGGTATCATTTCCTTCATTATGATAGAATTTTCTAGTAAAAACATCTCTGTGTGTATTCTGGCTTTTTGAAATGGTAATAATTATTGATTGAATTTCATTAATATGTATTTTTTTTCTTTAATACATACTGGCCTAAACACATAATCTATTTCTCTTGTGTGACATTTGGTAGTTGTGTCTTTTTAAAAAATGGTCCTTTTCATCTAGATTATAATATTTGTGATAATATAGTTTTTCACAATATTCATTTATTATCCTTTAATGTCTATAGAACCAGTAGTGATGACCCTTTTTTTAAAATTTGTAATGTTCATAATTCGTGTTGTGTATTTTTTATTGTCTTAGCTTGGCTACAGTTTTATCAGTTTGATTTCAAAGAACCAATTTAGCAGTTCTTTTCAAAGAACCAAGTTAGGTTTCACTGATTTTCTCTATTGATTTTCTGTTTTCAATTTAATTGTTTTCTTCTCTGAATTTTATTATTTCTTTTGCTTGCTTTAGACCTAAACTGTTCTTCATTCTCTAGTTTCCATAGGTAGAAGCAGAGATTATTACTTTTAAAGATTTTTTTTCTTTTCTCATATATGTATTTAATATTGTAAATTTCCCTTTCAGCACTGTGTTTGCTGCCTTCACAAATTTTGATAAATTGTATTTAAATTTTTATTTAGTACAATTTCTTAAATTTATTTTGAGGCTTTTTTGACCTGGTATCATTTAAAAGTGTGTTATTTTATCTCCAAACAAATGATAATTTTCTCTCTTTGTTGGTTATATTTAGTATTTAATTCTGATTTGGTTCCATTGTGGTCTAAGAGTATATTTTTTATGATTTCTATTCTTTCAGATTGCTAAAGTGTGTTTTATGATCTACAATGTAGACTATAAAATTTCCACTTGTGTCTGTGAAGACTGTTGCTATTGCTTGATGAAATATATTATAGATATCAATTAGGTTGAGTTGATTGAGAATGCTCTTGAGGTCAACCTTATTCTTACTGATTATCTGCTTGCTTGGTCTGTCACTTACTAAAAAAGATCCTTTAAGTCATCAACTGTAATCTTATATTTGTTGACTTATCTTTTCAATTCTAACAATTTTTATAGCTATGCATTCTAATTATCTGTTGTTAGGTCCATACGTGTTAAAGACCATTGTCCAGCTGACAATTGACAACTTTATCATTATGTAATACTTCTCTATCCCTGATAATTTTCCTTATTCTAAAAGCTATGTATGAAATTAACTTAGCTATTCTATCTTTCCTTTGACTAGTGTTATCCATAGTATATTTTCCTCAGTTCCTTTACTTTTAATTTATTGGAATCCATTCATATTAAAATAGATATTTTGTAGTTAACATGT
The DNA here is from genome assembly GCA_004024745.2 of Catagonus wagneri. Lineage (NCBI taxonomy): Eukaryota > Metazoa > Chordata > Mammalia > Artiodactyla > Tayassuidae > Catagonus > Catagonus wagneri. Next base: position 770,926 of record PVHT021183695.1, on the reverse strand, counting down.
AGTTAGGACTTATTTATCCACTCCTATAAGTTATGTATTTTAATTGGTATATTTATACTATTGACATTTAAAGTGATCAGCAATACAGTTGGATTAATTTCTACAAAGTCTGTAACTGTTTTCTGTTTTTTACACTTTATTTGCTTTATTCTCCTGCCTTTTCTAGTTTTAATAGAACACTTTATATGCTTCTGTTTTATTTCTTTTCTTAGTGCATAAATTGTACTTCTGTTTCAGCTTTTTAGCAGTAACCCCAGAGTTTATAATATACATTTTAAACTAATCTAAATCCATTTTATAATAATTCTATATCACTTCATGTATAGTACAGATAACTTCCTAATAGTATCCCCAATTCATTCCTTACATCCCTTATGACACATCTTACATTTAATTTATCCATAGGCTATACATCTCTATACTTCAAACCAAAAGTTCTGTATTAACAATAAGGAAAATATATTTTTATTTATTTGTTTATCCTATCCTTTTTTTTTTCTTCTGCATATCAGAATTAATGCCCTGTGTTATTTTCTTTCTCCCTTAAGAACCCTTTATCATACCTGGCAGGACAGATGTGCCGCTGACGAAGTTCTTTAGTTTTACTTTTCTGAGAAAATATTACGCTTTCATTTTTGAAAGCTAATTTAATTGGATATATAAAATTCCAAGTTTATTTTTTTTTGTTTTCTTTCACTTTTTTATTCTACTCCACTTGATTTTTCTCTGCTCTCTTTTTGCCTGCATGGTTTCTAACAAGAAATCCACTGTAATTTTTATATTCTTTTATTTGGCCTCTTTTAAAATTTTTCTCTTGTCTTTAATTTGCTGCTGAATATGGTGTACCTAGATGTATTTTTTGATCCTGCTTAGTATTCTCTTGAGCTTCCTGGAAGCTATCATATGCTGCAGGTGTGGCCCTGAAAGGCAAATGATAATAATAATTACAAACAGTAATTAATAAACAAAGAGGGAAGGAGGAAACTTTTGAAGATCTTAGATATTTTTATGGTGTAGAATGTGTTAATGGTTTCATGGATATACCCTTACCTCTAAACTCATCAAGTTGTGTACCTTAAATATGTATAGCTTTTTTTTTTCTTTAACAAGAATCATACCTCAAGAAAGTGGTTGAAAAAAGGTAACTGATTATGAAAAGTAATCTTCTTCTGCCAGAGCCATGAAAGGATTTTCCTTAGCTCTGTACCTTGAAAATCTGGTGAGTTAACTGGATGTAAAACCCACAGGAGTGTAAGTCACCCTAAGGCTGTGACCTCCAGGAGTTTTTCATCTTCAAACTTTTGAACACTCAGGATCCAAAGTTTATCTGTTATTAATCTAAGTGTTTCTATTATTTAGCAGCAACTATTCCAAGCAGATCTCAGCTTGTGTTTCTTTTGACTCATTTATTATTATGTGATATCCCTATTTTTTTTCTTAGTAATTTTCTTTGTCTATGGTCCACTTTGTCTGAAAATAACATAGCCATTCCAGCTTTCTCTTGATTCTTTTCAGAATGATACATTTTCCCAGTACTTTTACCTTTAAGCAACTAAATACTTTTTTTATAATGATTTTTTAAATTGTTTCCATTATAGTTGATTTACAGTGTTAAGGATCGGGCATTGTCATGAACTGTGGTGTAGGTCACAGATGTGGCTTGGATCCCATGTTGCTGTGGCTGTGGCTGGCAGCGGTAGCTCCAATTTGACCCCTAGCCCAGGAACTTCCATATCCCACAGGTGCAGTCCTAAAAAGAAAAAAAAATCATAAACATAGAAATAGTAAAAATCTGCATAAGAACTATTAACCATAAAAAACTAAGAGATTGCCACAGGCAGACCTGCTATAAACAAAATGCAAAAGAAAGTTATATAAAGAGAAAGAAAATAAAATATAAGGAAACTTGTAGAATCAAGAAAAAAACAGAATGGAAATAATAAATACAAAGTCAAGCATAATAGACCATGATTATCCCCTAGAGGTTTTTTCCCTCTAATGATAGGAGTATTTTGGAGTTCCTGCTGTGGCTCAGCAGGTTAAGAACTGGACTAGTATCCATGAGGATACAGGTTTGATCCCTGGCCTTGCTTAGTGGGTTAAAGATTCAGAGTTGCCACCAGCTGCAATGTAAGTCACAGACATGGCTCAGATCTGGCCCTGCTATGGCTGTGGTGTAGGCCAGCACCTGGGGCTCCATTTCAACTCCTAGCCTGAGAACTTCCATATGCTGCAAGGAGAGCCCTAAAAAGAAAAAAAAATTTAAAAATAAGTAAATGAAATGAGTACTTAACATTATCTGATGTGATTCTAAATGTATATGAAGGTAACATTAAAGACAACTTTGTGATAAAAGGTGGAAGGTAAAATGACTTCAAATGAAGTAAAGTTTCTATATCTCTTTTGTACTAATACAATGTTGATAGTAAAAGGTAATGATAAGCTATATATGTATCTCATAATTCCTATAGAAACCAATAAATGAAAAAAAACTATTTTCAAAACCCTCAAATACAGTAGATAATTCAAAATAAAAGTAGCCCACAGGAGAGAAGGAAACGAAGGAGTGAAATGGGATATAAAGAAATGAAATATAGAAGGAATAAACAGAAAGCAAGCCATTCAATAAAGATTTAAAACCTAACACACCAAGAATTACATTAAATATAAATGGTCTAAACATATCAGTTTAAAGACAGAGATTGGCAAAGTGATTTTTTTTAATTACCCTATTATTTGAAGTCTATATTTAAAAATTACTTCAAGTATTTAGTTATTTGAACCCATATCCTCGTGGATATTAGTTGGGTTCACTTCCATTGAGCTACAACAGGAGCTCCTGAAGTAAATTTTATCTAGATACATAATTTGAGGTTTTCAGTTCTTTTCAGCACTTGAAAAAAGTTGAGCAATTTCCTTCTGTCCTACATGGCTTCTAATGAAATACTTTGCTGCCATTCAAATTGTTGTTTCTCTAGAAGTAATACATTATATCTTTTTCACTACTTTCAAAATTTTTTCAGTCTTTTGTTTAGAGACATAATATTTGATTTTGATATGTGTGTGTGTGTGTGTGTGTGTGTGTGTGTGTGTGTGTGTGTATTAACCTAACTTCTAGGTTAGATTTGGGAAGAGTTCAGTTTTTTAAAATGTAATTTCTCTTTGATGTTCAAAGTACATAATTTCTCTTGATCTGTTGTCAAGCTCAGTGACAACTTCCAGTCTCCATTTTTTAAAAATGAAATCCACACAGTGAATTTTTAAAAAATTCTGTTATTTTATTTGCAGTTTTAAATTTTGATTTGATTCTGTGTATCTTATATTTATTTCATGAGATGTTTTATTTTAACTGTTCCCAAAGGATCTATAATTTCATGTCGAAACATTTTACATTAGATGCTTTAAAATCCTTCCCAGGTAATTTTCTCATCTGTATCATCACAACACTGACACATGTTGATGCTTTTCTCATTGAAGTTAAGGTGTTCCTGGGGCTTGGTATGGCAGACATTTTGGATTGTGTTCTGAGAGTTTTTATAAGTTATATTTTACTTTTTAGCAGACAGTATACCTGTTTAGGTTCAGAATTAATGTCCTAGACTAATTTTCCATCCTATGATTCAAATCAAACTGGTTTCAAAGCCTTTTCAGTGCTACTTTGGTATATACCACTTGTGTTCTACCCTGCCAATTCAAAATTTAGGCAATATTACACACTGTAGTCCAGTTTTCAGAACATTTATTGTTGCTTCTTTTTTTTCATGAATGTCCCAGAGTTTATACATAGATGTATTCGGCCTCTCTGATTCCTTCCCAGATATATCTTAATTGTTTAGTTAGCAGGAATCTCAGTTTTCAGCTTTATATACACTGCCCCACACTGCATTTACAGCCATAAAACTCCTATCCTATTATACTGTAAAGGGATTCAACCCAGCTTATCTTTATTCAGGGAAATGAGATCAATAAAGAAATATCCTGAAAAGCTTTAAGGAGAAAGTAGAATTATTATTTTTGGGGTATGGGGAATGAAGTGATTTTTAAGGAACCTGATTTTTAAATGTGGATGTAGATGATCCACAGAACAACGTTTTGAAACACTTGATAGTGAAAGAGAGGGAAACAGATTATCCTACTTAATCTTTATGACTTTATGAGGAACATATAATTATGGCTATGACTATAATTACAATTATGATCTTCCCATTTTATAGATAATAAGACTGTTGCTCAAAACATTAATGACTAGGTTGTAACAGAACATAGGCATACTCCTGTAGTTCCAAACCTCATATTTTCTTAGGGTTTGTTGTATTTGAGGAATTGATCAAGCATTCAAGCATTGCAGCCATAGCTTTAGTTTACAATGATAGAAAAAATAAGTCTGGAACAGAGGCAGGGCCTGATTTGCTAATATTTAGGAATCCCAAGATAAGAAATATAGACTTCATTGAACCCAAACTTGGATCCACTGAAACATTTCAAACATGAGAGTGACTCAAACCATCTCCTTAGCAAGACTGATCTGACAAGAGTATATGAAAGATGTGGGCACTGACACAAGTCAGGCAAGTGTCCAGTTAGTGAAATATTGCAGGCATCATTGGAATGTAGCTTTTGATATGCTATCAGTATGTGCAATCCATTGAGATAGAACACTATTTTAGAAAAGGATTACAGATTTATATAAAGTAAACTATCTGTAATTATATAAATAGAGATTAAAGTGATATGGATCACAAGTTCCCATTCTCTAGGCCATATGATCATGTCCAGATGGTATCAGAAATGCCCCTGAGATAATCCAGAGATTAATTAACAGCTTTCTGGAGGATTTACTTTTCCTTCATCCTTTTAAAATATCTGGTATTGGTCAAGGTTAGAGTGAAGTCACTCAGATAAATATTGATTTGCTACAATAAGTACAACTGGATATTTCTGATCCTAAATATTTTGCATTCTTAATTTCTTAATTCATGAATAACTGGGCCTAAGTATCTATTTTAAAGATTAGCAAACATGCTGTAGTTATTTTATAATTACCTATCATATAAGGACATTACATAATACAGTGATAGACTCTGAGAACATTAATAGACAAACTACACCAGAGGTCATAGAGCAGAAAGTCATAGTTAATTATAGATCAGGTCATGGTTTATTAAATATATTTAAAATTAAAAGCAAGAAGCAAAGAGAGAAAAAGGTTAGATAAGCTAATACAGTTAGAATAAGTTAGAATAGGTTGCACCAGGGAGAAAGGACCTGCTACATGAATTCTTAGTCTTACAATGTTCAAGAGTTCTGCCACTCTTTCTCCTAGCTGCCATGTCCTACTGATAATATGATTTTGAGAGACAGAGTTGAAACATGTGCAATGGGATCACAGAGAAAAGGTCCCAGGGCCAATGGCACACAATACTCTGTCAGAGAAATGCAGAGAAAAGCAGCTTGCCAGTTAGTCTGATGAACAGTCATGGGTATTATTTGCCTTTTGGGGGTTTAATGTATCTGGGACCATAATGGAAATACATTGTATGTCACCAGTGGGTTGTGGATGTGCGAATGAAAGAACTCTTCGACCACAAAATGCATTTTTAACATACAACCTTTCTATCCATTTTTATCTCAGGTTACACTTTATTTCAACATACATTATAACTTAGTTTTTCATCTTTAGCATGTCCTATAGATTACTGTTTATATTTAGCTCAGCTTATGGATTCTGGTTATATTTCACATGCTACATGCTACTTGTTTACTAATTATATGTATTTAACATATTATGAGTTTTGCCTATATCTCATAATATACCAGCTTACTTATTCTTAGTTCATCACTTTTTATGTATTATATTCATGCTACTTATATTCTTATCCTCCACGACATAATTGAGTATTCTTCACATGGTAAAGAAAATTCATGTTGCAGTCTTATACGACTGCTAATATGGCTCCAATTTTAAGAATAGAATTTTTTTTCAGATCATACCTCTGCCTACTAAAATATATAAGTAATTGAAACATTTGTTTACAAGAAGTCCACTTAGTTTTGAAGTTCCATCCATGATAGACATTGTTTAGGACAAAAAAAGCTTATGGCTTATCTTTGATCAGTAAAAAAAAAAAAAAAAAAAAAAACAGTTATTGATTTCACATATCATCAAATCTTTAAAAATATATTGAATATACTATGTCATCCTTCACACTTTGTCTTCAGATTATATGATGTACAACCATTATACTTATTCCATGGGCTATTTAAAAACAAAAATAATGAGTCTGAAGCCTAAGCTTCAAGAAATTTATAATATAAAAAATCTGGCCAAGGCCACAATATAGATATTCAACTTACTCTTACATATGCAGGTATATTCTACATATTGAATCTACTTCCCCTCACCCATTTTTTTATCATTCCTTTGTAAAGCCTTATTCTCTTAGTATTCTCAAAACAATGAAAGAATGACTGGCAATATATGACTGTACACTCAATGTAACTGTCTTTTAAGAGTAATGGTGAAATACAGGCTTTTAAAATAGAAATTGGCAGATACCATGCCCAACAGACAGAAACAACCAAAAGATGGAGTTCAGAAAGAAGAAAAATTGTGCCAGAAGTTAAATCTGTGATATGAGAAGGTATGATAAGCAGCAACAACCAAAAAATGTATATTAATCTAAACAATTAGAAGGACTGTAAATTTGAGGGGTAAAATGGAAGACTTCAGATAGGGGACAACCATACCATGGAGGTAGACCATTTGAAAATATTTTGAAAAATACATAATAATGAAAATACAACATATGAAATGTATTGACTGCATCCACAGATGGGCATGAATTAAAATTACAGTTTTAAATGCTTATATTAGGAAAGAAGAAATTCCTAAAGTGCATGACATATGGAAGCATCTTGTGAAACTAGAAAAAAGAGAACAAGAAAATCAAATATAAGTAAAAATAAAATAATAAGACCAAAGGAGAAATCAATGAAATGTAAGACAAAAAAATTGAGCAGATTATTAAAGCCAAAAGTTGATTTTTGTAAAGTTGAAAGAAAATAGTAGATAAATTTTCAGTATTAGAAATAAAAGAAGAGCTAGCTCTATAATGATTTCACTTAGTAGAAGAAATTCTAAGGTCATACACAGCTGATAATAAATCTCTATTATAAATAAAGGAAAATTGAAATTAACGCATTCCTTAAAATTATATGAGATTGCAACATATCTCTCTCAGCAGTTGCTAGAATAAGCGCACAAAAAAGACAGGAAGGATCTAGACTATTCTAACAACATGACTAAAAATAGTTATCTAATCCATATGCATTTAATACTATAATAAGCAAATATATACTCTTCAAAACAAGGCCACAGCATATAGTAGTGATATTTAAATAATTAATACCATAGTGTATCCTCTGACTAAAAATGGAATTAACTAATAAATCAGAATAGGAAAACCCAGGAAATGAGAAAAGTCAGGAAATAAGAAAAATACAATTAGAAAAATTTTAAAAGTCATCTTCAAATTTTACGTATGAAAGAAGTTGTAATGGAAAATGTTATTTATTTACTTATTTATTTATTTATTTTTCTATCATTTTAGGGCCACACCAGCATAGGGAGGTTCCCAAGCTAGGGGTCATGTCAGTGCTATAGCTGCTGGCCTACACCACAGCTCACGGCAATGCCGGATCCTTAACCCACTGAGCAAGGCCAGGGATTGAACACTCGTCCTCATGGATAGTAGTCTGGTTCATTAACCACTGAGCCACAACAGGAACTCCAGAAATTTTTAAATGCTAGTTTTTAGTGGTAACAAAAATATTACATATAAATTTGTATAAAGCTTAAAGTTGCCTACTTAAAGGCAATGCTCTAAACTAAACATCTTTTATTAAGAAGGAAGAAAGGCTGAAAAATGAGTGTCTGACATCTCAAATTAGCAAAATAAACAAAATGAAATTACAGTTAGGTGAAGTAATAAAGATGAGTTCATATAGTGAAATAAGAAAAGCAAAAGCTACTTTAGAAAGATCAATAAAGATTTGTTCTTTTGAAAGTGAATAAAAGTAACCAAGCTTTGGTGAAATTTATCAGAACTAAAGAAAGAGAGAGAGAAAGAAGACAAGAATAGATAACAGCTGGAGTGAAAAATGGAAATGAGTCTATGGTAATATAAATTAGTAAAAACATAAGAAATATCAAGAACAATGGTTTGCCAATCAATTTGAAAATTTGGGATATGTCACTTTTTTGTAAAAATATACTAAAACTGAATCGAGAGACATCTCTTTGTCTTCTTTTACTTTATATAGGAAATTAGTAGTTGAACACCTTTTCACAAAGAAAAGACCAAGCCTGAGGGAATTTATAGAAAGTTCTCTTAAGCATTCATATGGGAGATATTTCTAAGTTACACAGACACCTTCAGAGAAGAGAAAAATTAGCAACCTGAATGCAGCAGCGTGTAAAAAAGTAATGCATAATGTACACTGTTGGCTTATTCCAGGGATACAATGTTTTTTTACATTAAAAATATTTTAAAATGTTTTAACATAACAAAACTCATGGAATTGTTAAAGAACAAAAACGATGTAATCTAAATAGTTACAGAAAACACCATATTCCATAGTAGATATTATCTTTTCATTAAAAAAAAGTTAGCTTTTTGTTAAGGAGCCAGATTCTACCAGTGGGGCAGAAGAAAACATGTCTATGGAGTTTTAGCTTGGACAGTGGGGCAGAAGAAAACATGTCTATGGAGTTTTAGCTTGGAGGAAGCCCAACCATATGTGCTAATACTTCTGGCCATAATGAAACACAAAATGAAACTATCTTATCATGGAGAAAGCAGCATGTGGGAAGAAATGAAAGCCCTGAGTTTGAAGTACAGGAAACATTGAAAAGGAGGTAAGGTAATACAGTACGTTGCTTAGCCCGTACATAAGGGTGGCAGCGTAGACAACACATCACACTGAAGTACTGGCATAATAGTAATGGTAGCCGGAGTTGTGCTTCTCAAGGTGTGATCCACAAAATATCTCTGTCAGATTTACCTGGGGACAGCTTTCAACATATATATAGGAGCACCCTCCCCTTCTCTCTAATGTGACTGAGTCAGAACCCTGGGAGAGAAGGATAATGGGGGGATGTGCTTGTTTAACAGTTACCTAGGGTGATGCTGAGAGCCATAACATTTTGACAGTCCCTGGCCTAGATATTTCCCAAAGCATGTCTCTTGGTTTCATCTATTCCATTTGAGGTGATAACATGGACAATAAATGTCAGGAACTTGAGAAGTTTCAGATATAGAGATTATCCACTCTCCTGTGTTATCCATTTACTTAAAATTAAATATTTTGTTTTATATTTATTAAATCTTTTTACTTTCCCCTAGAGCTTTAATGATATACATAGTCTGATATCACACTTCATTTTTTAAAGGAGTTATTCACAAGTACAGGACCTACAAATGTGGAATATTTATATACTTCTTATTCTATAATATCTGGCCATATTTTTAAAAAGGGAGAAGGACAATATAAGAAAGATTTAGTAGGTATTATAAGTTGATGTGTATTGTGTATTTATACATCATATAATAACCAGCAAAGCCTTAAATGATATGGTTCACATAATATTTTGCTTTATAAAGCACCCTTTAAGGTTAATACAAAGAGATATAGAAAAAAATGATAGGGGTCTTTTTTTTGGTGGGGAAGAACAGAGGGAAAACTATATCTTTGAAATTAAAGAGAGTGTATAAACATAGAATAAGAGGAGGAATGAAAAATAGGTATAGATATTAGTCAAAAGCATATTTGTTTGGAGTTCCCACTGTGGTAGTGTGAATTAAGAATCCAACTGCAGTGGCTTGGGTTGCTGGGGAGGTGTGGATTCAATCCCCAGCCAGGCACAGTAGGCTGAAGGCTCCAGCATTTCCACTGCTGTGGTTTAAGTCACAGCTGTGGCTGGAATTCATCTCTGGTCCTGGAATTTCCATATGCCATCGGTGTGGCCTGTATATATATTTGATAAATATTTACAGGGTATTGTAGTTGCCATAGCAACTAGTTTGCATTCATGCAAACTTAAAATACAGTGAAGAAAGAATGATGATATTCCTGTTCTATTTCTGTGCTGGTCAGACTATACCTGAAATGTTATAAACAGTTCCTAGAGCTTTGGAATGGGCATACACCAATCAGGTGTGTTAAAGGTCATTTGATGATATACTCCAGGAATATTTCATATTATAATTAGAGCTTTAGGTAGAATAAGAAGAGAGACAAAATGTTTATTTTTAAATAGTTTAAAGATCACTATATGGAATTTATCCTATATAGAGTTAAGATGTAGAACTTATGGAGATTTATGGATCCCAGCATCACCCAGGGTGTCTGTTAAAAAGCACATCATCTGAAATCCTTTTCTTCAGGGTTTTGAATCAGTCACATTAGAGGGACGAGGAGGGTGCTAGAATATGCAGAGATGAGTTGAGGAAATAATAAAAACATAAGAACACAGATTATAGAACAGTTATCAAAGTGGAATGATTTGCATTGGACAATATAGTCACAATTGGAAGTCCTCAAATATAGGCTATATGACTTTCACAATTTTAAAATGTAACTAAGAATATTTTAAAATTTGTATGGAGACACAAGAGACCCCGAATAGCCAAAGCATTATGTAAAAGAAAAATGAAAATGGAGGAATCAAACTTCCTGACTTTAGACAATACTAAAGAGACACAATCATCAAAACAATATGGTACTGGAACAAAAACAAATATATAGACCAATGGAACAGGATAGAAAGCCCAGAAATAAACCCAAGTATCTATGGTCAACAAACCTATGACAAAAGAGGAAAGAACATACAGTGGAAGAAAATCTATTCAATAAATGGAGCTGGGAAAACTGGAAGGCTACATGTAAAAAAAAAAAATGAAAGTAGAACACTATCTAACACAATACACAAAAATAAACTCAAAATGGATTAAAGACCTAAATATAAGGCCAGATACTATAAAACCGTAGAGGAAAGCATAGTCAGAATCACAGCAACATCTTATTTGATCAACCTACTAGAATAGTGAAAATAAAGACACAAATAAACCAGTGGGACCTAATCAAACTTAAAAGCTTTTGCACAGCACAGGAAATCATTAAAAAAAAGAAAAGACAACCCACAGAATGGGAGAAAATCTTTGCCAACAATGCAATAGACAAGGGCCTAATCTCCAAAATATACAAACAAGTCATGCAACTCAACAACAAAAAAACAAACAACCCAACTGAAAAATGGGCGGAAGACCTAAACAGACATTTCTCCAAAGAAGACCTACAGATGGCCAACAGGCATATGAGAAAAATGCTCAACATCACTAATCGTTAGAGAATTGAAAGTCAAAACCTCAGTGAGGTACCACCTCACACCAGTCAGAATGCCCATCATTAATAAGTCAACAAATAACAAATGCTGGACAGGGGGTGGAGAAAAGGATACCCTCCTCCACTGTAGGGAAAGTAAAGTGGTACAACCACTATGGAAAACAGTATGGAGGTACCTCAGAAAACTAAATATAGAGCTACCATATGATCCAACAGTTTCACTGCTGGGCATATACCCAGACAAAACTTTCCTTGAAAAAGATACATGCACCTTGTATGTTCATAGCAGCACTATTCACAATAGCCAAGACATGGAAACAACCTAAATGTCCATCAACAGATGAATGGATTAAGAAGATGTGATACATATATGCAATGGAATATTTCTCAGCCATAAAAAAGAGAAACTAATGCCATTTGCAACAACATGGTTGGAACTAGAGACTCTCATACTAAGTGAAGTAAGCCAGAAAGGAAAAGACAAATACCATATGATATCACTTATTTGTGGAATCTAAAATATGAAACAGGAGTTCCTGTTGTGGCTCAGTGGTTAACAAACCCAACTAGGATACATGAGGATGTGGTTTTGATCCCTGGCCTTGCTCATTGGGTTAAGGATACAGTGTTGCCATGAGCTCTGGTGTAGGTTGCAGATGCAGCTTGGATCCTGTGTTTCTGTAGCTGTGGTGTAGGGCAGCAGCTATAGCTCCAATTCGACTCATAGCCTGGGAACTTCCATGTGCCACAGGTGCAGCCCTAAAAAGCAAAAAACAAACAAACAAAAACTATGGAACAAATGATCCTATCTTAAACAAAATGAGAAAAATATCATGACCAAGGAGAGCATACTTGAACTTCCCAAGGGGGAAAGCGGCGGGAGTGGGATGTATGGGCATTTGGGGGTGGTGGTGGATGCAGACTGTTATGTTTGGAATGTATAGGCAATGAAACCCAACTGTACAACACAGGGAAATGTTTGTGATTAGGTCACTTTGCTGTAGAACAGAACTTGAAGAAATATTGATATCAACCATAGTTTAAGAAGAGGAAGAGGAGGAAAAAGGAGGAGGAGATAGAGGAGGAGGATAAGGAGGAGGAGGAAGAGGAGGAGGAGGGGAAGAAGAAAGGAGGAGGAGGAAAGGAAGGAAGGAAGGAAGGAAGGAAGGAAGGAAGGAAGGAAGGAAGGAAGGAAGGTATGAGCCCCATTTAGAGGTGGGTCATGACTCCTTGGTTTTGAATCTGGGCCTGACTAGTAGCATATGGAGAAAGCTATGATAGTTTTCAAGCACTCGCCTTTGAGAAGCTGACAGCTTGACTTTCTATCTCTTGGAACACTTGTTTTTTGGAAGTCACCTAATACATTGTGAGGAATCTGAAACAATCTTTGGAGAGCCCTATGAAGATAGGAATTCACAGTTGGGAACAACTTTCAAGCCTTGCAATTCAAACATCTTGGAACTGGATTCTCCAGCCCCAATCTAGCTGCCCAGGAAACTCTTTGTATACATTCCCCTAACACCCTTGCTCTCAAAAAGGCAAAAGTTTTCTTTATGATTTATTTCAGTCTTAACCATTATTCTATCTCGGACTGCATCCTACATTAAGGCTGTCTCCTATCATCTCCTACTCTCTGGTCTGAGGCAATTCTTAGATTTTCTTTCTTGGATGAGCAGCATTTACTCAAAATGTCTTTCTCTCATGTGTTTCCTTATTACTATTGAAACCTTAATGAAATCATGCTGTTTCTCTTTATTCTTAGTATCTTCCAATGCTCTATTACAAGACTATTAATCTCAGTTTTTCCATAAGGCAATTTAAAAGCTTTCCTTTTTCATTTTATACCTGTTCCCTTTCTATAGAAACTGCAGGCCCTTGCTTGCTTAACCAAAAATCTGATCTATCAAAAATTCCATTTAGTACAAATATTGACAGATCAAAATCCCATATCTCTACTTTACAAGTACTATTGACATAACATCTAAAGATTTTTCTTGGAGAGAAGAGGGTATTTCTTTATTTCTTCTGGTGGTTTTCATTTTCATATAAAAAAATACTTTTTGGAGTTTCCTTTGAGGATTAGTGGGTTATGAACCCGACTAGTATCCATGAGGATGCAAGTTCAATCCCTGGCCTCACTCAGTAGGTTAAGGATCTGGCGTTGCCCCTGAGCTATGTTGTAGGACATGGATGCGGCTCAGATCCCACATTGCTATGGACATGATATAGTCTGGCAGCTGCAATTCTGATTCGACCCCTAACCTGGGAATTTCTATATGCTGCAGGTGCATCCCTAAAAAGGCAAAAAAAAAAAAAAAAAAGAAGAAACAAAGAAACACTTCTTATACAAAGGTAGCATGGTTATGGTATTATAATCAGTGATTTATTAATTTTAAAAAGAACATCACCAATTATTAGAGAAATGCAAATCAAAACTACTCTGAGGTACCACTTCACACCAGTCAGAATGACCATCATTAAGTCAACAAATAACAAATGCTGGAGAGGGTGAGGAGAAAAGGGGAACCTCCTACACTGTTGGTGGGAATGTAAATTGGTACAACCACTATGGAAAACAGTATGGAGGTACATCAGAAAAATAAATATAGAACTCCCATATGACCCAGCAATCCCAGTCTTGGGTATATATCTGGACAAACTTTCCTTGAAAAAGATACATGCACCTGTATGTTCATTGAAGCACTATTCACAATAGCCAAGACATGGAAACAACCAAAATGTCCATCGACAGATGAATGGATTAAGATGTGGTATATATGCACAATGGAATGCCACTTAGCCATAAAAAGACGAACTAATGCCATTTTCAGCAACATCGATGTAACTAGAGACTCTCACACTAAGTGTAGGAAGTCAGAAAGAGCAAGACAAATACCGTATGATATCATTTATACCTAGAATCTAACATGGCACAAATGAACCTTTCCACAGAAAAGAAACTCATGGACTTGGAGAATAGACTTGTGTTTGCCAAGGAGGAGTAGTGTGGACTGGAAGTCTGTAGTTAATAGATGCCAAGTATTGCCTTTGGAATGGATAAGCAATGAGACCGTGCTGTATAGCACTGGGAACTTTATCTAATCATTTATGATTGAGCATGATGGAGGATAATGTGAGAAAAAGAATGTATTTATGTATGTGTGACTGGGTCACTTTTCTGTGCAGTAGAAAATTGACAGAACACTGTATACCAGCTATAATGGAAAACATAAAAATCATTTAAAAAAGGTATAGTATTGTGGAACGAATGGGCTCTGGTTCAACAGAAGTTGATTTAATTCTAGCTTTCCACTTATTAGCTGTATTGTATCTGGATTTCTGTAAGTCTCAGTTTCTTCACACATAGTGAATAACATAATCACTTTGTCAGATAAATGAAAACTGACTGAAATAATGAATCTAAATCTCCAAGTGCACTTTTTAACAGACATTTTACCTATCACAATAAGCCTGTCACCATCAGATAAAGCTGGGATAGTTTGATATGGAAAGTTATGTAGAACATCATATATGTTCAAAATAAACAGTGATTAACTTCAATACAAAATGTTAAGAAATTTCAAAGATATGGGTAGAAAATGACAAAGATCAGGGAACTTCTCATTTAACACTATTAGGGAATTTTGGTCTCTAGTAATTTTGTGTATATAAATGAGTTTTTGAAAATTATTGACTTAAAGGTTAGATTTATGGGATCTCTTAAAATAAAAAATACATGAGATAATGCAGAATACTTTGAGAGTTAATCCTGAGGAGTGTTAGAATTAAATAGGTATAAAAGCAATAAGCCTATCAATAAGAAGAATGCCACAAAATGTAGAATAAGGAAGAAAAAAAAGGTTAAGTAGGAGAAAGCATGAGTTTTGGTTTCGCTAAGAGACATTCTTAAGAAAACATTTTTATAATGAAAAATATGTTAACTTTCCTACTTTGACTGAATTAAAAATTTTGTCTCATCTTTAACCAAGGCATATTTTATTGTAGCTGTTTAGCCAGTCCAATTAAGTGGGATGTATGTTTAAATACTATTTTGAGAAACTTTGGAATTGGCTTCTAATTCCAGAGTTTTTGTGAATTGTTTTGAAATTAAGTTTGATTTTATGAGTATTACTTTGAGGAAGAGCAAATATTTTGAAAGGGAAAACAGAGGTGGAATTATAACTCCTGTTTAATCTTACCTTTCATTGTAATCACCTGTGAATAGTAGAGTCATCCAGAGTGCCTCCAACACATACGCACACCATATTGCTTATAATTAATAAGTACCAAAATGAAGCACGTTCATGATAAATGAAGTACTAACAAAATTATACCACCTTGTATAATGACTCAGTTCAAGGGCTAGGAAATGAGCTGTGAAATATATAATAAAGCATACATTGAACATGTATAACAGATTATGCTAGAAATAAAAATGAAAAATTTTGAGGGCAAATATAAGAATCCTTGTCAAAGCAACCTTTATTATATATTAAGATTTTGTACCTTCAAATGTTTCCTGATAGAAATTTGCACTAATATTCAGAAAATGGAATCAAAGCAGAAATTTATACTATATCCCTAGTCTAGAAATGAATACAGTGCTATCTCTAACCGAGTCAAAACAGCTGTTAAAAGTTTTTAGGAATTTTGTGAGCTTATGGACATCATCTTTCAATAGCTTGAAATGAGCTATGGTGGGAGTAATTTACACATCAGATATTGGTAAAAACACTACAAATCAGAACTTTTGCTTCCCTGGAGACCAAGTTGTTTAATATTTACCAGCACATGATTGGTTATGGAAATTGCACTTTCCATACTTTAACTGATTAACATTTGCAAAGTTTCCTATTGGGAAAATCCTTCAGCCTGCCTGTTAATTTTTAGATGATATTTTACGAGTGAGTGATTACTGTTATTTCCTTCTGTATACTTGAGCCATTCTTGCTTAAAACAATATTAAAAAGAGCCTTTTTTAAAAAAATAAGTCATTAACAGTTTGTCCCATTTTCTCTCAACTATCAGATAGGTAAATTAATATCTGAGAGACTTCTGGCAGAAGAATTGGCCCTAAATTTTATTTTCTAAAAAGTTCAACTTAAAAAAATAATAATTTCCATAAAAATCTTGTACTTAAAAAGCGCATTTTGTTCCAAAAATAAGTGTTGACTATTCCCTTAATTTAGGAACGTGTTTTCATTAGGAAGACAGCATAAGCTAAAACTGTTTTGATTGACTTGTATTTATACATGTTAAAAGTTTAAAGAGGAAACAATAACTGCTTAATATAAATTGTACTGATATTTTAAGATCTACCAAGTACTTTTTAATAAATGATGTTAACTGTGTCTTTGTAATGTTTCCAAGATGGAAATAATTGTCCAAGATCCTGTGTTTTCATGAGAAACATTTACTATTAACCTCAGTAGAAACTGGCTACTTTTCTATTCGTCTGCTTAGCATTTAAAGTATTTAAGGAAAGTTTCATTTGACCTGGGTTTTGAGAATTAGCACCTGATTTGACTGATGCGTGGATTGACTGGCATCTAATTAAATACAAAAATTCAGAGAATGCGTATGACCAGAGCAACAGAAATTGAATAGGAATGAGCCCTTGCCTAGAACTCTGTAATTTAGGGGGTGGAAAAATTTAAATTATGTTTTTAAAAGATAGTGGACAATTTGCCAATTTATTATCCATTCTTCAATAATGTAACATCATCTGTTCTGCTGTGATAGCAAACTTTCTGGTAGATCCTGCAGCAACCTTCTTGAGTTTATCGTAGACATGGACTGACTCATGTCCTTGGCCCCTTTCCTCTCTCTTCCTTCTTCTCTCTCCTCTTTCATAATTCAAGGTGTGTATACATTATCTTATGAGCACATTGTTTCCTTGATTCCTACTCAACCAAAACCATTAATTATAATTGCACTTATAGCTATGCTATTGATGGCAATATTATGCTAAATATTCATTTCAAAGTTTAATATATTTTTATAAGGTTGTAAGTAACTCAGATAAATCTATGAAACCAAAGACAGAATCTCTTACAAACTGTAGAAGAATTTATGAACACAAACCCTAACTTAGAAAACAATGTTTGTTTTATTGCAAAAATGAATCTTTAATATTTATTACATACATTACAATATTACATATTTTCCTAAGTGTTTTATGTGTTCAAAGTAAGCAAAATTTCATAACATATCCATAGAGAAATTTTCAGTGACATTACCATTTTACTGATGAACTTGCAACATAGAGAAGATAAGTACTTGCTTTAGTTATCAAACAGATGTGCAAGAATGCAAAACCAGGAATAGCTTTGCATATGTTCTTAACCACTATGTTATACAATTTATCTCAAAAGAACAGATTATCTCAATGAATTTTAGAGAAAGCACATTTCATAAACACAAGCTAAACAGTTTAGCTCAACATATTTTGATTAAAATATATTTCCTGTGGCAACTGTTCAGACCGAATCTGTGCTTTGTAGTTCTTCTAGGGAAGCCAGCCTATTTTATTCTAATACGAGCTATACCTATGCCAATATTCTGCACCTACTTGGAAGCTAGACAAGTTATGGTCATAGCAGAAATCCTTAGTATGTCTGGAGATTCAGGTGCAAATGAAAGAGAAGTAACAAAAACGCAAGGCAGCACTAGATTCCAAAGAAAATTACTGCTGATTAGGTTTCCTTTTGGTGCTTCATATTCTTTAGTGAGAGACTACAGTACCTGTTGTGTTTTCTCTCACTGCTATGCCAAATTAGATGTTTAAGTAAAAGGCTGACCCAAGGCAAATTAGAAATCTGTCTCTAAATTTTAACTTAAAAGTTCACCAACTGAATAAATTTCTTCCTGCTCTTACCATAAATCAATCTCCTCTCTCTCACGCACCCGTACACACACACACACACGAAACATACATAAAGAATCAGAATCAAAACCGCACAATTCAGCTTTAGTAAAACTTTAGGGACCTATAAGCATGAATAAAAATATATGAAGAGGGAAAGCAGAAAGAGTGGTTCTTAGTAGAATAAATAAAAATATAAATGTAGATGTCTAGTGAAGGAAATAGCAAAAAGGCATCATTTTCCATAGCATCATGGAAAAGCTTGGTAATTGGAGACTTCCCTATCAGCAAAGGAAATGCACAAAAATTAGGTATATATGTTGCAGATCTGCTGAAGGAACAGTTATATAATCCAGTTTCTCAGTTTCAACCTGTGACTGTTAGACCGGCAACTCACAAAGGACAGCAGCTGAACCAAAATGTTTCCAGACTTGAAGATAAGGGAAAAAAGGGATGAGCAATCAGGGGCACCTGATCTTAAGCACGGAATTTTGGAGAAACACTGCAGACTAGAGTGACCCTTATGCATTATCCAAAAGGCCAGAAAACTAGCTTATAATCATGCAGGCTGTAGAAGAGAGTATCTTTATTTCTGGAGAAATTAAGATATACTAGAGTTGAACAAAATAAAATTTGAAGCATCCCAAGTACAAAATATATCCCACTGCATGACTGATCATTCTGCTGTGATTTCTATCAGTTGATGAGCTGTGCCTATTCAAAAAGACCTTCAATCAGCTTTTAAGTGCCTCACTACTAAGTATAAATATATAGCCAAGAATAAACATGCAAAAAAAAAAAAATTACTTGGAGTTCCCGTCCTCATCAGTGGTTAATGAATCTGACTAGCATCCATGAGGATGCAGGTTTGATCCCTGGCCTTGCTTAGTGGGTTAAGGTTGCAGTGTTGCCATGAGCTGTGGTGTAGGTCACAGACGTGGCTCAGATCAAGAATTGCTGTGGCTGTGGTGGAGGCTGGCAGCTATAGCTCCAATTAGATCCCTAGCCTGGGAATCTCCATATGCTGCGGGTGCAGCCCTAAAAAAAAAAAAAAAGAATAAACAGACATTTATGGAAAACACCTAAGAGCAGATTAGGGAGAAAAACCAATAAGCTCCAATAGTGGAAACTTAAATGAAAAAAGACAATGTAGGGGAAAAAACTCTACATAGGAATCATAACTCATATTCTCAGTGAGATCAAAAAATATATTTCAACTTTGAAATGAAAACGTGAGAATTAAAGTACAGTCAAGCAGAATGAAAGCTTTTGGAAATTAAAAATGTGATTAAGAAATAAAATGTAGTAACAGGATTGTGAGATATGATTAAAGAAATTTCACAGAAAATAACATAAATAAAAGATAAAATTGTGGGTCAGTCCAGTGGGTCCAATATCTTACAAATGGGCATTCCAAGAAGGGAGATGATAATATAGGAGAAAAATGATCAAAGACATGAGAAAATCAGAAATATAAGATATATGTTTCCATTTGAAATATCTTAGTGAGAACACCATGAATAAACAAGGTTTGGGTAAAATTTCAGGATATTCAAGATAAAACAAATGTCCTAAGAACATCGAGGGAGAAAAAGAAGCACATAAACTGAATCATAATGGATCAGACTTCTCAATACTGTCAATAGCAATTGGAGATAACAGAGGACAATGGAACAACACCTTCATAGTTTTCTACTTTCAAAATAGAATTTTATAACTGGCCAACCCATGTTTTGATATGGAGAGGATAACATTTAAAGAAAGGACTGAAAACATTTCTGTCTTTTGCATACCTTCTTAGAAAGCTACTGGGGATGGGTTCTGCCAAAGCAAATATGTAGCTCAAGAAAGAGGGAGAAATAAAATCTATGGTAAAGTATGTTAAACACAACAGAAAAGAGGACAGGATTTCTAATATGACAGCTGTCTATAAAGTGAAGATCTAGACTGTTTAATGAAGAGAATACTCTTTCAGGAGGGAGAGCTCTATAAAATGAATAGTATGAATGCATGAATGTATTCAACATAATTTCATGTGGAAAATTATATGACTGTGGAATGACTTGGATATAACAAATGAAAATAGAAGCAATTATTATTTAGTGAAAATAGGCACATATGTCAAAAAATGTAACACAGTCATTATTTGGTTATAAGTTATAATCATATATTCATTGATGGTTGTTTTAAACTCCTATATTGAGATAATGGGGCAGAAGAGGTATATAAGAGAGTGAACAGTGCATATTCCATAATAGGGAGTTTAAAAAAAAATCCTGATGCATCAAAGGAGATCTTTTCTTCTAATCAGGAGTTTTTACTGTTCAGAAGTGATAAGACCACATTTGAATCTTGCTAATGACACAGTCACTGTTTTTGCTTTACTATGGAACAGATTTTTTGCTTCTTTCCCTTTCCTCCACATTGACAACTGGCTGAACCTGCTTCTCTTCTTTCAATACTCCCAGGTAAAAGACTTATCTTAGGGCCAGCGATGGGGCTGTCCTGTCAAACAGTACCTTCTTTTGATGACACTATAACATCAAATTCCATACAAATTTCTCTGCATTGCCGTGTGTCATATATAGTCAAGGAGCTATAATAAATTCTGTGTAATAAAGTTATTTATTAAGATTACTGGTACAAACTAAACTTCAGTAATAAAAGGAGCCTCAGTGTAAGGGGAAGTAATTTCCAAATAGAGAGTGGATGAAAGAAAAATCTGAAGTGGCATATTTTGTGTCACACTCAAGAACAACATAGTGCTCAATAGTATCAGAAGGAAAATAAAGTGTGGATGCCACAGAGACCAGCAGGATGAATAAATTGAAGATAAATACAAGAGGAAGGTATATGTATTTTGAAATGTCCTTGGTTAAAGGAATCTAGGGAGCATCCGTCAGGATTGAATACTTTTAAGTGTTTTCCTAGAACACTTATCATTATAATTACTGCTGTTATTATTAGAGAAGATTGAAACAGAAATGTTAATATTGTACATCAGGAAGTTCCTGGAGTGGGAGCTGAGGTGATGTTTGGCTTGATCACCAATTAATGAAAAATTTTTAGCTAATAAACTTGTTTCACTGTGACTTATTTTTCCCTCTCCAAGTAATTTAGAACACCATATAGAAGAATGTGTTTGGGACCAACACTTTAAACCGTAGAACCATGAGAATATGAAATATATCAATGATGAGTGAGTATATAACTGTATTCAAAACTGTTCCTCAGTAATATCTTTCTTTGTAAAATAATTATGACAGAAAAGAAATTACTTGTGGTTCTCACACTCATTGGTCTCACTTAAATCCTTCCTCTGTATATTGAATGGCTTTCATTTCAAAACAGGTCCCCAGAAGATTTATTAATCAAAACTTAGTCCATTCTATTTCATTATATTAAAAGATTCCTGCCTCAAATCCATTTTTTGGAATAAAGGAAGATAGAAATAAATTATTTCAGGATTCAGCAAATTTTTTAAATAATGCTGAATAAAATAAGAAAACACTTTAGAAAATACATCATTGATGATATACCAAAAATAGTAATAATAAAACATTTAAAAATCTATGTTTTTGTAAAAGACTGAATCATGCAATAAAGCCAGTGGAACTGAAGATGCTATTATAAAATATTCTCTTAACATGACATTTCTAATCTTGCATGCTCTCATATCCCTCCTGTGGAGATTAACAATACCTAAAGCTTTAATGGTTCTGCTTTTGTCCTTAATTATTTTAGACAATCTTAAAGCTTTAACTTTTTCACCAAGGTAAAACTTTTATGATTTTTTTTCCCAATGCAACTAAATTTACTGAAGTTCAATGAATATGTACATATAAATACATATATATATAATAAATTTATATACGTGTGAATTTGGAGGTTGAGCAAGCTTGTGTATCTGGAAGAGAGGGTTCATCCTGAAATGTACTAGGAAATGGAGTTCAAGCTCTGTTCGTTAATAAGGACTCATAGTTTCGTCAGTTTATGTGTGGTAGGCACTCTACCAAGAGCTTTACTTACATTATCTATTTTAATCTTTATAAAAAGCCAGTGGGTTATCTATTTTTTAAACATTGAAGCATAGTGGCAAGAAGCTTACTCATGATCTTACTTAGCATTAAATGTTATAGTTGGGTTTTAAAGCCAGTCTATCTGATCAGAAACTGACTTCTTAAGCACGTTGATACACTGTTTTTATTCAGTATGAAACAGCAATAAGCAAGTGAATACGGAGTCCTTAAAATAGTAAATTTTATGTTTATGCAAAAAAAAAAAAAGAAAATGGGAAAGGAAGTATCATATGGCTATTAAATATTGTTATTTTAAGAGCTGAACTACCTCTCTGAAAAACATCTAGATCATGTACCTCAAGAGAAGAATTTGTTATGAGGAATTAAAGTAAGTAGTATTACAGTGACTTCCTTTGAATACAATAAGTCTAAAAACCTTATACCAATACAGCCAAATTACATCTGAATAGTAAGGAAACAGGTTGATCTAGTGCTACTGTCACTTATTTATGGAAGCCATAGTAATGCTGTTTTAAAATTTTTATATTTTTGCATGTGAAAATTCTTTGCTGTCTTTTTGCATCTGCTTCAATTGACATTGCTTATTGTTTATTGCTGTCATGATAAAGATTGTAAAATATTTCAATATCTTTAGCCACACAGGTTCGTAGGTGAATTCTGGGAAGTTTTCTAAGTGCCATTACTCTATAGTCTTAAGATTTGACTTTACTTATAAGTAGGAAATGTTTCTTTTTTTTCTCCAAGTTCACTGATTGAAGGACAGCAACAGATAGAGTGCCATTTTGGTCATCTAACTTGCACTGTGATCATTATGCAAAATCCTCTTTATAGCCCTCAAGCTAATGTAGGTATATAAAAATCAAAGAAGTTGTGAAAGAATTATCAAGTAAAATGTGAACTAATAATAATTGGGACAGATGTTCTCAATTCTGTGTCTACCCTCAATTTGGAAAAGTCTTATAGAGAAGCTTGAGAACATGATATTTCTATGACTAATTTCTAATTACTAATTTTGCAAAGTTTTGCAATTGCTGCTACTCTATAACCTTAAAATTTAGACTTCACTTCTAGGTAGGAAATGTTTCTTTTTTTCTATAACTTCACAGACTGAAGGACAGCAATAGATAGAGACCTCAGATACCATTTGGTCATCTAACTTTCACTGTGATCATCATGCAAAATCCTCTTTATCACCCTCAAACTAATTTTAGATTAAATCTGAGATGTCCATTTATGAACATCATTGATGTGCTAGTATCAGACCAATTATTCTGCCAAAAACAATTAGAAAAGTTGCATAAAATGCAAAATATGTTTGAAGCCCATAAAGACCAAGCAAATGGACTTGAGTGTAGAGCTTTGAGCATAATGTTACAGGTTGAATGGTGCCCCCCTCCAATTCATATGTCAAAATCTTGCCAAAAAAAAAAAAAAAAAAAACGGGGGGAGGGGGGAGTTCCTGTTGTGGCGCAGCGGAAATGAATCTGACTAGGAACCATGAGTTTGCAGGTTTGATCTCTGGCCTTTCTCAGTGGGTTAAGGATCTGGCATTGCCATGAGCTGTGGTGTAGTTCTCAGACATGTCTTGGATCTGGCATTGCTGTGGCTATGGCATAGGCTGGCACCTGTAGCTCTGATTCAACCCCTAGCTTGGAAACCTCCATATGCCCTAAGTGCGGGCCTAGAAAGTAAAAAAAAAAAAAAAAAACCCAAACAAAACAAAACAGAAAAAACTTAACTCTCAGTGGCTCAGAATGACTTTATTTGGAACTAGGGTTGTAACAGTTGTGATGAAGTTAGGAGTTCATATTGGAGTGGGTGAGCCCTAATCCGGTATGACTGGTGGTGTCCTTTTGAAAAAGGGGAAACCTAGAGATAGATGCACATGAAGAGGATGCCTTTTAAAAATGAAGATGGGGGTCAGGGTGATACATTTATAGTCCAAGGAACACCAAAGATTTCTAGCAAAGCACTGTAAGTTAGGAGAGAGGTATGGAGTGAATCCTTTCCTCACAGCCCTCAGAAGGAAACATCCCTACCGATGCCTTGATTTTGGAGTACTAGTCTCCAAAATTGCAAGACAGGGAATTTTTGTTTTTTAAGCCACCAAAGTCGCTAGCAAACAAACACAAGCAGGGAAGCACATTGAAGTGCTATGTTTTGCCTCAAAATCATTTTCTAATAAAAACAGTTTGAGGCCCAAAAGTTAAAGAAAAAATAGTAAGAGTCTGGAAAATCAAGACAGTTGTTGATAGAGACATGTGACTGGGAAGACAAAATTTGGTATTCATGTCTTCCAAAATAGCCCAGCATGAGGGGCCAAAGTTCAGGAGAGAAAGGAAAAATATTGATCTTACCTAATTGTACCTTCAAAGGCAGTTAGAGATTTGTAAATGGGGCAACATAAGATGAGAAGAAAGAGGCAATGTAGTCTAAGAAGCCAAGCAGAGCTACTGGCAGTCTTAGAATGCTGGAGAGATCTGAAAAATAGAATTTGGACTCCTCAGTGGAGAAGTACTGAGGAAAAATGCACCAAATATTCAGTTACAGATAGAGCACAGAAGATGAACGGGAAATAGAAAACTCCAAGTTTCAAATTAGCTCAATTCCAAATGAAAAGTACTGTGATTCCCCTATTTAACTTTCTCTCAGAAATAAAATTACATCCTATTTGGAAGAATAGAACATTGCTATAATTTTGTATATAGCACACCCAGCATTTATTTGAAATTTAACAGGAATGCCAGAAGACAGAAAAAAAATATGATCAAAAACGAAAAGGTTAAACAACAATAGAAACAGACCCAGAACTGACCCAAATTTTGTAATTATGAGATATTGACTTTTATAAAACCTTGATTTATATTTAAATGATAAGATAAAATATTACCAGAAATTTTTATTCATAGAAAAGAATTAAAATTAAATGTTTTACTTAGATAATATGAGAAAAAATGTGTATTATGTATGACTGGGTCAGTTTGCTGCATAGCAGAAACTGACAGAACTTTTTAAATCAACTATAATAAAAATTTTAAAAAAGGAGAGAGAAGAAGAAAATGCTTAAAAGAAAGTGCAGTAATTGAAACTATGAAGTCAAGTTTTTTCCTGGATCGTTTGATGATAAGTTACATACATTATAGTTGTTTGGTCCTAAAAATTTCAATGTATATTTCTTAAGAATAGTTATATTCTTTTTTTTTAAGCCACAGTACAGTTATCAACTCTAATTCAATAATGATGTGATACTTTATAATTAGTTTATTTGAGCCAATGATATTTTATAGGAATATTTTCCCCTCTGGTACAAGATTTACTCTAGCCACATTTATTGAACTTTTTTTTTTTTT
>PVHT021183695.1:687305-744268 GCA_004024745.2 Catagonus wagneri | reverse complement strand
CAGTTTTTGGAGGTTTAAATTGATCAGCATTCAGATGATGATTTGTCCAACTTGTTTTATATTTAGATGCGTTTTTTGATGTATTTGTGGGAGAGGGTGAGCGCGACCATCCCCCGCCATCTTGCCGCCTCTCTCCACATTTATTGAACTTAGTTATCATGTTTCTTTACTCTCCAATCATGTGGCACATTTCCACAGGCCCTTCTTTGTCTTTTATGATTCCTTGTTTTTGATAAATACAGTGAGAACCTGTCCTGATTTTAAATTTTACTCACCCCCTTTAGATCAATCATATCTTTTCCTATGGGCAAAATGTGTAAGAGTCCTAGAGTTGCAGGCATTGATAGAGTAGATAAAGAACAAATCCATTTGTATCCCACCTACAATCTTGCTGATACACTGACTCAAAATCCTCACAGCCGTTGTAAGAAATAGATATCGTGTCTTTAATTATCCCAAGGAGTAAATGCTAAACATAGGAATCCAACAATGTGGAACTAATACGAGGTTATAGTGCTGTTGGTGAGATCAGGTTTCCTAGAATAAGGAAATGGTTCACTCAGAAGACAGGAACAATCTCAGTTCCTCCCCTTCATTTACACAGTGCCATAGCAAACTGTAAAACCGTGTTTTACAAGTAGAATAGGTTTGAGTCGTTTCAACTAGAATTAAAACAGTTTTCCACTATGCCAAGGTAACATCTTTCCATAGTCTTATGAGAAGTTTATAAATATTTTTTCCTCAAATATAAAGCTCTCCATAGAAAATTAAGGCAACTGTGATATATAACAAGTTAGATATCAAAGAAACATGTATAATTTTCTTATTAAAAGGATATTTTTATATCTAGTGTTCTAAAATACCTTTGTAATATTATAAATCTTCTCGCATTTTAATCTTCTCTTTTTATTGCTGATAATTTGAATTTTCCCTCATCTTTCTTTTATCTTTCTCCAAGAGAAAAAAAAATAAAGAAAACAATATTCTTTGATAAAGAAAAGAGAAATATAAAACAATCTGCCTAAAGTCTTGAAGGTATATTTGGGAAACAAGAAACAAATTTATCAAATATTGAACATAATTTCAACATAATTATAGAATTTTTTTTGAGGGAACACATTTATGTGTTTTGTTATATAAAAAGTATAGGGCCATTACTGTTATTTTATAAAGATAGACTGAAGTACATTTGTTTCAATTATACTTATTTTCTTTTTCAAGCATTTCTTTAGCTCTGTCTCAGTTGAGATCTATCAGAAACACATTAGGTACTCAATATATACATGCCAAATGAATGACTTTACATTATAGTATTTGTCAAGGTTCAGAATAATTGGTGGTATTGGAAAATATCTTTTAAATGGGGAAAGATAAGAAAATCCCAAAAGAACGCAAGAAGGACATGGTGAATTTCCAAGAGAAGGAATTTTAATTCCCCTTTGGCCAAAGTTAAGACAAGAGCTGCCTGCAGTCTCGAGAAGTCACTTGTAGATTATAAAAACCAGAATTTATTTGTCAGTCTGGGCATTCTGAATGGACTGTTGGCAACATTCCTTACCCTGTGCATTTTTCCCCGTTTATTTTTTGCCTCCATTTCTCTGTGAGAATACAGCTCCTGTCAGCAGCCTTATTCATTCAGGAACTGACCACTTAGACCACCTATCCATCAATGACCAAACCAAAATACAGGTCCATCAGGAAGCTTTTCTTGATCTTCCCAATTGGAACTGACCTCTCCTTCATCTGAATCCTCCTGGCACTTGGTTCTTCCATTAAGCTGCTGAATCCATTGTCATTTCCTCATTTCCCTTTCTAGTTCAGCACTCAAAAGGATCACTGCTTTAGAAGAAATATTATTCTTTGATATCTACTTTGTCATGTTGGAGGGGAAAATTTTTTGCTAGTGAAGAATATTCTAAATTTATTTTTAGAGCTGTTTTCAGAGCTGTGTATGTACATCTAGAAATGAAGAATTGCAGAGGACAGGGATATGCTTTTGTTTTTCATTAGAAAGTGAATCAACCTGTCAGTTTGGTGCAAGAGCCTCAAGAGTTTAAAAGTGTGAACGACATAAAAATTATATAAAGAAAAAGGTATACAAAGGAAAGAGAAATTTGGCAGGTGGTGGCAATGATGGTGAAGGCAGTGGCAGTAGCTAATAGGTCATTCAATTAAGAAAGTAACTACCGTCATAGAACGGCAAGTGTGTGATTAACAAGAGAAGGCTGCATATTCAAAATACATCCAAGTTGAATCCTCTGTGGTCTAGCCCTTTATATTCTACAGTTTATTGATATTTCTAAAGGCAGAGGGCACTAAGAAAAGCAGATGTTAGAATATAAAGGCAAAACAGAGTAATATATACAAGCCTCAAGAGGAAAAATAAAAAGGGAGAAATATTCCTATTTCATAAGAAGTCTTCACAAATTTTAATCTATTTAGTTTTAGTTCTTTGTTCTGTCAAAGTTATTTTTATGGATCATGGCAAGGCTGAGTAAAGAAGCATGGAAATAAGATCAAAACTTCTCTTTATAAAGTCAAGAAAATAGACAGTTGATTTTGACCCAAATCCTAGTGAATGCCACACAATTAGCAGGACTTTATCATTTGGTGAACAAAGGTTTTGCTCTGAGTCTGAATGCCTAAAAATGCATCCTATCTGATGGACAATGAATGCTGATTCATCCTTCTTTCAGAAATTCAGGACACATCTGTTCTATTTTTAATATGAATTAGATTAATCAGAGATTCATTTATTCCAAGTAAACTGTTTTGAGGTCCTGAGAAGGAGCAACTACCTAGGGATCTATCTGAAGGTCTTTAGTTCAAATCCCAGCAGAGGGAAATCTGTTTCCTCTTAGACAATGAAAAGTATTCCTAGAAAAGAGCAGAATTGTCAGTCTCTATCATTACAAGGTATGGACTAATATTTGAATATTTTAAATTATTTTCCACTCTCAGGTGTAATTTTAGTAAATGGTTCTGGAATTAACAACTATATAAAGAATTATAAAGAACAGCACAAAAGCATAGCGAAAAACAAAATTCAGAACAAAACACACACACACAAAACCCATGGAAACAAAATCTGACAGAGATTAAAAATGTACAATATATGGGATTTGTTTAAGTCGCCCTCTCCTGCTTTTACTCCCCACATTTATTCCCATACACTTGTTGAGGTATAGGTTGTTTTCTATCTTTAAGATGTCTGTGTGGGAAGAATGTTTTTATGCAGGTCAGCACCTTAGCCTTTTCCTATAAGCCTTCCTGCCCCATTATCTCCAGTCTACCATAAGTTCATTTCTGCCTGACTTCCTAATCAGGAAAGCTTGGGAAACATGTTCAGATACTCGGTAAGAACTAAGATCTTGACCCTGGTGTTTACAGATCACACACTGTTTTGTAGACTTCTCTGTTCCTGTGCTTCTCTTTCCTCTGAGAGAACTTTTGACTTGTCTGTCCCTTGGCTTCCCCTTCTCTAGGTTCTGGGCCATCCAGCTCTTGGTACCATGAGATGCAACTTGCTACATTCAGGCATCCTGCTGACTTTGTTTTAGTGATGTGGGGTACAGCTGGGTCTGATTCATTATGTAAGAATATTAAGGGAATGGGTGTCTGCCCTCCCAAAGCATGCTCTAGTGCTAACAGAAAATCAGGCGAGCCAAGCCCAGAAGTTGGTTTTTGAAACCTAGGAGGTTGTTATTGGAGCAAAGTCTCTCATTCCACCAATAAATCTGGAAACCACAGCACTTTCAAAGGGAGTTCTCACAGCTTTGAGAGTGTAGAGTACATTTTCAGAAAGAACCAAAAGAAATAAATTGAGACCCAGAGTGTTCTTTCGATAAGATTGCCACAGCCAAGCTATTACCAGAGCTACTTTAAACTTACAAATCAGTTCTTGCCAAGAAATTTTTATGAGAAGTATTTAGAACATCTTTCCATGCGTTTCTTGCTGTCTTTCAGGGGTAACATCTATTTCCAATTGAACACATAAAGCACCTGTCAAAACCTGATTTTCTGTAGAAGGTTGAATAAATAACTGGAGAAGAAACACAGCGACAAATATTTTACCAACATATCCATATGTGAACTCTTTTGGAATTATTCTTGTTCAGTGCTTAAAATGTTACCTGCTGGAGAAGAGCATGCAATGAAATGGGCTGAGAGTCTCACATTCTTGTGCGGAAGGCAAAGCATGATGAGTTAAGGGGATAAGAAAGTGATAAGGCATTATGGCTGAGTGTCATTTTTGAGGAAAATAAGTGCCTTAGCCTTTCATTATCTTTTATTCAACCATGGTTAGAAATTCTGATGGGTGTAGGGTGCAGTGACTCTTTTCTTTGGCTCAAGAGATAGAAAGCAAAAAGTATAAACAAATTGACCAAAAAAAAAAAAAAAGCAAGGAAATCAATAAAATAGCAATAGGACTTAGAAAGTTTCTCACCACCACTACTTAGCATAGAGGCCAATAGTGGCTCATACTTCATGATTTCAACCACAGATTTCAGCTAGGTCCCCATATCTTAAGCCATATCATTCCTTTTCCTGAAATGTTTTATCTCTTCACCTGAGATATCCGTGGGCACACACTCCTCAGATCTTCCTTGAAGAAAGAACCCGAGATTCTTTCTGGCTCTAATGGCTTCAGAAACCAGAACAATATCCACACCAGGCCATGTTCTTCCTGGGCTGCCCCTGCTAATGCCTGATCGCAGCTGTCCTGTAATGAATAGTCTTTGCTCTGAACCTCCCTGTTCAGACTGACTGAGATGTTCTCAGGGCTTCAGGGCACTTTCTTGTTTTTCTTGCTCAATCCTCAGATCAACCCTCTCTCCTTTCATAGCTATCCCTCTGTCCTTCACACAGGCATTTCGCCCAACAATCTCTCCCACTTTAATTTCCTCTTTATGTTGCTTCTTGGAGTAGCACACACTCTGAACTAGCACACACTCTAAAACTGATCACCCCACTTATGAAAAATCAAGGCTCAGTTGATGACACTACCTTCATGAACTTTATTCTAATCCTTATAACTGGTTATAATATCTTATTCCTTGAAACTTCTCTGACAAGATAATTTTGTATATTTTTTAAAGAGAGTTTTAAAACAGTGATCTCATTTTAATTTATCCATTGCTTTATTTCTCTAATTAGAAGATAGGTACAGTTGTGCTGCTTTTAAAATATTCTTTCACAGTGTTTACCAGACTGACATATAGGAGGCATTCATCAACTCTTTGCTCAGTCTAATCAAATGGATCATCTTACTTAATATGGTGCTTACAGCCACTGGAAAGTAACTGGGATGGCCTGCTGGTTTTCTTCAATGCACATCATTCTCAGTAGGCAAACTTCCCCCTTATAGCTTTTGTGGTATCTTTTTAATGTTCCAGTTAAACAATTTTTCAATAAGGATTAGAAGATTCAGAGGTTTTTGTTGCAATATGTCTGCTTATCATTCTTTCCATGGAGCACAGTCTGTGTTTGGTCCTATACTAGGTGATAAAAACACCAGCATGAAAAAAAAACATGGCCCATATCTTCACATAGCTTAGAGTATAGCAGAAAGACTAATATGCAAAGAATTATGGTAATAAAATTTTTGAAGGTTCATGACTTGTTTGTACAAAATTCAGTCTTAGCAAAAAAAGGGGATAGTCAATCCTACATGAGAAATCAAGGATGTCTTCAGAGATATAATATTTTACATGAGTCTTAGACTATCTGTGGGAACTCATGTTGTAGAAAACAGGAGCAGATTGCCGTGAGTGCTCTGGATCACTCCCTCTCCTTGTACCCCGTTGAGTAAGGTAGGACTTGCTACCCCTACTAATGAGAGTTCTGCAAGTTGGCCCTCAGCTGATAGTCTTCTTTGCAATGACCTCCAATTAAAAACAGAAACAAAAAACAGAAACTGCCTTGCTTTAAGCTTATGTTTCTCGCCAGGAATAGCCAATAGCTTACTCCTGTGCAATGCGTGAGTTTAAAAGCCTAGACCTCTCTCTTTTAACATCTGAGGATTCGGAAGATCCATTCCAATGAAAGAACTCCCTGTAGGGATGGCCGACAACTTTGTTGAGACTAAACCATGAACTAATTTCTCTCTCTTCCCAGTCCTCCGTTCCACAGATTTTAAGAGCAGAAGAACCTTCTAATAAGAATCCATTATGCTAACTGCCTCTCAGAATCTGCTTTTCAGAGAATCCAAACTGTAGCAAGTACATTCAGCCCAAGCAGGGGCAAACAGTGCAAGCAGAAGCGTGGGTAGAAGACAGTAGTCTGGAGAACAATAACCTTCTTGGAAATGGCCTCCCAGCTCCCTTCATGCTTTTTTTTTTTTTTTTGCTTTGTTTGTTTTTAACTTTTTTACTGCAATAAGAAACACATATACAGAGAAGTGTTTTCTGTCAGCATTATTATTTTTTCCTTTTCATGTGTCTGTTTTCTACTGTTATGTGTCAAGGAACATTCTAGGAAAGGCCTATGAGTCATCTGGTGTTTGGTATTATCCATACTGCTTTTCCATTCTGTGAATGGAAAAGTTGAGTAAATAGAAAATGATGCAACAAAACTTCCTTCAATTTTAGTAATATCCCAATAAAATCACATAATTACTCCATCAGTTTTTATTCTCTCAATGATTCATTAAAAAACACAGATCCCTGTAATGTAAATACTTAAACTGAATTAGTTATTTGCCCAGCTAGATACATACTCGTAGATCAACTCAGTCCTACAACCTCATAAAACTATAAACTCAGAGAATTCCCCTATTCGGAAAACTACTACACTGTTTTCATCTCTCCTCTGTACTTCATCACCCATTTTAGTAAAAATACAACTCTAGGAATACCACTTTTTGCAAGCTGCAGCAGCCTTAGTCCATCCTCAGCCAAAGCTGACATGAAGTCCCTGAGTAGAGGCTCATGGATCACAGGACAATGGAGCATACCATTTTGTATCCTACTTACGTTATCATGTCTTGTACTAAAGTTGTTATTTGAAGTTGCACCTATTGAAATAGGAAGAACAATACTGTTTAATGCAAGGTTAAAAATTGAGTAAGTGATTATACTAAAAAGCTGGTGTGAGGCTAATTTTGGCTGAGGTAGGAGAAATGAGGGAGTCAGTCACTTTATTGGACTCTGAAAGTCACAAAGAGGTCCTTAAATATCCATATTGTCAGTTACCTTTTTATTGCCATTTTTCTTTTTTCTCTTACTCTTAACTACATATTTATAGATCTTTAAATCAACAACATCTCTGAATTGTGTTCATTTCCTATAACTGGGATTTGATTCTTAAAAATCAAACTGATTGCAAGCGCAGCCCTGGAGATGCATTCTGGCATCATCATTTTACATAATGTTAGAGAAATGTGGGAAATAAAGATGTGTTTTGGGGGTGGTATGTACACAAGATGCAAATGAAGGAGATCTAGGCAAAGCAAAACAGGGTGATTCTAATTTAGTGCTCCAATTAGTTTTGCAGCTAGCTAGACACTTGTCTCTCATTTTCAATCACTCCTCTGTTTGTAGAGCACTTTGATGGGCTGTCTTGATAGCAAAATTATAGGCAATTAAATTTAGAGGGCTAATTTTTCCAATGATTTTAACTTCAGAAAAATAAAATGGGAGATAACTTAAATATATCTTATAAAATGAATAGTATTGTTTTAACAGATCAAAAGCTTCATCTCTTAGAGAATCAAAGGGCCTAGCCTCCGGCATCAATCACATTTTTCATGAGAAACAGAACTTTGCAGCTCTTGAGACTTCATGACAGAAAAATGATTCAACCTATCTGCTATAAGGCTTGCTGCAAGACATGAGGATGGAGAGGTATTTGGCAGCAGCTGTTAACCCACCTGCAGAGAACACTTGTCTCATTTCATCTGTTGAATTGTTCACACGATCCAGACTGGTGTTTACTTACCCACAATTAAAGATATCGCCTGGCCTTCAGTGACTGTTCCAAAAAAGACACTCAAGAGAGCCTGTAGAGTCTGATGTTAAGCTGTTCTTCCTGGTTAAATACCATCTTAGCATATGCATGATATTTATCCAAGAGCATTCACTTGGCTAACTGAGGCAAAGTTAAAAACTTGAGTTAAGGAAACTTGGTCATCTCCCCATACCGGCCTCTATAGTGACAGCCCTAAATACTGTATTTATTTGCATTGCATTGTCTATGCATATTTATGGGTATCCAACAATTCAGCGTTGAGATGTACATCTAAATCTGTATTTTCATGTGTTTCATCAGCCCTGAGGGATGTGGATCGTAATACCTGCTTATACTAAAAAGTGTTTGGAGAGAGGCTCTTCTATCCTAGGAATCAATTGAACCTCCTTTAGAAGGCATGGCTGCCAATAACATATTCCAGCTTTTTATACCAGAAAATAATGCAATTGAAATGACAAAGTAAAGCATATTAAAGAACAGCACATATTTGAAAACTGAAAGATAGCAATACTAGCATAAATCAATGTCTGGATGGCCATAGCAGCCAATGCTATGGCTTACAATTTAAACTGTAGAGGACAGGAAATGGATTTTTAATCACAAAGGAATTCATTTAAATGAGCTTCTTAAAGGAGTGCTTAAACTGAAGATAACTTAGAAATTCCAAGTCAAGTTTTCTGGTAGACATGCTAGCTAGAATCATCAGTAATTTTACTCTGAGACATAAAAAAATTATTAGGTTTCTTGGTAAGTTTAGTTGAAATTGAATTTTAAGGGGTTTGAGGTGTGTTTTTGACACTTAGTATCTATTGTAATTCTCTATAAAAGAACATAATTCCTTGTGTCAGGATGGTAAAGAATACACTGCTTGAGAGGCAGCTGTTCAGCTTCTTGGGGTAAATATAGCATAAGAAAAACTTTGGAATTGTACACATTCAGTTATGTTTGTAACCATTCATGTCAGCCTAGGATAGGTATGTTTTCATGATGTTATGTTACAAGCATGCTTAAAAAGGACAAATTATTGATAAAATAAAAATACTCAGCATTAGTATTGTGATTTAAGAATAAACAAGGTAACAGAAATACAACCAGTAATAGCCTTGAATTTAAGTACTCAATAAACATTTACATTCCAACAACACTGAGAAAGACTGAGTTAATAAAAATCACAATGAAATAAAATAAGGGTAAAAATATAAATTGAAAGAATATAACCACAACACTAATTCTCCATGATTTTAAGCTACAAAGTGAATATTGTCATCAGTTTCATCCTCATTAAAATGTGATAGATGTGAGAAGATTGGGTTATTTTGCCCACCAGAGGATGTTTGGACCTTTCTTTTTTAATATACTAAAGGTATATAGTTTTGACTTATTGATTCCTTTGTTACACATAATACAATTTGAAAACATGTCAGTCTTGACAAATGATTAATGCACTGAAAATGTTAGGACTGGAGTTCCCATCACGGTACAGTGGAATCGAATCCAGCTAGGAACAATGATTTTGTGAGTTTGATCCCTGGCCTCGCTCAGTGGGTTAAGGATCTGGCATTGCTGTAAGCTGTGGTAGGTCACAGACACATCTCAGATTCTGCCTTGCTGTGGCTGTGGTGGAGGCCAGCAGCTGTAGCTACCATTGGACCACCAGCCTGGGAATTTCCATATGCCACAGGTGTGGCCCTAAAAAGAGAAGAGAAGGGAAGGGAAGGGAAGAAAGAAAAAAATATTAAGACTAATAGGATGAATGTATGGGAAGTAAGTTATTATTTTCCATTAGTTGTATGAACATGGACAAGCCATTTTACAGCTTTCTACCTTGGTTTTCTCAACTGCATTAAGTAATAGTTGGATTTCAATGATTGCCAGGGTTCTTTCCGACTCTGAAATTATCACTTTGTATGTTCATATTACTTTTTCAGGGAATTCACAAATATGTCATTCTGATGAAGTAATAATTTACAAAATAATATCTTACACACTGAAATATTATATTTTTTTTTTACAAAATGGAAGGTATGTCCTATGTGATAGAATTAGCATCTACATAAGTTCATGCTAATGTATAAGTTCTATCAATTTCTCAATGTATAAGTTCTATCAATTTCTCAAATCATTGTTTTGGAAAGGATAGGACAGAAGAAAAGAGATGAACCCTGGGAAAGAAGAATTATGCCAGCCTAGTTAAAAATATAAACAAGGACCACAAGAGCCCAACTTTAACACTGATTCTTCTACCTATTTACTAGCCTGTGGCCTTGGGCACGTTACATAATCTATGTTTCAATTTCCTCATCTGTCCACTGGACCAAGAGTAATTCATATTTTTATTGGGTTGATGTGCAGAATGAGAAACCTTATAAATAAAATATATTTAAAACTGCATCTATCACATAATAATCAGTCAATATTAGCAACAATTCTGCATTTTTCATGTGTCTCTAATAGCAACTCAATAAGGTAATTTTTATATAATGTAATTTATATAAGGTAATTTTTAAATAATGTCCACATTATGTAGATAAAGAAACTGAGAATCAGAAACCTACGTGACTCACTCAAAGTTCACACAAATTACAAGTTGCAGGGTCAGGATTGAAACCCAGGCCTTTTGGGCTCAAATCTTTTTCCTACATCAAGTGGAATATACTACCTCCCATACCTTCGCCTGTCTGTTATCCTGTCTACCTCTTCTAATCCATGCAGAATTTTCCACTGGTAGTTGTGCAGGTAATTATTTAAGACTGTGGACTTTTCCTTCATAAATTTAAAATCTGAGACTTTATAAGAGACCTTTCTCGTACATTATTTGTAGACAAGGAAACTGTGATCTGGAAAGGTTGAGAGATAATCATTTGGCCGTGATGGTGGTTAGTGACCAGGTCAATGCTAGAACCAGGTCTCCTCATTTCCTATTTATTGCTTTTTCTTTTTATGACTTTATTATCACTTGCATGCATATAAACTACCATTCTGAATCCTTCAACTTCCATCCAAAATCAAAGATGTTTGTTTATGATGGTTTGGATGAAACAATATAATGATTCCTTGGTCTGATAGTACTTTTTCTATGTCAGATTATAAATTATTATATATTCTTATGATTAAACATTTATGTCTGATTTGTATTTATTTTAATAAATTTAATTTTTAGAGAAGTTTGAGATTCATAGGAAAATTAAGTGGAAAGTACAGCATTCCAGTAGACACCCTGCCGCCATATAGACTCTTCCACTGTAAACATCCTCCCATGAGTGGACAGTTGTTACATTTTATGAACCTGTATAGATCCATCATTATTACCCAAAGTCCACAGATGACATTGGAGTTTATTGTTAGTTTTTTATTCTCTAAGGATTTTGACATATGTGTAATGACAAGTATCCAGAATAATTTCACTCCTCAAAAAATCCTCTATGCTTCACCTATTCATCCTTACCTTCACCCCCAGCCCCTAGTTTATATTTATTTTAACTGTCTATTTTGTGCTTTACTTTGTCCTAAGAAATAATAATTCTGATTTTGCTTATAAGGTGTAGTTTTAGTCATCTTGGTGCCTGCAGATACTTCTCATTTGCTAAAAAGCAATTGCTTGATTTGTTCAGAATTGACAGCCTACCTAACATAGTAAGACACTAGTTGGGTTACTTCAGGATTCCTTTTGTGAGTGTTATGAGTGCAATTAAATTGATCAACAAATATTTATTGAACAAGTACCCACTGTAGTTAGCATACTGATAGATGGTTGCACGTTCCCTATTGAATGCAGCCCAGAATAGGAAGAGGTAGTCATGAGGTAGACAGAATAATAACCTTTTAAATATATTCATGTCTTCTGGAACTTGTCAGTATGCTACCTTACAAGGCAAAAGAGATTTTTCAACTGTGATCACGGATACCTTGAAATAGGGAGATGATCCTGAGTTATCTACATGGGCCCAATTTAATTACAATACTTTTTTCTTTCCTTTCTCTAGCTGCACCTGTGGAATATGGAATTTCTTAGACTAGGGGCCAAATCAGAGCTCCAGCTACAGGCCTAGGCCATAGACATGGCAACACCGGATCCAAGCCACATCTTGCAACCTATAACATAACTTGTTGCAACACTGGCTCCTTAACCCATTGAGTGAGGCCAGGGGTCAAACCCACATCCTCAGAGGCACTATGTCAAGTTCTTAACCCACTGAGCCACAATGGGAACTCCCACGATTATTCTTAAAAGCGGAGACTTTCCAGCTATGGTCAGAGCGACGCATGGCTAAGAAAGAATGGTCAGAGAGGCAGTGTTGCTGGCTTTGAAGATGGAGGAAGGAGACCCTGAGCCAAAGGAAGAGAACCTGGAAAAGAAAAGGAATTTAATTCTCTATTGCTGACTGCCAGAGAGGAACGCAGCCCCACTGACACCTTGATTGTAGCCTATTGAGACCCATGTTGGACTTGTGACCT
This sequence comes from Catagonus wagneri, assembly GCA_004024745.2. Classification (NCBI taxonomy): domain Eukaryota; kingdom Metazoa; phylum Chordata; class Mammalia; order Artiodactyla; family Tayassuidae; genus Catagonus; species Catagonus wagneri. The sequence goes on along the minus strand of PVHT021183695.1, from coordinate 731,845 downwards.
ATAGAACTTTAAGATAATAAATTTGTGTTGTGTCTGTAAGTTTGTGGTAATTTGTAGTAGCAGCAATTCAGGTCAGAAAATATCATCCTTTGAATTTTAAATGCAATATCTATGTCAATGCATATTTCCACATGTTCTCTTGTGCTATTGTTGGGATGTTACTTATTTTCTCATCACTCTCGGTGATAAATGAAACATGAGAAAGTCATGCCAGCATTTTTATTTGGGGCAAATTGAACAGTCGTTTCATTAGCAAAGTAAGCAATATGACAAGCTTAGTTTCTTAATTTATATAGTGGAGCACATTTACAAATAACTGCCATCATCCAAAGTATAGATGTTCTTTGTCTTGCCAATAGGTTATTTTGCATTTTGAGAGGTGGTCCGTTTTTCCAGAACTCCTTTTGAGAGTACCCTTTCTAAACCATCCAGAGTCTACAGAGCTCTATGCCATCTATGAATTATGTTTGGCTGTGAGTTTAGCATTCTCTGCATTCTTCATAATTTGAATGGAACAGGAAAAGGGGAATAAGTTTTTCTTTTTCTATAAGCAATGTTACCTTTTTATTACTCTAAGTGTTTTATCATCTTCATCCCTCTGTTTTCCTCTCTCTAGTTTTTACTTTTCTGTCCAGAAAGGCGTTTAATGCCTCTCTGAGCCATAGCTGCCTTCCACTTGGCCAGATCTTTCTCCTTTGTTATCCTTCATAATCTTACGTAACTGCAGGCAAGTGGCTCTCTCGCAAGCTAACTTAATGCAGAGCAGCTCGATTGCACCAGTGATATAAAAGAGGTGGAGAACCAGTGAGCTCTGAATCATGAACTAATAAGGAAGGTGTTTGGGGTAAATGTCTACCTCTCCAAATTCCTATTTTAAAGTCCTAACCCTAAGAACTCAGAATATGATCTTAGTTGGAAATGTATCATCGCAGATGTAATTAGTTAAGATGAGTCATATTGGAAGAGGGTGGGCCTCTAATCTGGTATGACTAGTATCCTTATGAAAAGGAGAAATTTGAATACAGAAAAACACACACAGGGAGGACAGCATGTGAATTTTGGGATTATGTTATGACAAACAAGGAGTTACTAGAAGCTAGGAGAGAGGCTTAGATCCTCTCTAGCACTTTTGGAGAGAAGGCATGACTTTTGACACCTTGATCTCAGACTTTCAGCCTCCAGAACAAAGAGACATTCACCAGCATGTGCTAAACAATGTCCTCCCCTCCAGGACAGACAGATCCCACCTTGCTTTAAAGGTGTCCAGTACCTATGCTTATACCTTCCAGTCACTAACTGATCATACTCCAGTCTCATGCTCTTCTTTCTTCTTTCTGTTCCTCAAAAAAAAAAAAAAAATGCAAACCCCTTCTTTCACAGGAACTTTTTAATTGTGGCAACATCCAATTAGAATGTTCTTTATCTCTTCAAATTATTGACTTGTCCTCATTTTTCAGATTGCATCTTACATTTATTTACTTTACTGTCATTTGCCATAGTAAACCCTCTTGGTCGTTCTCTTTTTAGCACCCTCTTTTATCTTGTCACATTTGACATTGTTCAAAATTATTTTATTTGTTTTATTTTGTATTGTTTCCCTTGCCATCTCCCACCCCACCCCACCCCCATTCCTGCTGGAATGTAAATTTAGTGAGAGGATTGAAAATGGGAATCTTGTCTTTTTAAATATTCACTGATTTATCTCCAGTGACTAATGCATTGCCTGGTACATAGTTGGCCAATAAACATTTCTTAAATGAATGCAAACATTCCCAAAGATCAACCTAAGCTATATGTAAAAACACATGTACTAGAGAAAGCAACTTTGGTACAATTTACCATATGGCCTGGATGAGTTTCTCTGGAAATAACTACATTTTATTCTGGTGAATGTCTCCCATGCTGGTTTCATATAATGCATGAAGAAAGATACGTAATAAACAGTTAATCACACTAAGTTGTGAAAATACATCCTTGTATTTGATCTCAGAGTGTGAAAATCCATAGAATTTGAATCAAATTGGAACGGTTGCATCATTATCCAACAGAGTTAATAGAGCTAAGTGAAGCTAATATTTGCCCAGAAATGATAATGAAGTTTTTCATATTTTTAAAAAATATTAAGGGATTACCTTCACCTTGACTATTTCTTTTTGATATCTATACATTGAGGATGTGAATAAAATAGCAAATTTAATAACCTCCACAGTATTAAATTTACTTTCTTTGTTCCATAAATGTTTTTATTTGAAATCAATAATAAATGTCAAAAATAACTGAAACTCTAGATATGTTAGGCATCAAAGGCAATTTTATTATTCGTTAACATAGTAGACATGCTTTATTTTACAACAGTAGTTTCTGCAGTGTGATGATAATAATATCTTCATACACAAAAATGTCAGTACTAGGTACAACTAGAGAATTCTAGTGTAGTTTCATTAATAATATTGTAATTCTAGTGATGATTAGTTCCTAATTAAACTGTTTTATAATACAGAATAAACCTATAAACCTACAATGACTCATAGGCAGGAACCATATTTGAGCCTTGATGCCTCTCTGGTCTATCCCAAATTTTCAGACATAGCCTCAATATGAGGTTTCACAAGAAAATTTGGAAGAGTATGAAAGAAGCAGGAGGGCAGGAGCTCCCATGGCATGTCTCTAATTGGCATCAGGACCCCGTCTTTTCACTCCTCCTTTTTGGACCCAAGCCATTTTTTAACCCTTCTGTGTTTCAGGCTTTGTTTTCCATTGTTAACTCTCTCTTTACATCTTTCCTGCCTCTACTTTAGTGTTGTTTTATTATTGCATTTAATAAAAGCTTTGACTTATACCCATGTTTTAGATATAACAAGTATGAACTCTGATAAAATATTTAATGCATTCTTTTATACACATGCACACACACACACACACACATGCATACATATATATTTTTTCCCCTAAATTACACAAATTCCAGCTCTGAGACCTCACTTGCCAGTGTCATAAACAAATGTGGCCAGACATTTTTGGTGAAGGTTTTCCCCACTCAGTGCGAGAATGTGGAGACTAGTCCTGTGGTCAGCAGTTTGTCATATTCTTGGCTAAAATGCTTATTTTCCAGGTCTAGGTTCAAATATCCTACAACTGAGCATGATGGGGTTTGCTGGCTCTTTCTCCACACTCCATGTCATATGCAGCAACAGGGAATATTGCCTTGCTTCCAAAAGTGTAGCTCAAACACAGTTCTGCCTCTCAATTCTGTGTTGTTTTTCCTATAGCATACTTTGCAATTGCTTCTGACCCCCATAATCTAGGGAATTTGAAAACAGAAGAGTACAAAAATGAATATCAGTATTTAAACAGCGTTTATAAAGTATGTTCCATGGAGAACTATTTCTTCACTTTTACAGATGTTATCTTTGAAAATGTTTTGTTTACCAAATAAGGAAAAAAATTGAACAAATATAAGGAAATTTCTTTATGGTAGGATTTATTATATTCTTTTTATGTTAATATGGCATTTGAAATCTCCAAGAAGAAAAAATAGTGAACGTTTCTTGAAATTTTGTGAACACCAAAGTCTTTCTGTTTTTTAACCAAATTTAAATAGTTTTTATAGAATCCTTTTTGGGATTCTCTAAAATACAGTGATTGCATAATTCTAAAATATAAGAATAATTGCACATTAGAATATTTTGTTTAACCTTTTTTAAAGTTGAAATATAAATAATTTACAGTGATGTGTTAGTTTCAGATGTGCAGCAAAATGATTCATTATGCATATATATTCTTACATATGTATTTATATATTCTATATATGTATTATATATATTCTTCTTCAGATTATTTTAATTATGTTATTGTAAGAAATTGAATATAGTTTCCTGTGCTATACAGTAGGTCCTTCTTTTTTATCTGTTTTATATATAGTAGTGTATATATGTTAATCCCAAACTTGCACATTTTTTTAAAGGAACGCATACTGTCTATTTTCTTGCTACTTAAAGTCTGCTCTGAGGACCAGAACTAAACAAGTCCTAAAATGATTCCTATGCCTGATAAGCTTGAGATACTCTTTTATAATTCCAAATTATTATTTGCCAGTGATATTTTAATCTATGGAAAGTAGAAGTTTTTCCTTAGAGTACATCAGTCATACCTGTTTGTATAAGATGCCTCACTCTGAAGAAAGAAAGAGGAAATTGGAATAACTTACCTCCTGATCTCTCATCTTCTGTAGAATCAGTCCCAACACACACACACACACACACACACACACACACACACTCATTTGGGGCTAGAAAGAAGTGAAAAAGGGATCCAACCTGAGACTTCTTCCTTCTGGAGATGAGAGAAAAAAATTGAGCCACAATAGCATCAGCACAGGGATTGAGTTAGGGAACCAATTCATCAATTCATTAAGTGACATCATTTCTAGAAGGCAGCCTAGAAGATTGACACTATATATTTGAGCAGACTTGATATTCAACACTTTTTTTTTTCCTTTTTTAAGGCACAGGGGTTTGGCAAATGAATATAATTTAATATCCAAGATTCTGCCAATAGTGGACAGCTGTTCAGTGACCAAAAATGCCAAAATGATATTGGGGGACTAACTCAAACAAAAGAATACAGAAATTATCATTTGTGCATTTATCTGTTTATTTATAAAGTATAGAATGTCAGTCAGTGGAGTTTAACATCTGCCCATATCAACACTGGGAAAATCATAAATTTGCTTTTAATTTAGTCAATAGACAAGGCAAACTTTCACTATATGTATTTTAAAATAATACCTGGTGAACTATATACAGATATGTACTTGCAACATGATTTGGCTTCAAGATACATAAACAAATGCAGTATTTTAATTAAATATGCCCTAAAAACCTCTTTTAAAAGAGGTCTTTCTAAAAAAATGCTAAAAATTTCCAGGTATGTATTTTCCAAGTTGAACAGTACTATCTTATATTCCCTAATTTTCCTCTCTCTGCTGTTGGTACTGCATAAATGATTTATGGTGACAAATAGTAAAATGTATAATTTCTGTATATGGTATTTTACCAAAATCTTCTAGAGGATAGAAGGGACTTTTTAAATTAAAATTCAGTTGATTTACAATATTACGTTAGTTTCAGTTGTACAACACAGTGATTCAGTAATTTTGCAGATTATACTCCATTATAGGTTATTACAAGATAATGGGTATAATTCCCACTGCTACATAGAATATCCTTGTTGCTTATCTATTTTATACATAGTAATTTCCATTAATCCCATACCCTTAATCTTTCCCTCCTTTTTTTTTTTCTGCTTTAGTAAGGAAAAGTTTGTCTTATATATCTGTGAGTCTGTTTCTGTTTTGCAAATACATTCATTTGTATTTTTTTTTAGATTCCTATATGAGTGATAACAGAGTGTTTGTCTTTGACTTTTTTCACTATGCATAATATTCTCTAGGTCCATCCAAGCTGCTGCAAATGGCAGTAATTTCATTCTTTTTAAAATAATATTTGACTCACCAAAAATCCAAACCTGAGGACACCAATTGCTAGACTGCCTCTAGACAGAGTTTTTAGAATATTGTCAATCATTTGAGTAACTGAACTCTTCTACCAGCTCTTTTCCATTGAATGGAAATAATTTGTTATTGTAGGAACCCAGAGGCTGTAAGGATTTCTATTTGACAAAGGTATGACTGAGGGTGAGATATCTTTGTCAACATCCCCACACTCCTCTTTCTGCTCTGGGATGGGGCAAACCATCTTATTTTGCTGTCTTCTGAATAGGGAATGATATTGTCACTCAACCACAAGAGAAGCAAATAAAGAAAGAAGTGTTACCAGCCTTGTCATCTGATACTTTTCTTTATCAAGAGGTTTGCCTCCAGGGATGTCAAATAAGTCTGTTTCTTACTCGTTGGTTTTTGAATGAGCCACTGACTTCTCCTTTATCTGAGTGTATTAGTCAAAATTAGAGAAAGAAAAGGGGCTTTTGAAACGTGAACTCTGAATCATGTTGTACTTAAGATGATCTTTACGTATAGGTGTGTGCATTTGTGTTTAAAAAGTATGTTGGGTCAGTAACAAAGGATAGAAACAAGAATGTAATCTCATAGCAACTCAAAGAATACTCAATGTCACTTTCCTTATTATTCCTCACCTTCTTTATTTCCCCTAAGAAATATGAAAATTATGGCATTCACACCAGTCCTGGTGAGGACCACGATCAAGACAGACATGTATTTTCCGAGACCTTTGAAATACAATGCATGAGCTGACAGCTTTCTCTGGAGAAAAATTCCTCCTTAGAAGTTAAAAATTCAATAAGTGATGCATTTTGACTTTTTTTTAAAATGGTGAGCTATAAAAAGCAAGGTTTTCTACCCAGCTTTTCAACAAAGTTGCACCACTTCCCAGTGTATTTCCCCTGTTGGAAGAACAGGGGAGGCCAGTTGTACCTAAGTGTTCTTCAGATGCCAGAACACTCCCTCTGACCTGGAGACATCTATTCTTGTGTCTGCTGGAATGGCATTTCCTGGGTCATCTCGCATGCCCCTGCAAGTTTGCTGAAATGTCAGCTCTTTGTTGGTGCTTCTCCAGTGTTCTTTTGCTCCCCCAGCCCGCTTGTTGGGAAACAGCTGGGCAATGTTGGCTTTATCCAAATGTGTCAAATTGAATATTGAATCAGTAAGGCCTGTAAATGTTTATTATTGAATTCCAGCTGATCTCACAAGATTTGATTCTGTATCCAGGGTAGGGATTCCTCACCCTGTTTCTTAGATTGAGCATGTAGGATTTTGTGTCACTGCATAATAGGAACCAGAAGGCTGCTATGCATATCAGATCAAGTTGTGGACCCTTGATGCACATAGTTGATAGTTGCTTTTTTTTTTCTTGAATACTGCATATTCTGGGATTGTTACATTTTTTTCCTCCTTCCAAAGGCATATGAGAAGAATGTTCAGGAGCATCATAAAATTCCTGCTTGGCAGAAACAAAGCATCATTCTGGTTCGTGATTTGTTTGACATTGTCCTTGCTTGATTGCTCTTCTCTGGGAAGATCTTCATTGTGGCAGAACTTCCTAGCTTATGTCAAAACTATGAAGAGAGTAAAAAGTTCTTGGACAAAACAAATTATAGTAAATGTTCATAAAATCTTAATACTTAAGTGCACTATTGTTTTCTATGACAAATATTTTGTCAGAAGCAAAAGGGTTTTTATTAAAAAGTTTTACAGGAACCCAGTGTGTATCATATTCCTAATTATTTTTTATTTTAATCAGTTTCTGCAATTTCCAATAAATAGCCCTAGAAAAGTAGAGAAGATGAGTCAGTGAATAAGGAAACCCTCTCTCTCTTAAGAGAGGCTTACACGAAATCTTTTCAAGAATCAAGAAAACAGAAGGTCATTTTGCTTTACACGAAAGAGTATTTTTGTTTTTCATCTGCTTTATCAGGGAAGCAAAGAGCTTTGGAAGTGATTTGCAGTATGCTTTTGCTGAATAATAAAGCCTATTCTTTCTCTTTTCTTTCTTTTTCTCTGTCGTAGTGACAAACATTTTGACACCATTCTGTAAATTATGGCAAATAATCAGAAAAGGGAAACAGAGACACTGTGTAATGCTGTCAGAAATCCCTGGGCATTTCAGATTTTAGCCCTGCATTAAGAAATGTATATTTATCTAATTTCACACATGGATAGTGACTCATTAATCCAGAATGAAAATGAACATTTTGCTTTTCAGGGTTTCTCCTCCCTTTTAAAGCAGTCAATCAAATAGCTTAATTTTTCACCACTTAAACAAAGAAAGAATATTTGGAAATTATTTCTCATACATCTAATTTACACACAAGCACTCTAATTAATTGGCATAAAATATGAAGCTATTTATACACCTGCCTAATAGGACTGTTTTTATTCTCCTATTTGACCTTACTCCTGTTGCTATTTACTCCCTACCACCCCTGGATTTTTTTTTTTCTTGTAGATTTCACTACTATGTTGTTTTCAGGTCTTCTTGATTTGTAATTGTTTGAAATAAGGCAAGCAAATTTGGTGTTATTGCCCTTGCATGATGAGAATATGTATAACCAGATGATGGCACAATATATGGTAATAGCTACCCTTTGTAAGTGCTTATTTTGCTTTTTACATTGTTACGTTTATCCTTATAACACATTCTTAAACAGCATAATTATTATTTTTCAAATGAATAAAATGATGTTTGTGTCATTCTTGATCTTCCCGAAGATCAAAGTGCTAAAACCTGTTGTATAAGGATTCAAACCCAATTTTAGCCACACATATTGTCTTTGAAGTCAGATAGATTTCATTTAATAATGATCTGTGGGAACAGAGTGGTTCATTCACCTAAGCCCTAAAGAGTAGCCATCCCGATGTTTCCTATCATGCTCCCCCAGACTTGTTGCCTATAACCAGGATACTTCTTCCTCATTACTTTTTCTCAGTTCTTCTATTTTAAAATATATCTCAATCCTGAAACCTGTGAGAAGATCTCTAATTCAAATTTTCATTGTTCAGGTTTGCATTTCATCTGGCTCACCTCAAACATCCATAGGATTTTACTTAGTGATACTAGTCAGGTGGCCTAAGTCTGTTTTTTCTTCTTTTGTGGTCCTAACCCTTCACATGTATTGCAGTTGCTGCAATACTTACTAGGTTTTGTCTATCTTATGTGAAAATCCTTCAGATCAGGGATTTACTCTTGTATCTTGAACATATGAGTGTTTAGATGATCTCTTCTTAACACGAGAATAAAGACCAGTAAAAGAGTTCAATAATAGGGTACAGAATCAGTCCATGGCTTATTCTGCTGACCTGACCAGCTGTTTGCATTCACTTTCTAAAACATCTGTGATGAGAGTGGGTGAAATGATGAAGAGGGGTCAAAAGCTACAAATTTCTTGTTATAAAATAAATAAGGCATGGGTTGTAATGTACAGCATGGTGACTATAGTTAGTAACACTGTATTTGGAAGTTGCTAAGAGTATAGATCTTGAAAGTTCTCATCACAGGGAAAATTTTATAACTATGTGTAGTGATACATGTTAACTAGATTTGTGGTGATCATTTTGCAAAATATACAAATATCAAATCATTATACCTGAAACTACTGTCAATTATACCTCAATTTAAAAAAGAGTAAGAATGGGCGCCTTTAACTGAGACCACTCTTTGCCCATGAATCCAGTTCCTTCATGGTCATCTTGATGCTCCCCTAGGTCCAGGAGTCAATCAATCTTTTTTTTGGGGGGGGGAGTTAGCTTTTTAGAGCCACACTCACAGCGACATAATGTGGACGTTGCCAGGCTCTGGGTTGAATCATAGCTACAGTTGCCAGCCGGCACCACAGCCACAGCAATGCGGGATCCGAGCCATGTCTGCAACCTACACCACAGCTCACAGCAACACTATCCTTAACCCGCTGAGCGAAGCCGGGGATCGAACCCACATCCTAATGGATGCTACCTGATTTCATTTCCACTTTGCCACCACAGGAACTCCCAATCTTCTAATTTTTAATTTCTGAACCATGCACATTTTCCCAGCTTATTCAAAATAAAATTATCTCCATCACTGTATACTGTTCAAGTGACATCTTTTTACAGTCAGCATTTTCTCTGGGTCATATCTGGGTGATATACAGCAGGATCTCATTGCTTATTGATCTGTATTTAGTATATTGCACCTGCTACACTCCTTTTTGCAAATACTAAGTCATTTCCCCTTCATACTTCCAATTCTCAATCCATACTCTTTATAGTTACTCAGAGGAGGTAAGAGTAACATCACACACTAATGCTTCATGTCTGACATAAATACCTTTAGATCAAATGTCTCTGCCACCTGAAATGCCAAGAAACCTCTGGGCACCTCTGAACTTTCAGGCTTAGAAGATTGCAAGGAGTGCCTCTTTGCTGAAGGCAGCAGCAGTGCACTGAGGGTGGAGGCAGCTGTGCCTGGTGATAGGTACAGCTGCAGCTGAGGTCCCTTTTGTCTCCTGAACAACCTGCCCAGATAGTCAGCCTTTTAAGATTTCATGAAAAAAAATAAATTCAAAGGTCATCTTCAGACATATGTGGTTAAGAGACTCTCCACCCTAATCACTCATAAACCTCAGCTGATAAATTTACAAGACGCCACCTTAAGCGATAAAATGAAGCCAGAGTTTGTTCACACTGCAGCACCTGTGTGCCTTGCTTTTAGACAAAATTATTTGCTGACAGCTCATAAAAAATGGATTTCTCTAAGGAGGGGAAAGGGAAAGACGTCTTTAGGCTTAAGATTGGAACCACAAGTACGTATGTATGCTATTGGAGAGAAGTAGGCTAATTCATTTCAATAACCATTTATTGAAACGCTAACATAAGTTACACTCTGTGCCAGGATCTAGGGTCACAAAGATGACTGAGACCTGGTTCCCTGACTATAGGAATTTTACTGTGTAATTTGGAAGTTCATGGCTTCAACATTGAGGCTTTGGAACCAACCCAATGAAGTCTCCTCACTCTCTGTTTTTATGTCACTTGCAATTCTGCTGTCCTATGTGTTGTACTCCTGCCCTGGAAGGCTCCTGACCATCCCTATCCCCTCCACCTGTTAAATTCTAGGATTTATTAACCCATTCAACATATATTTATCTCATCCAGTAACTAAACACAGGGGATACTGAAATGAATAGAACAAGCATGGCTTCTCTTATGGCATGTGTTGTTCTAGTGGGTGGAGATATGTAATATACAAACAAGTAACTGAATAATATAATTTCAAATAGTGCTATGAAAAAATACGTATAGGTATGATATAATAGAGTATCTGAAATGAGTTAAATTAGACAAAAAGATGAAGGGAGTTTCTCAGAAAGTTGACATTTGAATCAAAACCTGGACATTGAGAAGGAGCTGGCCATATGGAGATCTGTGGTAAGAACTTTTGAGGCAGAAAAAACATTAGTACAAAGAAAACTACGAGTATAGGCACAAAATTAATTTACCTAAGGGACAGAAAAATGGCTGGTGGAACTGAGAATTTACAAGCAAAACAGGAAACAGTAGGATATAAATTCTGAGAGTTATGTGGGGGAAGCTCATGTAGGAACTTCTGAGCCATGGTAGGGACTAAGGATTATGTACCTGCAATATCATTGGATGCTTATAAGTGGTGGACCGTCATGAAATGATGTATGTTTTTAAAATATGACACTGGCTACTACATCAGTAATCAGTAATTCCAAACAGTGATTTTTATTTCATGGTGTCTAGAATTCTATGTCTCAAGTGAAGCCCTTATCTATAATCTTCAAGTTGAATCTTATATGTCACACCTGTAAGATACTATTCTCTATACATAACTTATAATCTTTAGTAACTACCATCGGTACTAACGATGAAACATTGTATTATACATATACTCGTTTGCCTCCAGTTTTCATTCAATTACACTGTTTTTTTTTTGGGAAAAAAAGTGAAAAAAATTGCCTTGGATATTCTAGGGCATTTGTTAGACATTTATTTGTTTGGCAAATGTGTATTGAATATGATTTAGGTGCTGAGTCCTATTCTAGGTGCTGTTTTTACAGCAGTGAGCTAGATAGTTTATGCCTTCATAGGGATTTCACTCCAGTGAGGGAAGAAAGAGTTGGGGGAAAAAAGTAATAAAACTTCAGATAGCAATGTTTGCTATGAAGAACAAGAATCAGAAAACAGAATGGGAGGGGACTGACATGGATGACAATATGATCCTAAGGAAAGTAAATTTGTGGGTCCAGATGATATGACTAATTGAAAGAATTTCTGACTTGGAATTTATGTGATCAGCCATGCTGCTTGCTTTGCTGCATTCTTATTCAGGTTAATTAGCTGGGAGAGATTCTTGACAGATGTTCAGCTATAGATCTTTACATTCATTTATAACTCTTATTTTCAAGAGGAAAATGAAATTTCACTCCTCATGTGAAGGGTTGAGTAAAGTAAGTTTTCATCTTTCTCAGACAGGTATTTTTTTGTGTGTGTGTCTTGCTCTAGGTTCAGTTGAGATTTGGAAAGCATTTTCATGGATAAAAGAGAAAGGAGGTTTAGATCTGCCCTTGGACCCTTGGTTTCTCAGCTGAAAAATCTGAGAGTCCCTTTTCTCTGAGGCAAAATGTGTAATTTCGTGAAGGTCACTGTAATTCTCATCTACGTCCTGGAGAAAATTCTTGACATCAGCTTGAAGGTACTCTTATAAGAGGCTCACTATAGAAACACTCATTTCTTTACAGTGTGTTTAATTCCCTACACTGACACTGGCTAGTTAAGTGACCTTAGGCAAATTGCTTTCTCTCACAAAACTTTTGATTCTCCCTGACAAATTCCCTTTTCTTCATCACTCAAACGGGTCTTGAAATCTCATCTCCCGCAGGAAGCAGTTCTAATAAATTAGAGAAGAAATGATTAATTTCAGTGTGTCACTTCCATTGTGCTCTTCTTCTTTTCTATGTCCCTACTAAATACATTTATTCCTCCCAGTTTACAGATAATAAAAAAGACACTTTGGTTTTAATTACATTATTTATTTAAAACTAATAACATGTTATCCCATCTGCATCCTTACCTATTTCATAGATTATATTCTAAAGTGATTATGTTATCCCTGCATGCCTCAACTTCATTGGAAACAGTTTATACTGGTACCTTTAATTCTGCTTAACAAAGGAAAAGATTTTTTTTTCAGGAGTAAAACTTATTCCAGATGCATCTGAAAATAGCAGATGACCCTGGGTGTCAGGATCATGGCCTAACCTAGAGATTTGTCTGAACACAGGGACTCAATGTGGCTTTTACATCTGTATTCCTGGTTTTAAGCCCAGTGTTTCACACATTGTGAGTGCTCAGTATAGCTGGTCCAATGATTGGCAGCAAAACAAATCTTAGCACTGCCTAGAATACCGGGACAGTGGTCCAAGGGTCCAAGGTTTCCACAGACTTTAGCCATGGCTTTGACAGACTGGTCTCTGGAGAGCTAGGGGAGGAAAGGGGCAGGGATTCTGGAAATCCAGCTTGCACTATTTCTGACACTAATTAGCTGGATGATCTTGGGCAAATCATCTGCTCCCCTTAACACACACACACGCGCACGCACACACACACACACACACAAAATTGAATGAGACTAACTCTAGTGTAAATTTTAGATTATAATATTATAGGAGTTCATGATTATATTGATAATATTTCAAATAAACAAAAGCTTCTCCTATGGACTATACCAAAAGTTAGTAAGCTGTGGTCAGAGGTAATATCTGGGTGATTATGATCCTTCCCAATAGGAGGATGGTATAATGCTTGCAGGTAGAGCAAGGAAGGAATTATTTTCTGAGCATTGGAATATCCAGTGCAGCAGGGGACTAACACAGGACTTCAACCAACTGTGGATTTGAGGTAACAGATGTTTGATGTCTAGCAGGTTAACTGGGTCTTTTATTTAGTCAAAGAAGCCTACACACATAGAAGAATGCTGGGAAATACTAGTTCTTCTAGTACTGCTGCAACTATGAATATAATCTGCCCCACACTAAAGAGCATTGTAAGAAGTAATGAGTGCAACGTGCTTCTGTGAAGGGCTGAAACTTCCTGAGCCTAGTCTATGCCAGTGAAATGGGCTGACATTAAATAACCCAAAGTTCCCCTAAGCAGGGTGCCATGAGTATTAACATATATATTACAATGCATTAACATTAGGAGCAATTAAATAAACTCTGACCTAAACTTAACAATGACTAAATCGTCCTTACAAGGCAGAAAGGAAATTCCCCACAGCTTTGGGGTATGGGGCAGTGAATAAGATCACAGCACCTCAGTGGCAGTGAGGCAGAAGCAGCACTAAATGAAGGTTATTGGATTCACAAGACACCCTGGCTCAATGCCAGGGAACACTTCCTCTGTAATTAAAAATCAGGAGGGCATTCATGTACCCCATACTAACTCAGTGCTGTGGCATTTATTTTTCCTTTGAAGACACAGATAGGAAAAGAGAGTACTATTATCACATGTGGACATATGGGCAACATCTCAGCTGAATAATAAACTGTCTTTTCCTGTGCATTGCAAGTCTCCAGCTTTGAGGGCGCCCTTGCTGCTCACATAAGAGACTGCAGAGAGATGACACCAGACCTGTGCTGTTTTGAGCATTATTCCTGGGGATTAAGGCATGTCTTTACAGGGTAGCAGCACAAGTCGTTGTACTGGGCATTCATTAGAGGAAAGAAAACTTCTGTGTGAACTGACCTAGAGCATTGTAGTCTCAAGAGCTCCTTCTTGTTCCATGGCCTGTACTAATCATTGCCCGAGAAAAAATAATCTTTTTATTTTCTACTTGAATAATAAGAACTCTTGAGCCACTCTCAGGGTGTAAAACCTCACCGTGGGGTCTTTGTCCTCTCTGGCCACTGTGTCACTCCCAAGAACGCCTATGATTATGAAGTTACCCTCACCTTCTCATACTTGAGCTTTTTCTTCCCCCATCTCTCCTCGGTTAAACAGGAGCTTTGTGTGAGCAAGTCGCTATGGACATTGCTGCTGCTTCATTAAAAAGTGTTATGAATAAAGCCACATTTTCCTAAAGGTCTCAAAACACAAAACAACTGGCTGGTTTAACAACCACCCTTTCCAAGAGTTTTCTGCATGATTAGGAATATAAGCATACTGCCTTAGAATCTGGGAACTCCCCTATTTCCTTTAGAAAATAGAACAAAGCTAAACATTTTTTTTTTGGCTGCTTCCTAAAGAAAGCTACTTGATAAGAAATTATGTACAGATTGTGAGACCATTTCTCAAAGCCTGGCTATGTTTGAGATTCAGAGGCCACAGTCCCAGGCTGTAGCTTCATCAATGGATTTCAACGTTCCATGTGTTGTAATAAGAATCTGGCCAATAAGATACATACAGTTACACATGCTTATTAATTACAAAATTCTGTTCTCACACTGGTAAAGGAAAAATTTTCAAAAGTAGAGAGGTTGAGGAATTGAATCACTAACATCACAATAATTAATTCCTGGAATTACCTTCTGCATTTGGAAAATTTTAAATGCTTCTGTTACTGGTTTAGTTTTAATTTCGTTTAGTTTTGGTTTTTAGAAATAACTTCCTGGAGATTATGTTTAGGAAAGAATCTTTGGGCAAAATAATATATGAAACCCTTCTATTTCAAAAAAAAATGTTATAAATAAAATTTTTTGTTGAAAAAAAGAATTCTTTAACAAATATTCATTTTACTCATTTCCTCCTTTCTCTATCCAGATTCCATCGACCTAGGCCTGGCTTCATAGGACCAAGGTATTCAATGTTAAAAAATGGTCGACGGTGATAAAAACAAACCTTATCTAAGCAGTCAGTCTCCATTCCTAAGGGTCCAGAGAATTAAACAGGCTAGAAGGCAGGATGCTTTCATAAGACGAAGAAAGAACAGAGAAGAGAAAAAATAGAAAATGAATAAGGAACAAGGAAATTTGTATACAGCCCAAAGTAGACTTGGCATTTGGGGATTGTTTGACTGGATATTCCGCCATTTCTGCTCAAGAGCATTTATGTTGACACAGAAGTTATCTAAGTTTCCACTTGCTCATGTGGCAACCTTGGCAGGAGCATCTCAAACTTGGGCCTAGAAGTTTACTTCAACAAATTGCTTCCAAGTCCAAGCTCATACTGCTTGCTCCATGGCAGGCCAGTAAGTCTAGACACAAAGTGATGGGACAAGGAATAGTGATTTTATTCAGAAAGCCAGCAAATCGAGAAGATGGCGAACTAGTGTCCTAAGGAGCCATCTTAACTTGGAATAAAATTAAGGCTTCTTTTATGTTAAAGGAAAGGGGAATCAGGAGGGTTCAAGATTAAAAGATAAAAGCAGAATGCAGACTTTTTGGAACCAACTGGCCTTCAAGGGAAGCATCGTATCCTTTGTTCCTCTGCTTGCTCATGTAGGCTGGATCCCAAATCTGCAAAAACTGTGAAGTTATTTTTACTCTACTGTTCTTTTTTTTTTTTGTCTTTTTGCCTTTTATGTGGAGCCACACCCGCGGCATATGGAGGTTCCCAGGCTAGGGGTCTAACAGGAGCTGTAGCTGCCAGCCTTCGCCACAGCCACAGCAACGCAGGATCCGAGCCGCATCTGCAACCTACACCACAGCTCATGGCAACGCCGGATCCTTAACCCACTGAGCAAGGCCAGGGATCGAACCCGCAACCTCATGGTTCCTAGTCGGATTTGTTAACCACTGAGCCACAACGGGAACTCCCTACTCTACTGTTCTTATCCCTGCTTATTAACAAAGTTTTGGGGCTGAAGGCAAACTTGTCTATAAAAGTCACAACCATAACTAGCTCAGGACCCTGGGATGGAACTTTCTTCAGGGAACTTAATGAGCTGTTTGCGCACAAGCAGCATTTCTCTTAATACTTAATTCTTTATGTGCAAGGCTAGAGTAATAGTGTAAATAAGAATGAAGGAGACAGTTCCAGTATGGTGTTAGTTCTGTTCTTCCTCTGTTGCAAAATCACATTAGGGTCCCAAACTATGTAGTGCTCCTGCTTGAGGTTTAAATCTTTGAAGTCTCTGTCTTGAAATTCTTAGTAAAGTTATCTTTGAATTTATGTTTGGTAAAGAAGTCCCATGGGCAAAGAAGCATGTGCTGGGGTCATGGAATCTCAGCAACTGGGTGGTTCAGCTCATATTACCTCTCCATCTCTCCTGGAAGAGATTCTCTCCTGCCCATTCCCAGCTCCCTGGTGCCCCAGTCCAGCTTGGCCTCCTCTTCCCCATTGCCCCTCACTCATTACTGCTACCCAGTGCCCCCGTGTAGATCCAGAAGCAGGAACAGGGGTCCAACACACTATGTGGTCTCCTTGAGCTGGTCAAGCAGCAACCTTCTCTGCCCCAGTCCAGCTCCACACGTGGACTTACTCATTAGGCACCTTGGGATAAGCTCTCTCCTACCCTATCCAGAAACCAAGAGTGTTCCTGTGCTGAGGCTGAAGTCCTTTTGGGGTCACCCTTCTGCTAAGGGTTGTGATGGCAGTGGGTGGAAGGGGAACTTAAACCACTTGCAGCAAGGTCCCCAAATTTTCATTTTAGGCTGAGCAGGCCAACAGCCAACCCTGACTCAACCCTCATAATTATAAATACTGGGTCCCTCATTACTATTATAACAATAGATCTGAAGCTCTTATTTATCAGCTAAAGAAAAACTTATGCTTCTAAAGGACTTTCAACTATGACCTCACTTTTTAGAGGTTCTTCTAGTAGTAAGAGAGAGGATACACAGTTGGTAACTGCTTCAGTTGGATATTTTGGTTGCAAGCAAAAGGGAATTGTTGATGCTAACTAAAGGAAAAGTAAGTTTGTGTTTAGGAAATGGAAATAGAAAGCCATCAGCAGCAGAGCACCTTGGGTAACCACTTCTTTCCCCATCTTTATCAGGTGCTCACATGGTCTCTCCAGGGCACCTCTGGTACTTTCCACACATCAGTGTCCTCATGACTTTGATTTGCACATGGCTCATCGTGGTCTGTCATAGGCTTCAGTGTCTGCATTGGGACCCTATAAAATCAGTTCCCACTACTAACTACTTTATTATCTGGTTAGTTCTACTTTCATGCCAGGACACATCACTGCTGGCTGGCCCTGACTACTAAAATCAGCTACTTTGCAGTCATATTTTTAATCCATTTACCTCAGCTATGGCCAGAGCATTAGATATTAAAATGGGCTGCCTTTTTCATTAAGGGCTGTGAGGAGGGCATCTATGCAATGGCTCATTCTTTTCTTGCTCCTGAATTGACTCTATCTCATTTATTTCCCATCTCAGTTAAAGATCCTGTCATTCCAGTTGCTCGAGGAGACACATGAGAATGTACATCCTTTCCCCTTTTCCTCCTGCATCATTTCTAGGGGCTTTACCTCATAGATTTCTCTTTTCACACTTTGTGATTGATTTCAGAATAAAATACACAAAAGACCTTCCTGATCTGGACTCTATGCTCCAAACTCATTCTCTGTGATCCATACTGTCTCCCACACCCCCTAATCACATTTAAACTACTTGAGAGTCCTCAAATAAACTCTCCTCTTTGTCATTTTCATAATTTCCCTCATTCTACTCTTCTTCCATAACACAAGCATACTCTATCACCTTCCTCATAACATTTATCACAAGGGGATTGTCTGTTTATATGGTTTTCCAATAAGTTGTGAACTTATTGAAGGCTCAGTTTTCTGTATTCCCTATATCTAACAAGAATCTATCATATGATATATAGTAAATATAATATGTGGATATTAGCATGCATCGCATATTTTAAAATTTTCAGTGGCCTCACATTGTCTTCAGTATAAAGTGCACACTCTTCAGCACCTCTCCCACATCATATTTTCCCAATTTCTATATTATGTTTCAAGAAGGAAGTACTTCTGGTGGTTAGTCATTGCCTCATACTAACTTATGTCTCTTTGCTTTCGTAAACGGTATTACTCATGCCCAGAATGTCCCCCCCACCCCGTTTTCGCACAGTGAACTTATACTGACTCTCAAAAATTTAAGTCAAGCATCAACTTTCTTGGGGAGTTGCTGTCCTCTCTTCCCCTACCCTTTCCGGCAGTTTTAGGCTCCTTCTGCTTTAGTATCTTAGAACTTCTTTCTCCATTATGGTACTTTCCACATTATATTATATCTGTTGATTTTATTGTCTTTCTCCTCAGAAAAATGGAACAGATTCTTTTTACATCCTCAGTACATTAACAAGACACATGGTGGGAGCAACAATTAAGTTATGTATATCATTTCGGCTCACATTCTATTGTGAATACACTTACTTACAAAGAAAACTAGAAAATGTAGTCTTAAAGCCAGGTGGCATGTGCCCATCTAGTAAAGTAATTATGGAAGAGAAGGGAACAGATCTTAGAATACAGAGAGAAGTATGAATCAAGTTTTTATATTGAAACTATTTTTACAGCCTGAAGCATATTGTTTTGACATTCATTTAGCTTTTCAGGAGCAAATACAGTATCATTGTCTATGAGTATGGGTTCTGAAGCCAGCTGAAACTGAGCTCTAGTCATTGCTGTGTGTGTAGCCTTTGAAAAGTTAGTTAATCTTTCTGTGTTTCTATTTCATATCTATAAAATGGGTATGACAATAATATCCACTTTAACATTGAGAATTACATAACAAAGGAGAAGAGCTTAATATGTATCTGGCACAACATGAGCTCAATATTAATACTAGCTTTTATTCTGTCTATTCCCACAGATATTCATACTTATTTTTTTCCTTTTGGATATAAAGAAATATGTATTGGGTGAGAGAACGACCTGATAAGTGCGCTCTGTATATTAAGCAATTCAAGAAATATTTTTATATAGTGTTCAGTTTTCATAAATTTCTGCCTTTGTCCTCACTTTGAGATTCTCAGTTATTGCTTTTTATACTATCAGTGTGTCTTCCTCCAGAAGCATTTTCTTTCTAATTTACTGGTTATAGTATCTGTAAGTTTTTCCACCAGGTAATTGAATTTATCAAGGCTGTGTGTGAAATAGAATTAAATAGGCTCTGGGAGATAATCTAGGGGACATTTTTATGACATAAAATGTGTTTTAGTGCTTTGTACTTGTGAATCCTTTTTTATTATTCAAGTATATTTTTGTTTATTTCTTGTGTTTATAGATAGCATTCACAATTAGGCATCTCTAGAGAAATAAGTTATGAAGTTTTATATACTCATACACATAGAGATAATTAACAAAAGCCCAATAAAGTTTTGAAGTATAAAAAGGATTTTAAAAACCAATTAAGTATCTCAATATGTGGAATTGAATGAAAATTTATTTTACTCTCTGAAAAAAATCACAGAGAAATGGAAACCTCACTAGAGCTTATTAGCAAAAACATGTATGATAAAGTCATCCTCTCGTCTATAGATTGCAATAAATCAGAATTTCTCCAAGTAAGTATGTAGCATGTACTAAGAGACAGCTTTTTGAATTCTCTTTCTCTGATGCTCCCTGAGTAAGATCTCTCCTTCTGTGTCTTTTCTTAAAATCCCCTGTTCTGTATTCTAGCCAGGACTAATCCATTATTTTTATCTTAGTCTGTTTTATTGCAATTGGGAAGCCAGACACTGATGGTGACACATTATGAAAGACAGGAAGTTTTGGGAGCAGCTAAAATTGCAGTACAATAAGATGTCTCTGTGTGCAATTTGATGTTTCAGTTACAATCATTGTCTGCCCATTCCCCAGTATTTCCCAGACATTCGAGAAGTCAGAAATTCTGGTTACAGTTGGGTAACGAAAATATCATTATTGTCTTAATTGCTACTTGGTCTAACTTGCTCAGATAACTATAAATGAAAGGTAGTGGCCCTGATTAGATAAGATAAAACCATATATTTCTTCAGAATGTTTTGGTGGAAGTCATGGAGAAAAAGGATGGAAAGCCTGTCACCTCTGTATCATTCATTTCATCCCTTTTTCCCAAACAAACACCTCTAGTCCCTGGATCAGCAACTCCTTAGGTGATTAAATTCTAAACACCCATCCCACAGGAATGGTTACATATTTAAGGATATCAAAGTTCCAATTTGATTTCTATCTGTGGCCAAATAATCTTAGCAAAGGGCCAGTGGAACCTATTTTTTATCCTTTAGTAAAATCTTTAAAATGGATAACTAAGAACATAATGATTATAAAAAATATTCAGAGATCTTAATACCCATTGTCTTCTTTTTTATATGCCAGAAGAACACAAAGTTTTGTTCTTTGGTTCGCTTCAAAGTTTTCTTCCTCGCTTTTATACAATGTGGAGTTTTCCTTCATCTTTCACGACTGCTGTAATATAATAGAGAAATGACACAGAGTGTTAGTTGTGAGGTTAAAACCAGAGGCGGGAGACAAAAATTAGGCACATAGTGCACAAAACAAAAAGGTTAGTCCATTGTGTTGCAGTAGTATCTGTCATCTGTGGACTAAGAACCAGAATTTCCTGCACCTACTGTGACTGACCAAAGGTGTGTGTAGTACTTCCTATCACATACCATGTACTCTGCATCTTTGTTATGAAGGTTAATAAACAACCAAAACTTTAAAAAGAGGCCAATAGAATTAGAAAAAGATAAGATTTGAATCAACAAAAATGCAGCTTTTTTTTTACTTTTCATAGAATCTTAGGCAAAGACAGTTTATAGTAAATCAAGTTTCTTGAAGAAAAAGGAATACTAATAAAACTGAAAATATAGTTATCATATGATCCAGTAATCCCACTCCTGAGCATATATCCAGACAAAAATATAATTCAAAAATATACATGCACCTCTATGTTAACAGCAGCACTATTTACAATAGCCAAGACATGGACACCAAGACAACCTAGGTGTCCATCAACCAATGAATGGATAAAGAAGATGTGGAATATATATATGCAACGGAATATTACTCAGCCATAAAAAAGGAATGAAATAATGCTATTTGCAGCAACATGGATGGACCTAAAAATTATTATACTAAGTGAAGAAAGAAGAAGAAAGATAAGTACTATATGATATCACTTATATGTGGAATTTAATTATGATATAAATGACCTTATCTACAAAATAGAAACAGACATAGAGAACAAACTCCCAAGGGGAGAGGGGTGGGGAAGGGGTAAATTAGGAGTTTGGGATTAGCAGATTCAAACTATTATATAGAATGGATAAACAACAAAGTCCTAATGTATAGTACAGTGAACTATATTCAGTATCCTATAATAAGCCATATGGAAAAGAATTTTTAAAAAGTACTAATGAGGAGTTCCCGTCGTGGCGCAGTGGTTAACGAATCCGACTAGGAACCATGAGGTTGCGGGTTCGATCCCTGGCCTTGCTCAGTGGGTTAAGGATCCGGCGTTGCCGTGAGCTGTGGTGTAGGTTGCAGACGGGGCTCGGATCCTGCGTTGCTGTGGCTGCGGCGCAGGCCAGTGGCCACAGCTCCGATTAGACCCCTAGCCTGGGAACCTCCACATGCCGCGGGTGCGGCCATAAAAATGACAAAAGGCAAAATAAATAAATAAATAAATAAAAAATAAAAAGTACTAATGAAAAGCAAAAAACAAAAAAATCAAACTTACCTTTATGTTTTGTACTCACATTTTATTTAACAAACTTTCATATGGAGTGATTTACTATTGTATGTATCGTTGATATTATTATACCTATATATTATTGTGTGTATCATGTAAAAAATATAAAACAATCTCTCTCTACATATCTACCTCTTAATCTATATGTTTTTATTCCTGTCCCACCATAGGCAGTGTGAACTATGCTTCCTGAATACACCTTCAGCCACATTAAAGTACCACACCCCAGAGTGTGGGAGGCAGTCATTTTTCTTTATTCTGCTCTAAGTTCTTTTGCCATTTACGTTGTGTCCTTATGAATAATTTTGGACTCTTGGCATGCCAGTGATGGTGATGTACCTCCCAAAAGTAACAAAGGGAAATTACAATGCAAGCGTAAGACCTGAAGCAACTTCAAGAAAGCAGAGTGTGGATGAAAGCGAGAGAGTGGGGACTGACATTATGAAGGCCATCATAACAATCTTTGTGGCAAAGAAGGGCTGAACCACAATTATGTAAACTGGAGCTGGAAGAAACTAAGGCCTGAGGCAAGTCATGTCTTTAAGAAACATGAGAACTGCAGTTATCACCACTATAAAATTCAGTAAGTAATGCAAATCCTTGAGATTTTTGCACTAAGAAATTTCTGTTTGTGCTCATCCTATTCAGTATGTTCCTGTATTAGTCCACTTGGGCTACCATTATAAAATGATGTAAGCCAGGTGGTTTAAACCACAGAAATGTATTTGCTCACAGTTCTGGAGGCTAGAAGTCTGACATCAGGGTTCCAGCATGGCTGGGTATTGGTGAAGTCTGTCTTCCTGACCTGCAAACAACCTCCTCACTGTGTCTTTACATCATAGAAGCAGAGTGAAGTCTCTTAGGGCACTAATCCTATCAGGACCCCATCCTTATGACCTTATTTAATCTTAATTACTTCCTTACTCCAAATACTGTCACAGTGAAGGTTAGCACTTCATGGTAGAAATTTGCGGGAGGGACACTGTTCAGTCAACAGCAGTGACCTTTCTAGAAATTTTTCTTGCACTCTCGAATGATGTGTGCACGTGGAGCTGTATTGGCCTATTCTTTAATAATTGGACTCCCAAGAGTACAGTAAGCAGAAAAGAAATCCAAGCAGATCTTCCTTATCTAAACATATTTGGCAGTGTTTGACTGGGTCTTTTTCAAATTTCATCACTCTGACATGACTTTTTTCCCTCCAACCTCTACTTTTTTAAGGTCTTTTTGACTGTTTTGGGCCCACTCACACAATTGGAGAATATTTCCCAATTTAAATCATCTGATTAGAAACCATAATTTCATCTGCAGTGTAAACTTACCTATCCATGTAACATAGCATCGTCATAGGTTTAATTAGAATGTAGACATCTCAGAGTTCCCATTGTTGTGCAGAGGAAACGAATCTGACTAGCATCCGTGAGGATGCAGTTCGATCCTTGGCCTCGCTCAGTGGGTTAAGGATCTGGCATTGCTGTGAGCTGTGGTGTAGGTCCCAGACACAGCTTGGATCTGACATTGCTGTAGTGTGGCTGCGATTGAACTCCTAGCCTGGAAACCTCCTTATGCTGCAAATGCAGCCCTAAAAAACAAACAAAAAAAAAGAGAATGCAGACATCTCTCTTTTTTTTTCCCTGGCATATGGATGTTCCCAGGCCAGGGATTGAATCTGAGCCACAGCTGCAACCATTACTAGATCCTTAACCCACTGTGCTGGGCTGGCAATCAGCACCTCCTCACCAACCCAAACCACTGCAGTTAGATTCTTAACTCACATAACCACAGTGGGAACTCCTAGAATGTTGCCATTTTGAGGGGCTATTTTTCCTTTTTTTCTGCCTACCGCAATAGTCGTATAATTATATTAGTACACATAATTTCTTGTACCTGTAATCTAACAAGGTAAAGGGCAAGTAAATCAAATCATTAAGTTTGGAACTGGGATTTGACCTAAATACTGCTATTCTCCTGGGCATTTTAATTTCTAGGTTTCTGAAAATGGGCCTTTTAAAACTGGATAATATGCAAATCAGATTATGGATGTAAATTAAAGCACATTTAATCAACAACACATAATTCAATTGTCCTCCAGTCCTCTTTAGCATTTAGTCAGCTGACACTTGCAAGTTTTCAAACAGTTTAATAAAGAGAAACAAACTTTGCTAGAGGGAAAACACTGAATTTGAAATTAAAATTCAGTGTATTCCAATTTCAAACTGAAAATATTTAGGAAGTATGGCAAAGAAATGGCCACACTTAACAGTGGATTTGGAAATATAATTTTTTTCTCTATTATTGTCAATACACAATGTCAGTTTTATAAACTATTAGTATTTAAATTATGTTTTGTACAGAGAGAGTATTTTAAAGATAACAAATGTTAATTTGATGATCTTGGAAAATGCTCAAATACAAGTTACTTGAAACAACAATACACTCTTTCCAAGTAATATGCAAGCATATATCTTCAATTTAATTAAGATATTACTAAGTGCTTATTATATGCAGCATTTGGAAGAATGCAAAATTTTATAAGACTACAGACCTGTAGAATTTACATATCTGTTAGAGGAGAAAATAAAAGTAAAATTATATACAACATTACCTTTACATGATCTTATGTTTTACTTTAATGCAATTAATATGGAACTTTTTTATTTTTTAAAAAATTTTGTGAACTAATGCAGTTTGGTTAATTGAACTAGAGTCTTTTTGAGGGAATATGACA
This sequence comes from Catagonus wagneri, assembly GCA_004024745.2. Lineage (NCBI taxonomy): Eukaryota > Metazoa > Chordata > Mammalia > Artiodactyla > Tayassuidae > Catagonus > Catagonus wagneri. The sequence continues at coordinate 706,950 of PVHT021183695.1, read as the reverse complement.
GATGGGGAAAAACTCTAGGTTTGTTTCAATTAATTATTTTGAAGATTCAAATTATTTTGAATGAATGTAGCTAATTTGTCCCTTTTGCTTTTGTTTTTTCTTGTCTTTTTAGGGCCACACCCGCATCATATGGAAGTTCCCAGGCTAGGGGTCTAATCGAAGCTGTAGCTGCCAGCCTACGCCACAGCCACAGCAACACTAGATCTTTAACTTGCTGAATCGCACCAGGGATCAAACCCATGTCCTCAAGGACATGGTTCATTTCTGCTGAGCCACTACAGGACCTCCCCCTTTAGCTTCTGAACTCACACTCACATTGTCAAAATTCAGGGTAAAGTTTTAAAGCACCACAGGAGTCAGTACATACTTGCTATACACACACAAACACACACACATACAGCTTTTTCTTTTTCTGTATCATGCTTAAAAAAACAAAAAAATAAAGTCATGTTGTGCAATTAGTTAATATTTTGTCCCACACATACAAATAGTAAGTAAATATTTGCTAAATGAACAAGTGAATTGTTGAACTCAACAAATTTATTCAACATATAAGGTCTTTAAGGTTACGAAGAAGAGATAGCCTCAGATAGCATTCAGTGTTGAAATTTATTGAAAAAGTACATGGGAGCTTAGGAACAGGAAATTTATCTTTTAACTCTATGACCACCCTGAGTCCTAGGGTTTCTAACCCTGGATATAGCAATGTTTCCATAAAATACTAGAACATTAGCTCAGAACCTTGTAGGATGTGTTCTTGATTTTTCTTAACTAAAGTTTTTTCTTTATATCTTTGATATTAATTATGGAAAATTTTAATGCACAAAACTGGTTCAGTGACCCCATATCTTCATCACACAGCTACAACAGTCATCACTTCATTGCCACTTGTTTCATTTCTATTTTAGCTGCAGTGGCCCTTACCTCACTGCATTATTTTGAAGCAAATCCCAGACATCATGTCATTTCATCTATAAATATTTATAGATGTCTCACATTTTTCAGTTGGCAAGTTGGATGTGGTTTTTTGAAAGTGACTGGTTAAATCAATATTTTGCCAGTTTTTCTACTGGGTTGTCTTTTATTATTGCATTATAGAAATAGATGTTCTCTGTATGAGTCTTTTGCTTGTGTTTGTGTGTACAGTTAAACAGTACCTTTTCCCACTCTGTCTTTTGAGTTCTTGTATGGTGTATTTTGATAAATAGAATTTCTCATTTTTGTTACAGTCCATGTTATCAATTTTTGAGCTTTATATATTCAGAAGTTTTTTCTCTCCAGAAGAAAGTTTTGCTTACACCAAGGTTATGGATATGTTACTGTGTGTTGCTATGGTCTGAATTTTTGTGTTCCTGCAAAATTCACATGTTAAAATCCTAATGCCTCATGTGATGAAATTAAAACATGGAGTCTTTTGGAAGTGCTTAGGTTATGAGCATGGTGTACTCCTGAATGGGATTAGGGCTTATGTAAAAGACACCCCACAGGCTCTCTGTCCCCTCCTACCATGTGAGGAGGCAGCAAGAAGTCATCAGTCTGCACACTTGGAAGGGGGCCATTACCACAATCTGACCATGCTGACACCCTGGTCTAGCATTTTCAGCCTCCAGAACTGTGAGAAATAAATTTATATTGCTTACAAGCTACCTAGTCTATGATATTTTATGATATCAGCCCAAACAGACTAAGGTGTATTATTTTCTAGAAACTTGATTTTTTAACTTTTACATTTATTCTCAATCCAACTGGAATTTGTATTTGTGTAATATAAGAGATAAGGGCCAAGTGTCACTTTTTTATGTGGGCATTTCATTGTTGCAGCATATAATATCCTCCTTCACACTGCAATGGTACCTTTGTCTTTTATTAGATGACTATATACGTTTGGGTCTGCATCAATACTGCTTTTTTTTTTGTTTTTTGGGTTTTTTTTTTTTGCTTTTTTTAGGGCCTCACCTGCAGCATATGGAGGTTCCCAGGCTAGGGTTCTAATCGGAGCTACAGCTGCTGGCCTATGCCACAGCAACTTGGGGTCCGAGGTATGTCTGCGACCTACACCACAGCTCTTGGTAATGCCAGATGCTTAACCCACTGAGCGAGGCCAGGGATCTAATCTGCAACCTTATGGTTCCTAGTCGGATTCATTTCCACTGCACCATGTCGGGAACTCCAGTACTGCCATATTTTAATTGCTGCAACTTTACATCTGAAAGTGTAAGTCTGGAAATTTTCCCCTGGTTTGTTTTGGCTTGGTCCTTTGCTTTTCCGTATATATCTTAGAATATACTTGTCGACCTCCATCAGAAGTTAAAAAGCAAAAGGCTGCTGATCTTTTGATTAGAACTGAAACTATGTATCAGTTAAAAAAAAAACAAATACCTTTCCAATAGTGAGTGTTCTAATCTAAGACATAGTATATTGCTCCATTTATTTAATTACTCTGAATGTTTTGTACTATTTTAGTAGAAATTTTCTCTGATGAAATGTAACACCATAAATTAGTTTACCCTGTTTTTGATTATTTGATTTCTTTGTAAATGGTATGATTTTAAGTTTTTATTTTCTATTCACTGCTTACAGTATTTGGGTATTAACTTTGTACGTTGTGACCTTGTTAAATTTATTCATTCTAATACTTATCTGTGGATTCTTTTGAATTTTCTATTTTAGAAATAATGATAGTTTTATTTTATTCCTCCAAAGCCATATACTATTTATTTATTTTACTTGCTTTATTGCATTGGATAGAACATCCAGATTGGGGCTAAATAAAAGTAGTACTAGCATCTTAATCTTTTTCTCAATCTCAGTAAGAGCTCTCAATATGACTATTAAGTTTGATGTTTTTGTAGGGCTTTTGTAGATGTTTCCTTATGATATTAAAAAAATTGTTTTACTCCTAGTTTTATTGTGAATGGATTATTGACATGATCAATGATGACTGTTCCTTTTATTAATGTGGTGAACTGCATTGCTTTTCCAGTGTTAAACCAACTTAGCATTCCTGAAATAAGCCCAACTTGGTCAGGGTATAACCATTTTTTATAACAAAGGATATGGTTTCTTAATAGTTTATTTAGAATCTTTGGATCTATGTTCATAGTATAGATTGTCCAGTAATGATATTTTTCCTTACATTTTAGTGACCTTTTCAACTTTTGATACAGGTTTATGTTGGCCTCATAAAATCAATTAGAAAGTATTCATTTCTTCTTTGTTGCTTGGGCCATTTTGTATAATATTGGGTTTTTTTCATTAAATCTTTGGAAGAACATTAGGAAAATTAAGCCTCAAGCGTTCTTTGTGTAAAGATCTAAAATTAAGGATCAAAAAATTACTTTAATAAGTATAAGACTGGAAGTTCCTGTTGTGGCTCAGTGGTAACGAACCCAACCAGTATCCATGAGGATGCGGGTTCAATTCCTGGTTTTGCTCAGTGGGTTAAGGATCTGGTGTTGCCATGGGTTACGGTGTAGGTCACAGATGAGGCTCAGATGTGGGGTTGATAAGCTGTGGGATAAGCCAGCAGCTGTAGTCTGATTCAACCCCAAGCCTGGGAACTTCCATATGTTGCAGGTTTGGTCCTTAAAAAAAAAAGCCTATATATATATATATACACACACACACACACTATATACAATACTATTAGTATATATACTATACTATTAGTATATATAGTACTACTAGATTTTCTATTGTATTGGATTAAGTTTTGCCAAGCTGTATTTTTCCATTTTATCTCCATTTTAAAATTTACTGCCACAAAACTTTTAAAAATATCGTATTTTATTAAGTTTAGGATCTCTTATATGATGTTGCCTTTTTCATTCTGATACAAGAAAAGAATTTCCTCTTTTTTATTATTGATCAATCATAATGGAAGTGTTTAATTTTTATTAGTGTTACCCAAAGAACCAAATCAAGTGTTGTTTCTTTAAATATACATATGTCTTTCTCTATTTAATTCATAACTGTTCTTTGGATTTTTATTATCTGCATTTTACTCTCTTTGGGGTGGGCTGGTCATTCCTGTGTTAATTCCTTGAGATGGACTATTAAGTCATTTAGTTACAGATTTTTTTTCTTTTCTAATCTATGCATTTGGTATTATAGATTTCCCTTTAAGAATATCTTTCTCTGTATCCTATAGGTTTTCACATTTTTTCATTATCACATTTATTTCAAATTAAATTCTGATTTCCTTTTTGAGATCTGCTTTTACTCGTAATTTATTTTAAAATAATATTGCTTGGCTTCTGACAGTTGAGTATTGTTTGAGCTTCTCCTTATTTAAATTGATTTCTAACATAATTCCTATGTAGTCAAGTGCTTTAACATTACTTTAAAACTTTGAAATTTGGGGAGCCTTCCTTTGGGCTCAACATACTATCATTTTGGTAAATATTGCATGTATACTTGAAGAAAACGTTTATTTGGTCATGGTTGTGTTTAAGTTTCTTTATATGAAAAGCAGGTTAATTTTATTAATCTAGTTTAGGCCTTCTATATCTTTTCTAATGTTTTTGTTTGTATATACCATAAGCTATGAAGAAACATTTGTTTTAAAATGTCTTCAGGTGTTTCCTTGTAGTGTAGCAGGTTAAGGATCCAGTATTGTCACGGAGCAGCTCAGGTCACTGCTCTGGCACAGGTTCAGTCCCTGGCCCAAGAACTTCTACCTGCTATGGGTGTGGCCAAAAAAAAAAAAAAATCTCTTCATATGCAACATGGGTTTTCTGTTCCTTCTTTTAGTTCTGTTGATTTTTTTTCTTCACATACTTTGAATCTCTGATATTTGGAACATGGATTGCACATTGTGCTTTCTATTGGGTTGACCCTTTATTATCCTAAAATATATCTTTTAATTTCTTGTTTGTCTTTTGAAATTAAAGTTAACTTTTCTATCTTGGGTATAGCTTCACCAGTTTTATTTTGCTTAGTGTGTATACATCTTTTTCTCTATTTCTTATTCCAACTTTCCCTATATTTATGTCTAAGATGTGTTTTTACATTTAAGGTGTGTCTCTTGTAAGCAGAATGTATTTGGATTTTTAAAAACTGTTGATAATTATAGACTTGTATTTGCAGTCTCATGATTTATTTTGATTACCTTAGCTTTTTCATATTCCATTTTCCTCTTCATTTCTCTTGCTTTTGAATTAAACTTTTTTTGTTACGTAACTTTTACTTTAAAGGGAAGGTGAAGTGTTAATTAGAGATTCCTTTGCTATTCTTGGTATCTATCCTGAAGAATATAAAATACATTTTTGAATCAATATAATTATAAAATCTAATATAAAATAAATTATATATATTTTAATATGAAATACTGCTTGTCCTACTTTTGTAGAAGTGTTCAACTGTTAAGTTTCTGTAGTTTCCTTCACACTTTTGTTAAAGATAAACTCTATCTTCATTTCATTATAGAGTTTTTTCAGTTATGACTTTTGCTGATTGCACCCTGTGTTATTATTTAATATGTTCTGCTGTTCGCTGCATTACTTTTCAATTAGTAGTTGGATCTAGAGCCTTGATCTACCTCAGTCTTGATATTTCTTTACTAGGTGCACTTCAAAAATGGTGTATATTTCCATTAGATGATAGGTAATGTATAATTATCTCTCTCTTAATGATCTGAGTGACCCTTGGAGAAATTTCAGACATGATAATATATAGAAAACCTTAAAAAAGTGGGAAATGTACCTCAAATGATATGAGAATTTAAAAATATGACAAATTATTAAATTCCAAATACAAAAAGTAGTAGCCTTCACACACACACACATATATGAATATCGATTCAATGATATAATAAAAAAAGATGTCATTGCTATAGCAATAAAAAAATGGATAGAAAAATAAGTAGATATAAAATACCTGGATGAAATTTAATGAAATGTAAAAGTTAACATGAATGAATGGAATGGCTATTGTGTTCTTGATTAAGGAAACTCAGTATTATAAAGATATTAATATCCCTATGATAAACTGTAAAATTAAAGCAATTTCAGCATAAACACCATTGGTTTCCCCCTTTGCCTACATAAACTTAATAAATGGATTTTAAAGTTTGGTTATAAAAACAAACTAGAATGAATAGCCAGGAAAAAAAAGGTCTGAAAAAATAAAAGCAATGGTATGTGAGGGTGGAGGAGTAGGAGATGGGTTGCTTCTATAGATAAAACATATTATTAAGCCCCTGTAAATAAAGTGGAGTTATATTGTCTCGTGGATAGGAAGATAATAGAGCAGGGTAAAAAAGTCCATGGGAATATGGACCTTCAGTATTTAATAAAGGTGATGCCTCAAATTAGGAGGAAAAAGATGGAGATTTTAATAAGTGGTATGGTTCAAACCAAATAGCTTTGTGGAAAACAGAATTGTGGAAAACAGAAAGCTGAAACCTGATTGTAAATCACCTGTATTTGTGTGTCTATGTGTTTGTGTGCTTAGTGATTAGATCTGCTGGCCATCAGCTCTCCCTGACATGATCAGTCTAAGTCTTGCTGAGTTTGTCTAGCTCTGGTGCTTATCCCTACCCTAGTCTGTTGGAATATATATATCTAACAGTTCCCAATTCCAGTTACCAATCCAGTTATCAATTTACAATCCAGTGTAAAATATGTACAAAAATATTTTAAAGTCACTTTCCTTAAAAGTTTTCTATGTTTATTATAGCCACAACAATTTCAAGATATTTTCTTATAACCAGTCAAATACAATGTCATAAAATCATATGATTATTAATGTACATTTAAAGGAGTAGTATGACTGATTTAAAGACTAAGTGGTCTTTGTTTCAGACTTTCTGTTTCTCAGTTAACTGATCTCTTCTCAAGTCTTTTGCATCTGACTTCCCTTGTCATAGTTCATTTGGCTTGGAATCCGATGAAAATATTCCGACTTTTGGTAAGCTCTTGGAACAAGCCTCTGTTGCTATGGGAAGGTATCCAAAATTTATGGATCAGTAATCTAATCCAGACTGGCAACTCCTATAGAATGAACTGAGTTTCCCTTTTACTGTGTTCACTCTCTCACATGGAAACCTTGCTACAAGCTATGTTCATCACCTCAGCCCAGTCACCAAAATCACCTTTACAAGCCATGTTTCTGCCTTTTATGTAGCATCCAATTTTCCATGCCTGTGCTGATAAACTGGATGATGCAAACGACTGTGTGAATGCCACATCGGACAGTTTTGTAGCTCAGTGTCTTCCTTCTGTACCATAGATTCCAGGCTTTCTTAGTAGAAAAGATTCAATGTAGAATGTCATTTTATGCCACAGGAAATGGTGGGTCCCATCTTTAATATAATTACATATATAGAGAGAGAGAAAAGAGTTTTGGTCAGGAACAAACAGTGTAATAAATTCAAAAGAGGCATAACTTTAGGAAGAATAACATAAATATTCTTTCAATCATTCTAGAAAGTATATTGAGAAAAAGGTAGATGGTATGATAGCACCAAACAAAAAACTGAACTCTTGAGGTCATAGCAAGATTTTCAAGGTAATAGAAAGAGTCACAACGAAACTTAGATCCTAGTCTCAGCTCTTTCACTTTTATGACTTTGAACAATAACTTCAGTTTAAGATCCCTGTCTATATCATTGAAAGATTGGTACAAATAACCATTAACAGCTTTTCACAGTTTGACTTTTGTAAATCTAAACCTTGATACATCGATATCTATACTTTGAGACATAGATAGGACTGGATAGTGAAGTGACCAATCTAACTACTTTGATTTGAGGTATATGGGAGATTCCCTTTCAGAAAGCATCGACCTAACCTAGGCTCTGAATCTGAAAATAAATTTATAGTGCCTCTTTCTGATCATGAAAATTGTTTCGTTATTAGGAGAAATGATTTCTTAGGGCTTATCAACCTATGAATCTAGAATTCTTAGAATAAACATCGTTCTCTACAAATAGAGTGCAAGAAATGGACACAAATAGAGGAGAAAACTACTTTAAAAATGGGAAAAAGAAACTTTGTCCTACTTTCACACCAAACTTAAGTAAACTTTTTAAATAAATAGCAGTCAACCTCCAAATAAATGTTCAATAAGCTTTCCCTTTTGATCCCCATAATTCAGAAGCTTAGGGAGGAAAAAAATCGCTTGATTAAAAATTGTCTATAAGAGGAGACGTGCAGGAACATTATACTTTTTAGATTTCTAATATTCAGAGATAATTGTATAAATTTCATAGGATGTTCAGGTCAAAACAAGACATTGATAGAAGATATATATATATATATATATATATATGTATATGCACTGTGGTGAAGGAATAGATGTGTTAATATTTAAAAACATATCTTACAGAAATATAAAACAATGGAAGAGTAATGAACAACCTACTGTGATATAATATTTGTGTATCCCTCTATCCTGGAGTTCTTACATATGTATCGACAAAGTTGTGAAAAAATCTCTATTGACTAGATATACATGCAACGTAATAAAATTCAAAAGATGCATATCTTTAAGCAAATAGTATCTATGATCCTCCAATAACTCTAGAGAATTTGCTAATAAAGAGGCAGAGGTTATGCGTGATCATATAACATAAAAACCTGAAAGTTCTAGGGTCAAAGGAAAATTCTTAGGGTATTAGAGAATTTCATAGAAACACATCCCACAAGGAACAGATAGCATTTGACCTCTTGAAATTAGCACCAGTCTCACAACAGATGTGAGCTGGAAGCGAGGACAATACATACATACGTACGTACTTATGTACGTACATACATACATACCCTAGCCAGTTTCCAACTGCAAGGGGATAATTTTTACAGGCAGAAAGTAATTATCCAGCTGGAGGTTAGCCAGAACACCAGAGAGAGTGAACATCCTTATCCCATCTCAAAATTCTCCAGGATTTTTAATGAATACAAATGGTCATGACCTTGAGTTTTGTGATCCATCTACTAAAAGAACTTCTTAACAGCAATGCCGGGGTGTTTCCTCCATCAACCCAAGCGGCAGGGCACTGGTTCAGAATCAAAGATTAAGTCTGTGAACGCTGGGAGGATAATGAGGACCCCTGCAAAAATTATTCGGTTCAATTAAATGACTAATTTTACAAAATACTAACAAGTACTGTTTGGCTGCTAGTAGCAAACTGCAAAACTGCTTAATGAATTTCTGTAGAGGAATTCAGTATTTTAATGACAAAGTGGAGATCATCTATAAGGACTTAATATTGCTTCTGCTGCCACTTGGAACAGCTCTCCTATCCTCCCCCACACCAGTTTGACTTTTGTTCATTAGTCATGGTTTCCCTGTCTTGGACTAATTTTGCACACATGTATTTGATTTGCAGTGAATGGATGACAGATTAGCCAGATTGCAAATCATAATTGAGCAGAGATCCATGTAATATAAATCACATAGCCCAGCATCCACTACTATTTGCCAAGATAGCATTCTTGGAAGTTGCCAGATAAAATGCCAGTCCTCTGGTTGAATACCAAGCAATCATTTATGAGGTGGTAGAATTTTTTTGAGAGCTTCCTAACGCAAACCAAGCTCTGATTTTGTGGCTGCAGCCCACATACTACCAAAAAGAGAAAGCCTCCAAAAGGACACCAGTGTAATGGAATCACAAGGCAGAAATGTGAAAGTATCATGTTTGATTACTTACTATGTGCCAGAACTTGTACTAGGAATTTTATACCTAGTATTTTATTAAATTTTCTGAATAGTGGAATGGGTACCATTTAAGTCATTTAACAGAGGAAGTGGAGGGATATTATTTCTGTGCAGGAGTGCAAGCAATTAATACCCACCTGTCTGAGCTTCTTTGCAATTAAAAATACAAACATGCGCGCGCGCACACACACACACACACACAGGCTGGAAGTTCATGTTGTTCACATAGATCTGGGAAGAAAATCACTATGGCATGAGCATTCTATATAATCATATTGTACCTATTGTAAAATCATGACAATTAAATTATAGTTTATATGCATACTCCTGAAAATGATGTTATATTGTGCTAGACATTTATTTTCCTATTTCCTCTTAAATGCATCCCCTCACTTAACATCTATTGATGGGAGCCAGTCTTTCAAACTGTTTCCCAGGTTCACTTCTATGAGAGTTCAGCTAATGGGAGGGAACTAGCCTGATATTGAAGGACAGTTCTCTGCCTCAAGCAGTGGACAGTGGCTTTGTTCTTCCATGGCTTCAGCTCCTGCCAAAGTTGTCCCTCCTTCCTGGTCCCAGATGCTATTATCAGTTACATTATTTTCATAATTTCATTTTCAAATATTTGCTATTGCTTTATAGAAATAAAATTGATTTTTATATTGATCTGGTATCCTGCAACCCTGATGAATTATTTTCCAACTTATAATAATTGTTAATTATATCTTCCTTAAGATTGTTATGTACAAGATCATTTTAGTATTTTTTTATAATCACTTTTATTTCTGTAAGTTCAATAGTAATATTCCCTCTTTCATTCCCAGTTGTGCTTATTGTGTCTTCTCTCTTTTTTCCCTTGGTCATTCTAACTAAAGCTTTGTCACTTTTGCTGATCTTTTCAAAGAACTAACTTGATATCATTGATTTTTCTCTGTTCCTTTTAAATTATCTACATTACCTATTTTTGCTCTAATCTTTTTTATTCCTTCTTTGGTTTGATTTAGATGTACTTTATTCTTTCAATTTTATTTTCTTATGGTGAGATGTTAGACTATTTTAGATATTTCTACTTTAAGTATAGGCTTTTATAACTAAAAAATCCCTCTAAGGGCTGTTTTAACTCATCCTACAATTTTCCATCTTAAAGCATTTTCTGGTTTTCCCTGTGATTCTTCTTTGACCCACTGGTTATTCAAGATAGTATTTTTAAATTTTCACATATTTGTGAATTCCTAAGTTTTCTTCTTTATTTCTAATATTATTCAGTTTTGGTCAAAAACATACTTTGTATGATCTTAATCTTTTTAAATGTATTGAGGCTTGTTTTATGTCCTTGTGTGTAATATATCCTGGATAATGTCCCATGTGTACTTAGAATAATGTATATTCTGTTGTTATTGAGTGAAGTATAAATGTAGAGTTTGTAAAACTATAGTTTTACATATATATAATTTATATTTTTGTACCTTATAAATATAATATATATCATATATTTATATTTGATATATATTATTTATATATATGTAATCAGTTTAAAATATTATCCAAGTCTTCTGTTTACTTGTTTTTCACCTGGTTCTATACTTTTTTTTGATATGGTGAGTTTTTTTATTTTTTTAGTTATTTACATAATTTGTAATTTTTATTATGATTGATTTACAATGTTCTGTTTCTGCTATACAGCAAAGTGACCCAGCCATACATATATATAATATGTGTGTGTGTATACATATGTATACATATGTATACACACACACATATTCTTTTTCTCACATTATCCTCCATCATGTTCCATCACAAGTGATTAGATGTATAGTTCCCTGTGCTATACAGCAGGATCTCATTGCCCATCCAAATGCAGGAGTTTTCATTTACTAACCCCAGACTGCCAAATACATTATTAAAAGTGGATAAGTAAAATATACTGTGAGTGTGAATTATATATTTCTTCCTTCAATATTGTCAGTTTTTGCTTCATCTTTTTAATATTATGTTATTAGATATATGTTTATAATTGTTAAGCCTTGCTTATGGAATGACCTCTGATCTTAATAAAATGTCCTCCTTTGTAACTATTAAAGTTTTTGTTTTAAAATCTACTTTGATATTAATCATGCCAGTCCCAATCTATTTTGGTCACTGTTTGCACAGAATATCTTTTTTTCCCTTTTTTTTAATCCATTCCTTCAACATACATGTTTCTTTGAAGCTAAACTATTTCTTATAGCTAGCATGTGATTGGATCATTTTTACTTTTTTCTTTTTTTTTCTTCTTTTTTTTTTTTTGTCTTTTGGGGCCACACCCATGGCATATGGACATTCCCAGGCTAGGGGTTGACTTAGAACTACAGCTTCTAGCCTACACCACAGCCACAGCAACACAGGATTTGAGCTGCATCTGTGACCTATACCATAGCTCATGGCAATGTTAGATCCTTAACCCACTGGGTGAGGCCAGAGATCAAACCCACGTCTTCATGGATACCAGTCAGGTTTGTTACTGCTGAGCCACAACAGGAACTCCCTAGATTATTTTAAAACAGTTCTGCCAATTGCTGACTTTTGATTAGCAGATTAGTGTGTTCAAGTAATTTATATTTGATTCAATTACTGGTAAGGTAGGGTTTACATCTGCCATTTTACTGTTATTTCCTATATGTCTTATGTCTTTGTATCTCTCTTCCATTACTGCCTTATTTTGTGTTAAATCTTTTCTAGTATACTAGTTTAATCATCTTGGATTATTTTACTGTATTTTTTAGTTATTTTCTTGACGGTTACTCCAGAGATTTAAATTATTCTAACTTAAAGCAGCACAGATTGTTTTAGTAGTGTATAGGAACTTTGTTCCATATTACAGCCATTACTTCACCATCTTATGCAGATACACACACACACACACATATATATATATATATATATAATATATAATGTATATATAAATACATAATATGTGTATATATATTTTTTCTGATTCCATGCTTTATTAGTAGTTGGAAATAAACCTAACAAACTGGAGATGATGACACCTTACCCAAAGTGGTAAGAGAAATACCCTTGTATTTTGTCCCTTTTTTAAAAAAATTAAATGAATCTTAACAAAAGTATATTAAAATGAATAAGTGAAAGTCCCAGATGTCAGTAGGGGGAGGGAAGGGATCCAGGAGAGCAATAAGCCCCCTGCACCACAATCTTCCTTGAATAAATGTTCCTCAGAGTTTTGCAAGTGAGCATTTGCTAATTTACAGAGTTCTGAAGAAGCTGGCCTTGACATGTTTTTGCTAGTGTTTTTTTGTTGCTTTTTCATATGAGAAGATTGTTGGAGGGCCTCACTCTGACCTTCCAAAAGTCTTACCCCAGGGACATTTTAGGGAATATTTTAATAGAGCCTCTCCTTACACATGATTAAATCTGTTGTTAGGAATAGTCTAGGGTCCAATACAATGTGAGTCACAAGTACATAATTTACGTATTTATTGGTTTTTTTCACATAAATAAAAGTAAACTTAATTTTAATATGCTATTTAATCCTATAAATCCAAATTATTATCAGTTCGACATGCAATCATTAGAAAACTTACTGAGAGAGTTCATGGTCTTTTTCTTCATACAAGTCTCTGAAATCTGGTATGTATTTTAACTTAGAATTCAATTCAAACTAGCCATATTTTAAGAACTCAAGAGCCACACAAAGCTAGTGGCTACTATATATTAGGCACAATTTTAGAGCAAGACTACTTGGGTTAATCACTATTCTGCCACTTGCAAGCTCAATTACCTCTGTTATTTACTTATTTGAATCTCCTTTAAATTTTCTCAACTTGTAAATTATGAACCTAAAATGACTTTTACTTTACAATTTGCTTGTCAAACTAGGGCTTGTTGGCTGAGCCCAACTCACTGCATGCTTTTATAAACACAGTTTTATTGGAATTCAGCCATACTCATTCATTTTATTGCCTATGGCTGCATTTGAGCTACAATGGCAGAATTCAATCGTTGAGAGAGAAACTATATGGCTTACAAAGCCTGAAATATTTATTATCTAACCCTTTTTATAAACAGTATACTGACTCTTGCTTTATACAGTTATGAAGATTAAATTATTTAACACATGTAAAATTCCTAAAATAGAGGCTAAGTATTTCTCATACATTAGTAAAATGATTATGAATAGACACAGCCTAAGAGGAAATGTATCTGCTAAGACTTTGTACCTGAAAACACTGCAAGTACAAAAAAAGAACAGTTGTTCCCAGATAGTATAGTTAGCCAAAGTATCTTGTCCTTAACTTTTCATGAGTTTTAACATAAAATCAGATATAACAGTTTTTATTTGGGGACACAATAATCGTCATCATGTAAAGCATACTAGCAAACTATATTATACCAATACATTCTGAATTATAGTTCTTTATCTAAAACAATTTTTTAGCATTTTCCTCATGTCTGATATTTTGCAAAGATAAAATGAAAGGTTAGTAATAGGAGTATCTTATTAAAATTTTTCACCCAAATAAATCCTTGATCCACAGGATCCTACATATGGGTGAACTGATGGGATTATTTTCGTGCTATCTCCAGTGTTGCCAAATATGCCATCAGGTTGTTCTTTAAGCTAATAGTCCCCTCACAGGACCCTGCTGTGTAACACAGAAGAGCAGTCCAGAGGAAATTTGTCATAAGGAAATTTCCAGTCTTGATTCCATGTGGTACCCATAGTCCTTAGCTCTCAGTAGTTGTTAGTCCCAGAAGATAACTTGTTGAACTGGAACAAGCATCTTATGAAATACATACTAGAATAACTTGCAAGTTGCTGCTGCCTTCCTCCTTCTCATTAAGACGATTTATTTATTTATTTATTTTCTTAATGGATTTTATTTCAATTATAGGTGTACATAAATCATCACAAGTCAATTTTATAGATTTTGTATCCCAAACTCCCAGTGCATCCCCCCACCCCCCAGATTGTCTAATTTGAAAAACCAAGGTTTTCCAAAGTCTGTGAGTCCTTGTCTGTTCTGTAAAAAGGTTCATTGTGTCTTTTTAGTTTCCACATGTAAGCGGTAGCATTGGGTGTTGCTGTCTAATTGTCGACTCAAAAATACACATGTACTCCAGTGTTCATTGCAGCACTCTATGCAATAGCCAGGTCATGGAAACAACCTAAATGCCCATCGACAGAAGAGTGGATAGGGAAGATATGGTACATACACACAGTGGAATGTTACTCAGCCATAAAAAGACGATTTATTTTTAAATAAGTTCCAAACTGATAGAAAACTTACTTGAAGGCCATTGGTTGTCTGTATCCTCTCCTTCCACTTCTGCCAGATCCATCCAATGTTTAACCGGTAATATAGAGCACATGCTCTGCCAGATGCTGTGGGCACTTTGTTCTCCAGGAGTTAACATGAAACATCTAAGTATAATACAAAGCCAGATGTGTTCAGTACCAAGTCAAAGCAGTCACATTGTGCTGTGAGACAACAGAAGGAAAGGAAGCCAGTCTGATTGACAGGCCCAAAAATGCTGCATGGACACAATGCCCTTTGATTTGAGCCTGAACTGATAACTTGGCATTTTCTGGCTTTGAAACAATCCCGGGTGCATGAAACCTTAAGGAAACTATATCAATATGTAATAAACTGAGAAAAAGGCCCTAAGTTTAGTCTTAATGAGGCATGGAATATGCAAAGACAGCTATCAGTCAATGAGTTTAAAGAAGTAAAGAAGGGATTGTTCATGGGGATATTTCTGACAATGTGTTAAAGAATTTTGACCATCTACTATAGGAAAACATAATTCAAGAACAAGTTTTCAGGTAGGAATAAAATATATTTAAATCCTCAAAGTTCTCCCCAATGAGTACTAAAGGGCAAAAAAGGTACATAGTGACTTTTTTCTTTTTTTGTCTTTTTGCCTTTATGTAGAGCCGCACCCGCGGCATATGGAGGTTCCCAGACTAGGGGTCTAACAGGAGCTGTAGCTACCGGCCTTCACCAGAGCCACAGCAACGCGGGATCCGAGCTGCGTCTGAGACCTACACCACAGCTCACGGCAACGCCGGATCCTTAACCCACTGAGCAAGGCCAGGGATTGAACCCGCAACCTCATGGTTCTTAGTCGGATTCATTAACCACTGAGCCATGAAGGAAACTCCCATAGTGACCTTTTAAGAAAGAGTTAAATTTCCCTTTACTTCACCTTTCAGTCTTAGTAAGAAGAATAGATATTTTTGTATTTTTAGGAAAGAGGAAAAAGTGTTGAGTATTCATAAGAGTAAATTCACTCTGTTTATTGTCCTGTTTAATATTCTTTGTTACATTTCCCTCTTTGGCTTGAGTCTTTGTCCCATGAAGCTGGTACAATAAGACAGGCTGAGGTTACCTAGTAGAAGAAGCTGGGACCTCTCGTTCTGGGGCTTAAGGAAAACACAGACCCCTGTTTACTTGCTGTATTTGTACTTGGGCATATTGGAGGAGCTAGTATTTCAGTGTGAATGCAGGAAAGAGTTTTTCAACTCACCGTTGCAGGTATTTTGGCAGATAATTTTTTGCTGTGGGGGACTGTCCTATGCATTCCGGGATATTTAGCAAATTCTATGACCTCTATCCACTAGATGCCAAAGCAGTTTTCTGTTGTGGGAACTAAAAATGTCTCCAGACATTGCCAGCTATTCCTTGGGGAAGGAAAATTGTTCCCAGCTGAAAACCTCTGGCATGGAGACAGAGTGAGACAAGGAGGCTTTCAGTCTCTTGGGTTCAAATATGGGGCCTGCCTCTTACACATTGTAGAAGGTTGATGGTTCTTCATAATCCAATTAGGAACCCAAAACATATACATTAATAAGTGTGATTTTACAACTTATGATGAACATTATAAATTTTCCTAGAGCATCCCCTCTTCCAATTCTGATAACTAAGTAACTTTTCAAGGATTCAGATATAAGGTCATAGGTCTTTGCCAAATATAAAATCATCTTATTTCAATCCAATTTACAATTTTAACTTTGTTTTTTCAGTAGTACACCAGACTTACAGTTAAAAATAGTTTCTGGCTCCCAGTCGCCAAAATAAATAAATAAATAGATTTGGAAAGAAGTTTTACTTACCAATAAGTAAGTCAAGTTGGAGTGAGAGAAAATGTAGATTTAATTTATGGCATAGAATTCATGTTCATCCTGAACAAGAGGACAGTATGAAACTTAAAAACTCTGGGTACATGACATCTCATGAAATTACTCGCTGTGGGAAAAAAAGTAGTGTTTTCATCCTCCTGACCTATCTAAAGCTAACTCTTGTTTTTTCACAGAGAGAGAGAAAGAGAGAGAGAGAGGGAAAGGAAGAGGGAGAATTATAGAAAATAAGATAACTGAGTAGAGTAAGTCTAATAGGCTAATTCAGGGTAATAATAATGCTCCCTGGAATGAGGGAGGGTAGTGTGTGTAAATAAAAGCTCTGATAATTGGGTATGATGAAAATTATGTTATTTAATGTACAAATAGAAGCTAAAAGTGTATGTTTTCATAGTTCAGCAATCAGAGAGCCAACCTTAGGAACAAAAGGAGATGCTATGTCATGAGAACAGACCTTTGGAAGTGAATGGACTGCTTGCTATACACAACACCACCTCTACTGGCAGATTTTAAAAGGTGATTTTGCCATGAGACACCTGAATAGAAAGCTGGCCCAGGGTCACACTGTACGTTCTATATGGCACAAATGCTGAGCTAACGAAATCTCACTTAATCCAAGGTCAAGCAAGGGTCAGAAAAATTGAACAGAACAAAGAGAGCTTCTGGTAAAACTGAATGCAGAATATGTTGTTGAAAATGATCTAATGCACAATTCATAACATTGTTTGAATACTTCAACAGAATTTAGTGAGGTGGGGCCACTAAAAATCAATGCAAGAATCCACAGGGAGAGAAAAAACTAAGTTGAAAAGACAGCAAGGTAGGAAGAAAACTGATTATATATCAGAAAGGGTGATACCCTAGATAAGAAGGAATATCACCGGGGGAACTCCAGCTCCTGCTTTAAGATGTAGAATCTGGCAAGAGCATTATTCCCACCCTAAAAGCATGAAAATTCTGGATACTACACAAAAAATCACATTTTTCTCAATTTTTTTTTATTAAAGTATTGTTGATTTACAATGTACCGATTTCTGTACAGCAAAGTGACTATATCTTATATATATATTTATAATTATATATATATATATATATATATATATATATATATATTCTCTTTCTTATGTTATCTTCCATCATGGTCTATCCCAAGAGATGAATATAGTTCCCTGTGCTATACAGCAGGACTTTACTGCTTATACATTCTAATAGTTTGCATCTACTAACCTCAAACTCCAAGTCCCTCCCACTTCCCCCTCCCCCTTGGCAACCACGAGTCTTGTTCTCTATATCTGCAAAAATCACATTTTTTAAAAGAATTGATGTTGCATAGGAACCAAATACCCTGAGGTCTATGTAAAGATGGCTGTCTTCAAGGAGACACAGAACAGGAGCACTGCCTCAATTGGTAAGAAGATAAAGACACCATAAAAAAGTGTAACTGGGTCACCTTGCTGTACAGTAGAAAATTTATATAACACTGTAAACCAGCTATAATAGAGAAAAAAATCATTGTAAAATGAAAAAAACCTATCAGATTTTGTCATAAGATTAAAAAAAAAGGGAGTAAGAAGAATTCAACTCAATATTTTAGACTGAGAATGGGCTACCTACCATGAATGACCACAGACATAAGGACAGTTTGAGCCTGTTCACAGACTGCTGCTGTGCAGACCTTCACTAGGTGGTCACAAGAAAGATTGGGGTTGTCGTGGAAGACTGGAGAAAGCTCCCCTCAGGGATGCAGGCCTGGTGGAGGGGAGGGTAGCACAAAGCCCCACAAAAGCATTTCCCCTAAAGAAGAGAAAGCTCTGTTATCTTTGGGAGCATAGGAGGAAAACCACTGTGCCTGGAGGAAGGAAAATGACAGAAACCTTTATCCCTGGGGAGAGCAGGATTATAATATTTACACAGAAGGATAAAGAAACTAGAATAACCAGAACAACCTTGAAAGGACAAAAATGGAGCTTTCAATCTACTTGATATCAGTTTACCATAAAGCAACATTATTCAAGAGAATGTGGTATTGGCAAAGGATTAGACACATAGATTCGAATAGATCCACACATATAGGATTAATTTTTGACAAAGTTTCAAAATAAACTCATTGGAAAAAGGATAGTCTTTAAACTATTTTTGCTGCTACCACTGCCAGTATTATTGCCTGACATTTATTGATTGTTGATTTGCACTATGGGAAACCATTTTCCTGAGTTATTTAACTTAAGTCTTAACAATACTTCTATGATTATGTGACTATTGTCATATTCATTTAATAGATAAGAAAAATAAACTTTAGAAACATCACATTATATGATAAAATCATATAAAAAGTAATCGGCATAGTTAGAAAATGTATGAACATATATTCTTACTAAGTAAGAATTGAAAGAAAAAAGCTTTAAGAAGGGTGGTCATGGTGCAAATAGATGGGTAAAATCAGTAATATTTTAATATTAAATCAGTAATAATCAGTAATATTTAGCACTGAAATCAGTAATATTTTAATAAATTTCATCTTCAAACTGATTTTAAATTTAAAAATAAATTTTATAATATAAAATATCTAATGTAAAATGTGCTAACTAAATGTAAATAGACTAAACATTCAGATTAAAAGAAAATTACAATAGAAAATAAATACCCATTCTACATTAAAATCCCACTTTCTCTAGTTTATATTATGACTTTATAATATATATTTAATATTATTTCTAGCAGAGGTAACATCCTCTATGATATTCTTCCATTTCGCATTTTTCTTAGCTATTCCCTCATGTATTTTTTCAGGTTACTGTTTCAAAAATTTATCAAGTTCCAGAACAAAAGCTCACTGAGTTTTTTTTTTTT
>PVHT021183695.1:658736-679475 GCA_004024745.2 Catagonus wagneri | reverse complement strand
AAGGTTTTGATTTCTCCTTCAAATCTGAATGAGAGCCTTGCTGGATAAAGTAATCTTGGTTGGAAGTTTTTCCCTTTCATCACATTTAGTATATCATGCCACTCCCTTCTGGCCTGTAGGGTTTCAGCTGAAAAATCTGCTGATAACCGTATTGGGGTTCCCTTGTATGTCATTTGTTTCTTTTCCCTAGCTGCTTTCAGTATTTTCTCTTTGTCTTTAATTTTGGTCATTTTGATTAATATGTATCTGGGGGTGTTCCTCCTTGGGTTTATTTTATATGGTACTCGTTGCGCTTCCTGGATTTGAGTGAGTGGTTCCTTTCCCATATTAGGAAAGTTTTCGGCTATAATCTCCTCGAATATTTTTTCTGTCCCCTTCTCTCTCTCTTCTCCCTCTGGCACCCCTATAATACGGATGTTGGTACGTTTAACATTATCCCAGAGTTCTCTGAGACTCTGCTCATTTCCTTTCAATCTTTTATCTTTCTCTTCTGCATTAGTGATTTCTACCAATCTGTCCTCCACCTCACTGATTCGTTCTTCTGCCTCCTGTATTCTACTGTTGGCTGCTTCTAAGGAATTTTTTATTTCAGTGATTGTATTTTCCATCTCTTCTTGTTTAATTTTTACAGCTTGTATTTCTTTGCTCAGTGTTTCTTGTAAATGATCAATCTTTGCCTCCAGTCTATTTCCAATGCCTTGCATCATCTTCGGCATCAACAGTCTAAAGTCTCTTTCTGGAAGGCTGATAATTTCCTCATCACTGAGCTGTTTTTCTGGGCTTTTCTCTTTCTCCCTTATCTGAGTTAGAGTTTTCTGTCTTTTCATTTTTGTAGGTTTTTGGTGTGGTGACCTTTGTGTCAACAATAGAGTTGTAGCCTCTCTTGGTTCAGGTGTTTGCCTCCCCTGTGGCTAAAGTTGGTATGGAGGGGGTTTGCTGTAGGCTTCCTGATGGGAGGGAGTGATATCTGCTCACTGGTAGGAAGGGTTGATTCCTCTCCCTCTGATGGATGGGGCTTTGTCTCTGGATGAGGTTAGAGGCTGGCTGTGTGCCTGAGGAGTCTTTAGGCAGCCTGTTTACTGATGGGTGGGGCTGAGATCCCACCTGAATTGTTGTTTGGCCTGGGGCTTCTCAGCGCTGATGGGAGGGACCAGATTTCCCCAGAAATGGCCCCCTCCAGAGAAATGCAGGCTGCTGAATGTCCCCAAGAGCTTCACCTCCAATGTCCTTCCCCCACAACAAGGCATAGTCACCCCTGTTTTCCCAGGAGATCCTCCAGGAATTGCAGTCAGGTTCCACCCAGATTCCTATGGAGACTGCTTTGCCCTGGGACCCAGTGCACATGAAAGTCTGTGTGTGCCTTTCAAGAATGGGGTCTCTGTTTCCCCCAGTCCTGTGGAGCTCCTGCACATAAGCCCCACTGGCCTTCAATGCCAGATGCTCCGGGGGCTCTTTCTCCCTGTGCCCAATCCCCAGGCGTGGGGATTTCCCGTGAGGCTCAGAACTCTCAGTCCTGTAGCTGAGTCTCTGTGGTGCAGTTACTTTCCAGTCTGTGGGGCTTCCCACCCGGCAGATATGGGGTTGCTTCTATCACGTAATCGCCCCTCCTACCTCTTGATGTGGTCTCCGCTGTGTCTTCTGGAGCAGAGTATCTTCTTTGGAAGTTTACAGTCCATTTGGTTGAAGGTTGCTCGGCATTTGGTTGTATTTTTGCTGTTATTTGGGAGAGAAGTTGAGTTCCAGTCCGTCTATTCCACCATCTTAATCCAATCAGTCAGTCACTGAGTTTTTTATTGGAAGTATATTTAATGTATCACTGAATTAGGGAAGAATAGGTCTTCTTTGTTTTTTGGTGTTTCCACATAAAACAAATTTTCATTTCCCTTTGGTATCACACACAGTGGTAGTTACTGATATTTCCTATGTTTTCTACTGTGTTAGGTTTTTATTATTATTGTCATTGAAAATAATGTATATCCTAATTTCTATATTGTCACAGAACTGTTATTGTATTAAAGACCTCTAGGAACTGGTTTTATTATTAAAGTATTTCAGTGTTGTATTTCAATACCCCATTGGTTTCATTTTACCGTAAAATATACAACCACAAGCCAGCACATAATGATGACATTTGATCTTACATAAACTATTCACTAAATTCTATGATGCTACCTTTGACTTATTAGTTCATTTGTAAAGTGGCTTCAAAATTCCACTTAGGAAATTCCCTTGGACCTCCATTTGTATCATTTCTTCACATTGCATACATGGCGTAAGTGTACTATATTTAAATGCAAATTTTATGGCCATGTTTTGAGCACCTGCCATAGCCTAGATTCTGTGATCAGCTTTCACACACATACAGCCTTAATTACTCTTCACAACACAACAAGATGAATATCATTTAACTCCATTTTAGTTAGAATGGATTTTAAATTCTTAAGATAATGAGTATATTTTAAATTCTGAGAAACCTCTTCCTACACTCTTTGCACAGTATTTAAGAACATACAGAAAACAACTTTTTAAAACATCTTCCAAGTGTGTGGCTTTTACATTTTTTTCAAATGAATTTCTTATGTTAGCATTTATATGTCATTTGTATACTAAGGAACATGTTCTTTATTTATCCCTTTATAAAGCAATGGATTTTTCTCTCAACAGCATCAAGTCAGCAAGAGAGAAAACTATAGTGTAGTCAATGATAGTACTTTAAGACTGCAAGGGAAATTCAGTCAAGTGAAATGTGACCCTTGAAATGCTTGAATGTTCTAAGCTTTCATCTAAAAAGCAAAGTGGATGAAATGTACAGTGACACAGCAAGTTGAGTCCCACGGAAGGAGGATAATCCAGAGTTCCCTATTCCTGCCAAAGGCATTCTCAAAGAGCTGTTCTCCATTTTTAATTTTTTGTTGTTCTCTGGACATTGATCTTTACCCAAAAATGACGTCACTCAATGGCAATTTATCTAGTTGCCCAGATTCAAATACAGGTTTCTTAGAAATAAGAAATATTCGGCCCCATTGTGCTATTTAAAAGCAATAGCCGAACTTTGAAAATCTCCAGCTCTGATCCACTTTCATGCGCTACCAACTGCTCATTCAGAATAGGGTTCCTGTTTCCTCCAAAGAAGGGGGTTTGGGGCCTAAGCAAGAATCACTAATGATAGTTACCATAGTTCTTCTACAAAGACCCAGTTGTGTAGAGTGTGTGTGTGTATGTAAGTGGTTGGGGGGGATAAGATAGTGATTGGGTTTAGCAATAAATGCAACTAGAGTTAAGAATTATATAAGGCTTGTATAATAAAGTCAATTTTTACCTTCTAGGGTAAAACTGTTCATTTTATTAAGCTGTCCAAACAGAACATATCTTTTGTCAGTGTGTTTGATCATGCTTCCAGAAGAGGTGACAAAAAGACACGATTTATGACCTAATGAGGTCCATGAGTTAAAAAAATGGGTATTCACTCATTCGCTCCTTTAATTACTCAGCCGATATTTTGAGCACCTGCAAAATATAAAGCATGATGCTAACTGTTGTCCATACAGGTGTGAACATCACAGGTGGTCAGACACTATAAACAAATAATTCAAAAATGAATTATGCATTTGCAAATTTGGTAAGAGTTATATGGAAGACAAAGACAACAAGGGAACATCTTTTATTCCTCTTAGTACTTCTTGTGTGTGTGTGTGTGTGTGTGTATTCGTGGGCTCCAGTTATTAACAAGCATCTTGTTTACCATGGCAGTGGTATGGCATCTGGCATGTTGGAGGAAAGAGCAGAAAAAAATTAGCTTGTGTCTTTTTCTTCACTTCTAGGGTTATTATGTGCTATTTCCTGTGATATGTACTGTTGGATGATTAAGAATTACTTTTAAGTTTAGAATCTCTATCAGGATTCCCTGATTGAGTTGTCAGCAGGCAGTTAGTCTATACTCTCTCTAGCTTGGGATGCAATTATTAAAAATAGAAACTATGGTAAATGGGGATTAAGGAGACAGACTGTTAGGTATAAAATAAATAAATCATAAGGATATAAGGTACAGCACAGGGAATATAATCAATATTTTACAATAACATTGGAATGTAATCTATAAAAATATCAAATTACTGTACACCTGAAACTAATGTAACTTATAAGTCAAGTATGGTTCAATTAAAAAAAATGGTAGAAGATAAATAGAAACTGTTAACTAATCTTTGCCTTGTTTCTGGAAAATAACCTTGAAACTGTGCTTGCACACTCTACTCTCCCTTAGAATGACCGTGGTCCATCAACTCACGTAGTAGCTTGTTATACCAATCCCAGAGCCACAGCATTTAGAACAATTGGCGGGAGTTCCTGAAGTGGTGCAGCGTAAACGAATCTGACTAGGAACCATGAGGTTTGCAGTTCGATCCCTGGCCTCGCTCAGTGGGTTAAGGATCTGGCATTGCTGTGAGCTGTGGTGTAGGTCGCAGAGGTGGTTTGGATCCTTCATTGCTGTGTCTGTGGTGTAGGCTGGCCATTGTAGGGCAGTTGGACCCCTAGCCTGGAAAGCTCCACATGCATGGATGCAGCTCTCCAAAAAAAAAAGGGGGGGAACATGAATGTGTCCATTAGATATAACTTGAGTATGGTATTTTAGGATGTATACATCTATGTGGGTTCCTTAAAATATTTCAGTAAGTCAATGAGGAGTTATCAGGAGGGACCTGAGAGATTATTTGGTAATCTTTTTTTCCTGAAAAAGAAAAGGACCCTGGAAATTAGATTAAATGACCGGCTTGACATCAAAAATTTTGTTATTTACAAGGGCAACATGATTGTTTTTTTTAAGGCTAAGTAAGCTCATCCTTTCCACCGTTTCTCATTGGATTTTTCAATTCTCTGACTTTACTAATTCAAAAGACATTCTTTAATGAAAATAAAATGTGACATATAAAATAAAAATAAGGAGAAGAAAACATTCAGTTAGAAATCTTTTCATTTGCTTTTTTCTTCCTGCTTCTTAAGGCTGCAACGTTCAAAATTTCCTCTTAGAGAAGTGAATTCTTCAGCTTTCAGCTTCTGCTCACTTCCTGAGTATTGCTGTTCTTGGTTTCATTAGGAGCACTTGGGGAGAGAGGCTTATCTGTCAGTGGCCATTAGGTTATCACTAACAGAGAGGTTAGAGACGATAGGTGAATTGTTTTGTTAGCAGAACAGCGGCTGCACATCATACCATCTAAGCCTAAACTGGAAGTCTACTACTCTTCCTTCTGGAAAACACACGTGCACATGATTACTGAACTAACATATGCAATTAAATCTCCACCAGCATATGTTTGGTAGGAGAGGCTGTAAAATGTCTGTGGTCAGTGATGCTGTGTTGCATGTTGTAACTTGAAAGAGAACTAATATTTATCTGATTTCTGTGTCAACTCTTGTTCATATGGCACCGGAGATGAAGATTCAGTTTATATTTTTTCTTTGAAAGGGTCAGATATCCTTCAAAATGATGAAACTCCAGGATGGATTTAACTCTTTAAATTTGGAGTTTCTATATATCCCGCTACTGTCTAACCTTTTGAGGATGCCTGCAGCTAGTCTACCATAGCTATAAAATATGGTTTGGCCAGGCAGTCACCTCATTGACTTTTCATTCAAGTCTGGGCTCTTCCTAGTCCTAGTATATGAATTAGATATAAACCTAAACATTTCTCTGTAATACATAGGTTCAAAAATTCCCATGAAAATTTGGCATGTTTTTAGAAAACTCTGCCCGTCTTTAAACTTACTTTTTGACTTCCTTTGTTTTTAAATTCATTCACAGGTTTCTTTTCTTATTCTGTTAATAACTCCCTTAAGATATTATTCTGATGATTGAAGAAATAACTAAAAAAAAAAAAAAAAAACCTCCTAGCACTTAGTAGGTGTTTGGTGATTGGTGGCATGGTACAAGTTGAAAGACCTGGATTTTACTTTTAGGTAAACCTGGATTCTTAGTGATTCCCAACGTTTGTTAGCTATGTAGTCTCGCCTGGATGGTAACCTCTTTAAGCATAAATTTCCTCTTTGAGTAGGAAATAAAACCTAATTTGCCACAATAATTTAAGGATTGGTGGTAATATCCCCAACAGAAATGGGGTGCTCTGTAAACCATAGTTGTATCATCATCACCATCATCATTCTTAGCTGCTCAGGAGGCTGAACTCTTTAAATTGGCTGTTTAAATGTGTTTCCATAGTTTTCCATACAAGAAATGAGATGGTAAACTCAGAGCCTCATTTTGAGTTTGAAATAACTGGAGTCGGTAGAAAACAACATGGTACAGGTATTTTGGCCAGGAACCCGGGGGGAGAGCAAACCTGGTGTGAGTGTGAACTCTTATCCCAGTGGTATGAGCTTCAGCCAAAAGTGTCATGCTCTAAGCCTTGCCCCCTATTCTAAAAAAAGAGAGTTTTTCTTTATTAATTCACCAAATATTTAACCACTACTACACACAGGACCTGTTCTGTTGCCTAGGGTTATATGACAGAAATTATCCCTGTCCTCACAGGCTTTACTTGAGAAGAAATGGACAATAAGCAATCAAATGCATGCTTAGCTTCTTTGTTTTAATTGAAACTATGAATGCTATGAAGGAAAAGTACAGGAGGCCGTGACAACATTTAATGAGCACCCAACAGAGCCTAGGAGAACACTGTGGAATATAACAGTACTTTCTGCAATATAGTCATGAGGCTTAACTGTTACAATGAAGAAGGATTAATGGGGATTAGCTGTTACAAAGTGCTTAGCAAGATGACCTGGCACAGAATAAGGGCTCAGTAATTGTCTGCTATTAAAACTGTGTTTACTGAGGTCCTAATGGATAGTTTGCACCGGAATAAAAATTAAAAACATAAAAGAAAGGTGAGATAGGTTGCAAAACCTGTCCCTTAAGGATTATACAGTCTCATTGAAGACACAGTAGATCACATAAATATGGGACTAAATGCCCAAACAATAAACCTCCAGCAATCCATATCAGGAAAATTATCAATGGGAGTAATTGAAAAATGATCACAGAGGAAGTGGAACTTAATCAAGGTCTTAGAAAAAGGGTAGCTTTGGTAAAGATGGAGAGTTAAGAGAGGGGTTCTTATTAATATGGGCCTTCAGTCTTTATTCCCTATATAAGTGAGACCAATTTAATATGTCACCTGCTGGTGATTCTGGGTTGGTGCAGCAGTTCAATGATGCTGTCAGGGACTGTGGTTCCTTCCATACTCTTCCATCACTCTCAGAGTATTTAGGTTATCTTCCAAACAAGAAAGCAGCAGCAACTTTGAGCATACACAAGTACCTTCAAAGCAAAAGCCAGAGGATAAAGGCTTTTACACCAGAAGCTTTTTCTTTTTTAATCAAAGAAGAAAGTTTTCCATAAGCATCCTAAGAGATTTCTTCTCACACATTATTGAACAAGAAGGATTTCATGCCTATCTGTAACCCAGCATTTGATAAAAGAGAACAAGGTTACCATGAATAGATTAGGTGGATTCTGATTCATCTTTTTAGCAGGGTATCTGATATTTAACAACAAGAACTAAAGAGTTGTTCAATCAAAAGACCAAGGGTGGACTTCCCATCATGGCTCAGTGGTAATGAACCCAACTAGGATCCATGAGGACACAGGTTCAGTTCTTGGCCTTGCTCAGTGGGTTAAAGGATCCAGCGTTGCCAGTGAGCTGTGGTGTAGGTAACAGACATGGCTCAGATCCCACGTTGCTATGGCTGTGGCGTAGGCTGATGACTACAGCTCTGATTCTATCCTAGACTGGGAACCTCCATATGCTGTGGGTACAGCCCTAGAAAGACAAAAAAAAAAAAAAAAAAAAGACCAAGGGCAAAGTTGCCTCCCTGGGCACCTAACAGCCACACTTTCTCTCCCTCATCCTTTATATGTAAATTCTCCTCTCATATTCATCTCTTTTCAGATCCCAAAGAAGAGCCCATTTTCAGTGTATTACACCCTTATGCCCTAGGAGCTGACTGCATTTTCTCCTGTAAGGAAAGACCTAGAGCTTCTGCTTCTTCATCTATCACTGGCAAGGCACAATTAGCTAGAATTTCTTCTCAGAGCTTTCAGGTACATAGGAATAGTCTGAGAGATGGAATACATGGGTGGAGCCAAAAAGACATTTTATAGAGACATGTGATAAAAGCAAGGACAAGAGTGCCCAATGCTGTGGATTTAGATCAAGAACCTTTCTTGGAGGAGTGATAATTAAGCAGCTGCGGGTATCAGGAGGGCTGGTGAGCCAGTGAGCACAGGATTAAAATGAACAGAGTGAGACACAAAGAAATAAAATGTGCATTCATTGGGTAAGAACACTGGTAATTATCCAGATATGCAAACTTCTTCCACTGATCACAAATTACCACTTGGTACAGTATTTGACTGTATATGTCATGAAATGTGATTTTGATTATCTCCTTTGCAAGTCTCCTAGCCTTAAGAAAATTCCATAGCTCTATGTTTTGTCTTGGTTGTAAGCTGCATACACAGCTAGTCCCATCTGTTCACAGCATTAAGTGTTTAGAAGGTATATTTGTAAAACAAGGAATGTTATTCCCCTGACCCTCTCGACTGAGGTTGTTCCAGCAAAGTACAGCATATGGTACAGAAAGGCCCTGTTCAATTGAGTCAAGTAGGGGGCATGGAAAGGGGAATTCACAGGCAACATACAAGTGTAACTATGATGGAAGAAGTGGAAAAATAGATATGGGAACTTTCCAGATTTTTACAGAGAAGAGAGACCTAAAAGTTGTTAGGAAGAGACAAAGTTCAGGAATCTGTAGAAACTGAGGGAATTCATGCCTTGCTGAGTAGTTTCATATCTGTTGCTGTCGTGCTTCTTTGTAGTCTCTCACTAAACTAGAGAAAAGCCCCAGTTACTTCTAATTTTAATATTTTATGTTTTTAATAGGTTGCCATATACTTAGCATCTAAATATAATATCCAGTCTTTTGTGTCTGAATTTGTGCTGGAGGCTTAAAGGAAAGGAATGGCCATGCAAACCCTGGGTGTCTGCAGGGGGAGGAACGCTGGAAGGAAGTGTGCATTTCATAATGAGAGTTGAATCTCAACATCTGGGCAAATTGGAGTAGTCTTTGTTTTGGTCCTTCTCCTTTGAAGTGTTGAATCTGCCCTTACAATGTCTGTCCCCAGGAGCTCAGAGTTATGGGCCATCTTCTCCCCTTCATCAAATTCACGCAATGGTCATTGCTGGAGTACAGTGTGTGGTTTGGCTGGGAGAAATTAGAGAACCAAAAATAATGGGACAGGTGTTTTATTATAAAGTGGAACAGAAAGTAAACAGGGTCACCGGAAAACAAGAAGTGTCATGTCTTTCCCAGTGCTTTGTGTATATTTGTAGTTTTAATCCAGAATGACTTGTTCCAAGAGACTTGAGCCACCCACATGGCCCAGTAATGATGGTGGAGATAGGGAAAGGCAGGGTCAGAAGCCCGAAGCAGTCCCCACTGCCCAACAATTCAGATTATCTCGAGCACACAGGACACCACCGCTGCCCCGATGAGTTGAAATTGTGAAGGTGATGTAACCCCACCTTCCTGAGACTGAGCAGTGGTACAAAGGGTTGAGACGACCAGGGTGTGGGAATAAGAGTAATTTTTCTTATTTCTGAAAAAGTGATTGACCGTGAACAAAAGCAAATGGATACCATGTTTTAAACAAAAGTATGGAAACCATCTTCAGACACTCAGGTAGGAAGGAATCAAGGATAAAAAAAAAAGAGAGAAACCTAACTACTGCAGGCTCGTTTCTGTCTGTGCAGACAGTAAATACCTATTGTTTATTCAAATGCTTCAAACACTTTGAACTTATTGATATTTTTATAAAATCCATGCAAAGATTTGATGGTGCATTTTAGAGTCAGAATAAATTCTAAATAGAATGCTCTTTTATGATTTGAGCTGCACAGGTGGGGTTTGCTTTTTGAAGCATTCTGTCTAGCACCCCACATGTCAGTACTTCATATTTACATGTTAAAAATCTGTCGCCATGCACTTGGTCTAAATTCAGACCAATCATCCATGAATGCACAAGGATGGATGGAATCGATTTTAAATCAGTGAGCCGAATTGCAGGAATGTAAACTAAGTATAAGCTGTCATCCTGCAGAGTTGATGCAAGAAAACCAAGTCCTTAAGAAATAGCCTGTGATTGCAGTGAGTCTTCTGGTGAATCAATAAGCTACTGCAGCTTAAATATGCCTTTACAATACACCTGACAATAAAGGGGAAAAAAAACGATAATCTTAGGGCAAAAGCAGTTTATTAGAAAAGGTAAGATACCCTGGCAAGTCAGTGTCCATTCTGCATCTTCACATAGAGCATATAGAACTGTAGTGTGCTGATAATAATAGCTTGTGTATATTGAACAATTACTTTGTGCCAGGAAGTTTACATTGATTATCTGGCAGAATCCTCAAAACATACCTGCGATATTAGTGCTACTAACATCATCATTTTACACGTAAGTTAACTTGTATTAATGTCCAAGGTCACAGAGTCCCTCAGCGATAGAGCTGGAATTTGAATTCATCTATGTCTAACCCTGAACCTACTCTCTTAACCACTAGGGTGCGTGAAATATTTGGAACATCTCCTGACTTTCGCCGAACAGTTAGTTCCATGAGGGCAGGAATCATTCCTGTCATAGTAACTGTTGTGTATTCCATACTTCAAGCGGTACCCTGCCTGGAAGAGAACAGGCACTCCGAAAAAGTATTAGTTTTTA
The DNA here is from genome assembly GCA_004024745.2 of Catagonus wagneri. NCBI lineage: Eukaryota > Metazoa > Chordata > Mammalia > Artiodactyla > Tayassuidae > Catagonus > Catagonus wagneri. The sequence goes on along the minus strand of PVHT021183695.1, from coordinate 668,704 downwards.
GGTCCTCCCCTGAACCTACTGAATCGGAACCTCTAGGCGATTCTGATGCTGCTAGCTTTTGGAGATCAGAATCACTTTGAGATAACTGTTATTTTGACCAAATCAGTAGTATTCAGTTTAATTGTTTTTTATTCATCATATCTACTAACCATTCTTAAATGACTGGCTAGTTTCCAGGAAGCCAGCCTCACAAGATGAAATGCCCTTATCATTGAGGTTTTCCAAGGAAATATGCTGCAGTAAAGGTAACTGTAAAAACAAAACAACAACAGAAAGAGCAAGAACAGCATAAGATTCTACAACAAAGTTGTTAAGAAGGAGATAACACTTCCTCGAGTAAATATAGACTCAATCTGTCTCACAACATGCTTATGGAGAAATCCGTGGCCTTGTAATTCAAACTTAACAGAACCGAAGTTGTATTTCTCTTTCCCGACTTATTTTCTGTCATCTCCCCATGACATGTATACTAATCAAGCCATCAGCTAGAGGATGTGAGCAGCAGGAATGTTTACTCTTGCAGCTCATCGCTGGACCTAAGAACACTCACCCCCATCACCTTATTAGTTTACCACCTTAATAACGTTGCTAATCAAAGAATCCAATAGGCACAGGCTCTCCGAGTGCTCCACCAGCTGTTGGGTGGCATTCTCCCCTTCCGGAGTACACAGAGGCTCCAGTGGAAGCACTACAGGTTGGCACAATTGTAGCTTGAAGAAAAGAGTGCCTGCCAGGTTTTGCAGACTTTAATTTACCAATTCCATTAAAATACTCTTTTACTGGTAAAGAAACTCATAAGCAGTTGGAGTTTGTAAAATGATTAATCTTTTTAAAGAAACTACTGACTTATTTTGAAATCCGTTTTTAGTTCCATGGCTCCTTTCAAACACACAAATTCAGGATAACAGAGGGGAAGACAGTTGTGGTTTCACTAAATGAGTGAATTCATGGTAGCATTACATAGTCAAAGGGGTTTCTGTCTTAGTACAAGTGGTTAGAATTCTAAATAGCTCTAAAGTACTCTTTATATTGATTTATGTTCATACCCCTCCCCCCAAAAAAACCCTACTCTATAAACCAGGAAAGAACAAGCATGTAGACAGATAACATTGAAACCTTAGCTGCTGTGTCAGCATTTTTCCACCCTCAGATTAACAGACAAAGAGATTCTCTCCTGATATCTGTGTTTATGTGCAGCAAGCAAGACAAAGACAGTCTACGAACCAGCATGAGTTGTATGTACATTTCTTGTCACTTATTACCAGATTATTGCCACCCTTAGAGAAATGCAAAAACTTTTGTCTTTAATGGAACAAAAGTCTGGACACATTTAATAATCTCCTTTTGAAATGAAGAAGTGATGTATTTTTACAGCATGTCTTTTAGGCTTTATTTCAATTGTTTCTTTTTAAATGCATTCTCTGGTGTCTAGGTGCCAGGGAAGACATTTTCTGTGACCTCCCACTTACCCTTGGTTCAATTCCAGTAGACAGTAGAGAGAATACAGTTCCCCTGTGGGAAGAAAGGGAAGAACATGGAAAATGCAGAGATTAAGTGGTAAAAAAGAGTAGGACCTCTGTTCTCCTCCTTCCAATAATCAAAGTGTTTTCTCATTAGGAAATAAGAAGGGTAGGCTTTTCTCACATCAGACGAGCTTCATAATTGGCAAAATCCATGATGTCGGTTCCACTTTCTCTCACCCTACAAAGGTTAAAAAAAAAATTAAGTTACTGAAAAGAATAGGATGACAGCTATGAAACAGTTTGGGAAAAGCTTATCTGTTGTCAGGTGACAGATTTCTAGGACATTGCAATGTTCCTTCCCATCCTAGGAAAATGGAGACAGACAGAATAATTCCACAGGGAAATACCAAGTTTCCACCCAGAATAATCTGGGTTTTATGCCAAACCTGTTGCCATTTAGATGTTGATCAAATACATATTTAAAAGAAATCTTTGGCTACAGTAATCAGATAATTTGAAGGAATCTGGCTGTCTATAGATTGAACCTAGCAAGAAACCCAATAGAATGAACTTTACTTTTTTTTTTTTTTTTTTTTTGCTTTTTAGCATCAAACTCACTGCATATGGAGGTTACCAGGCTAGGGTCAAATTGGAGGTACAGCCACCAGCCTATGCCACAGCCACAGCAATGCAGGATCTGAGCCACGTCTGTGACCCACACCATAGCTCACGGCAACACCAGATCCTTAACCCACTGAATGAGGCCAGGAATTGAACCCATAACCTCATGGGTCCTAGTCACATTCGTTTCCGCTGCGCCACAATGGAAACTCCCTGAACTTTACTTTCAAATTTCAGTCAGGAAGTAATGAGTATCTGGGTCCATGTGTTAAGAAAGAGTCTTAAGTAGTGGGTTAATGATCTGGCATTGCCATGAGCTGTGGTGTAGGTTGCAGATGCAGTTCAGATCCTGCATTGCTATGGCTGTGGCATAGGCTAGCAGCTACAGCTCCAATTTGACCCCTAGTCTGGGAACCTCTGTATGCCATGGGTGCAGCCCTAAAAAGTAAATAAACAAATAAATAAATAAAATAAAATAAAATAAAGAGCCTTAGGTTCATTAAACTAGCTGGAATGAAGGACTCTTTGAACATGATGTCTATCATGGATGGGAAGGGGGAGGGTGGACCAGGGTTACTCTTATTTATGGGAAGAGAGGATTATATCCAGGTGCCTTTCAAATATCTCAAACTCATCCTGCCCATCACTTAAGTTCTCATCCTACCCCATCCTGTGCTGATGCCCAGTCTTCCCTATGCAGTTGATGATAACCTCATCCTTCCAGCTGCTCAGGCCAAAGACCTTAGAGGCATTTCTCATTCCCCTCTTCCTTGTATCTCTGTCGTTCAGTCTCTCAGGAAGGATATCCAGTTGGCTCAACTTTCAGTATAAATTTGGAGTCCACTGATAGCACTCCAGTTGTAGCTGCCATCATCTCTTCTAGGAAACCCAGAAACTCTGCCCATCCCCACAGACACACGCAGTCGGTTTGCAGCCTAAAAAGCACAGTGAATATTTTAAAAACTTAAGTTGAATTATGTCATACTCTTTGTTGTTCCACCTATGGGAGCTTTTGAACAAGCTGTCCCCTCAACTGGAGTACCTGTCCTTCTGCTCCAGGAATATGCAAGAAAATGCCCTCTGAATCTTCAAGTCTTTGTTCACATTTCATTTTCTCAGTCAGGCTTACTTGTCCCCAACACTTCCAATCCTCTCTAACCCTCTCTATTTTTCAGTGATGTTCATATATTAATACACTATGTCAGAGTTCCCACTGTGGCACCATGGGTTAAGGATCCAGCGCTGCTGCTGCAGATGTGGCATAGGGCTCAGCTCTGGCTTGGCTTCAGTCTCTGGCCTGAGAACTTCCATAGGCCACAGGTGCAGCTGAAAAAGAAACAAAACAAAACAAAACAAAACGCTATGTCATTTACTTCTTCATTATGGATTTTTTGTTGCCTTTCTTCTTTCACTAGAATATATACTTCCTGGTGACAGATTTGGGGCTATTGTATTTACTAATGGGTCCCAAGTGCCTAGAATCATGCCTAGCATGTAATAGTCTTCTAATAAATATCCACTGAATGAGTGAATAAATTATGCTCACGTGTGAATGTGGAGGACTATATTCAAGTGTTGCTATGGATATTAGCACTCTGAAAATAAAAAGTGGAACACATATACACACACATACAGAAATCTAGATTTTCATGGTAATTATTTTTTAGTTGTTTCTCCCTATCCAGTTTATAAAACTATGCATGGAAAGATAAAATTTTAATAGGCTCTTTGGAGTGAGCTTCATAAGTACTTAAAATGGAAAAAAAATGAAGAGATTACATTAAACCCTTGAATTTCTACAGCTGTCTAAGATGAATTCTTATCCTCATTAGAACTTTATTAAATGGTGAGTCAATTTCCTTTTTTTCTATGATGCTTTCTCTCAAAATTTTTGTGGCATATGTTTTTAATCCACAGTTATAATATAGTTATTAAATTAAATGAGTGCATTTAGCATAATTATCTTAAGTAGATGAAAACTGTATTTTCAGCCACTTGGTTCCAGACTGCATTCTTTATTCAATTTTATGTTGATGATCAAATTCCTCTTCGCTGTGAGCTAAAGCTCTTGATCTATCCATCTTCTAGCTCTACAGAACTTGCCAGCCGCCTCTAGGAAAAAGCTACTAAAAAAGAAAGAATCTCATTTAAAAGTAGCTGAATTGTGTTGTGTTCGATGATTATGGTGGGTTTTTTTTTTTTTTTTTGTACCCAGCAGGGAAACGGCCTTTCTAAAACCATGTTATTTTCTTGGAATGTGCCAAATAGTGATGCAATTAAGCATAAAGAGCAGAGAACTGACTGTCAGAAGACCTTAGTAATACAGTGGAAAAGTTGTAGCAAGGTTTAACTCCAACTCCAACTATAAATCAAGGAACCCGTTTCCTTAAAGATAAGACACTTTTCCCACTGAAAAAGGAAGGTACAGCCTACTGAATCTTTAGAGAGCACCCCCTTGTGGCTGTAGCGTGAATGACTGCGTGGACTGTGATTCTGCTCAAGGTTCAGTAGCACTTAACTGATCATGAGTTCCTCCATGCACGTAGCCTTGGTGCAGGGAAAAAAATACCTAATCAGTAAAATTTAATAGCAAATTTTAACGATAGTGTATGCCCACAGCTAATTGGAATAGCTTTTAAGAGAACAGAGCGTGGGTGCAGACTTCTCCCAGAGCTACCAGCAATTTCACGTGAGGATAGGAATCACACCCATCTCAGAAGATGCTGTGAGGATTAAATGTGAGGCACTTAGTACAGCATTGGATGTGTAAATGCTTAACAAATGTTCACTATTAAGGTTATTCACTCTTACATCCAGCTTGTAAAAGAAGTGCTTTCTTAGAAAATCCTCTAGACTGGTGCCTACTCATGAAAAGAAAGCAAAGATTCAGACTAACTGAAATTCATGGAAATTAGGATTGAGGTACAGAAACAAAAAAAATGTATTTGCTTTGGGGGTGAAATCTATTACAATTTTATATAAAGGAAACCTTATCTGGACCAGATAAAATTGCTGGAACCCAAAGGACTAGGCAAAGTCCACAATATCAGCTGCAGCTATCAAAAAGTTATGCATCAGATCATAAGGAGGTATATTGTTCTTTTATCTCACTTAAATTTATTAGACACTAAAAATGTCATAACTAAATATCTGGGCCCATTTAGCAATTTCATTTGCTTTATTTTAAGATTATACTAATTATACTGATTAAAATACAAGTCAAGTCTGCTGCATTGTTGGATGAACTAATAAAAATCCATCTGGACTCTAGGCACGAAAAGAAAATAAAAGATACATATCAATGTGGGAATGAGCACCTAGGTACCTGAAGAATACTATCTTTCAACTCCTGACATATGAAATTGTTCACATCTCCATTACCTTTTTTTTTTTATAATTCCTTAAAGCTTCAAAAATGTTTAATAGGAGTTCCCTTCATGGCCCAGTGGTTAACGAATCCGACTAAGAACCATGAGGTTGCGGGTTCGATCTCTGGCCTTGCTCAGTGGGTTAAGGATCCGGCGTTGCTGTGAGCTGTGGTGTAGGTCGCAGACGCGGCTCGGATGCCGCGTTGCTGTGGCTGTGGTGAAGGCTGGCAGCTACAACTCCTGTTAGACCCCTAGCCTGGGAACCTCCATATGCCGCGGGTGTGGCTCTAGATAAAGGCAAAAAGACCAAAAAAAAAGTTTTATAGTTGAGAATAATACATGTGATGGAAAGAAGTGGCCCAAATATGCATTTCTCACTTTTTTAGCCATTGACTCTGCTATTTTCGATTCGTCAAACTTTCACAGAAGAATACTGTGTACTAAGCTCTATGCTAAAATGACACTGGGAACACAGAGGTGAATAGGAGATGGTCCTTGCCTTCAAGGAAATGAGAGAAACCTGCAAAGGGATCGTTACAATTGCAAGTGGTGGATACAGTTGAAGAAATATTTGCCGGTGTGTAGGCTATAAAATGGTTGTATGAGAACGAGGGACATTTGGGCAGAAGAAAGATGGTTCATGGGAAGAATAAAGCAATTTTGGAAAGATAAAGAGAAAAGAGCTTTCTGGGAAATGAGACTAATAGGTGGGGAAATATAGGTACATTCAAAAGTCCTGAATGTTCTGTTCGGCCATGACATAGCTACGTGTTTTGCTATTATAAGACCTTTGGATTTTGACCAGAATATCATTTCATTAGGTCCTATTACTTTATACTGAAAGGCCTCCCCAAAACAAAGATAAACAGGTTCTAATGTTCACCTCAAAACTGTCCAAAAACAAACACAGACATCACTATTGCACAATATTCTCCAAGTCCTTCTCTAAAGCTTTACATTTGAACAGTCATTTGTTCTGCTTCTCTATGATAAATACTATGAAATTTAGATTTTTTTAATAAGCTTCTTTTCTGTATCTCCCATTCTGCCTCTACGCTGAAGTCGTCCTGCTGAATGAGTCCAGTGGTTGTGGGCAAAAAAGGAGGGTGTCCTGGAAGGGGAAAACGTAGGGTTCTTTTCTCTATAAATTAATCTTACTTTGTTCAGGGCAACTCCACAGGGCCTGAACTTTACTTTTACAGAAAGACAAAAAAAAAAAAAAAAAAAAAGGGAGGGGAAAAGGAGAGTAGGATAGACTAATATGAAGAAATTTGGGTCCACAAAGAGCTGTTTTACAAAGAACACTGAAATATGGGAACATTAACACTTCAGATACCCTAAATGACCAAGGCAGAAAAAAGAACTGTTCCTACTAGTCCTCAGAGTGTGGTTTGATCCTGGTACTGATGAGTACTACAGTTAATGTACTATACTTATATCACCTGAAAGGCCTTACAACTTTGGAAGAACAATGAGCTAATACCCCGACTGAAATATCAATAGTCTCTAGGAGTTCAGAAGCTGAAGGGATGATAAACATTCTTAAAATGCCTCATGGGCAACCAATTAATATGGGTTGGAAGCAACCAAGATGTAAGTGAATGGATAACCGGTGCTTCCTCCAGACTATGGAATGTTATTCATTGCTAAAAAGAAATGGGCTATCAAGCCATTAAAAGGCATGGAGAAACCTTCTATGCGTATAACCAAGTGAAAGAAGCCAATCTGAAAGTCTACACACTATGTAATTCCAAATATAGGACATTCGGAAAATGCAAAACATAGACAGTAAAAAGATCACTGGTGGGAGTTCCCTTTGTGGATCAGCAGTTAAGAAACCTGACTAGCATCCATGAGGATGCAGGTTCTATCCCTGGCCTTGCTCAGTGGGTTAAGGATCTGGTGTTGCCATGAGCTGTGGTGTAGGTTGCAGATGTGGCTCAGATCCCTAGTTGCTATGGCTGTGGTGTAGGCTGGTAGCTGTAGCTCTAATTTGACCCCTAGCCTGGGAACCTCTGTATGTCAAGGATGTGGCCCTAAAAAAAACCCGGCAAGATCACTGGTAGTTGGGGAGTGGGGGTGGTTTTGAATAGGCAAAGCACAAAGAAGGCAGTGAAAATACTCCATATGATATTATAGTTATCCGTGTATATCATGATACATCTGTCCAAACCCATAGCATGTGCAACAACATTAGTGAACCCGAATGTAAACAATGCACTTTGAGCGGTTATGATGCTTCAATGTGGTTCATCCTTGATAGAAAAAATGCACCACTCTGGTGAGTGATTTTAATAATTAGGAAGGTTATGCATGTGTGTGGTCAGGGGATAAATGGGAAATCTTTGTTCCTCCTTTTTAATGTGTTGTAAACCTAAAACTCTTAAAAATATCAAATCTTGAAAAATAGGCTGGAGATGGAAAATGGAAGAGAACAGTGTACGAAAACACGTGAGTATTTTGCTCCTGGTCATACAGAGAGTAACTAGCAGAGCTAAGCTGGAACCTAGTCTGTCTTACCTCAAAGCCTCTGCTTATTTTCATAAGCTACGGAAGTTCAGTTTTTACTTAGTTTATAGTTTTAAGTGGAGTCCAGAGAAATGAGGCCACCCGTCCCCAAAACAGTAGGGAAGCGAACATTCTAAATTCTTCTCAAGGGCCCCAAATTAAGATTGCCAGATTTAGCAGAGGAAAATAAAAGATGCCCAGTTAAATTAGAATTTCAGATAAGGAACAAGTCTTATTTTAGTTTACATAGGTGCCAAATATTTTACACTAAGTAGTTGTTGTTCATCTGAAATGCAAATTTAACTCAGTGTATATTTTATCCAGACACACTAAAGTGTGTCCCTCTCAGTGTTAATTTGTATTAAACATACTAAAAATGAAGACAATTCAGAATCAGTATTCTAGTACCTGTGATTATTTCCTCAAAATGAGAGAAAAGCTAAGTGTTCTATGCTGTTTTCACTGAAGCAGCCAGCAAATATGCTCAGATTTTTCTCTGAATTGTTGAGTAGATCTACAAAATGGAACAGATACTGGAAAAAGCCTTCAGAGAAGATTTAGTTATCCCATGTACCTCACTGTAAGCTATTTCAGGGATTCTGTAGCATATGATTCACTCTAAAAACAAAAACAAGAGAAATAACTGGTATTTACTGAGACTAGTGTTTGTCAACTCATACCTAGCTACCATCATCATGTTTTCCCACACTGAAACCAGGCTCCTTTTGAACATGCTAGAAAAAGGATGAAATCGTCCTAACAGACACTATAGTGACAGGGAAACTTTATGCTTTTGAAATTTAAAATTACTAAGTTTGACATGTAATTAAGAAACTGGGGTTCACATTGACTTCCTAAAATTTAAGAATGTCTCGTACTAATTTAGATCTGAGGCAGTTAGCCAGCCTCTTTATCTTGATTTTCCTGCAGTTTGGTGGACTAAACATATTTAAGAGGAGTTGAGTCATGCTAGAACCGCCACAACCTCTGCTGTGAGTATGAGTTCCCTGGGTGTGCAAGTGGAGAAGGAAATTGCGTCCCCTACTTGAATTTGCTTTATGAGCATATGCAAGTTCTGTGGCCTCTCTGTACCGAGGACAGTATAGGTGTTGAGAGCCTGGTTTGGGGGCCAGACTGTATGGTATGAATCCTGACTGTCGTGCTATGCCATGTGTTTGTGACCAAAGCAAATTTTGGTTCTACCTCACCAGGAACGTTGGAAGATTAAAAGAACACTTAGAAAAATGCTAGGCACACAGTAATTCTCAATACATGCTATTTATTTTATTTTCTTTGCAAAAGTAGTCCTATTTCATACACCACTGTCCAAAGATAAATGACAATGATTACCATAGCAGCATATGAAAAAAGTCTGAACCTCAGGATCCTTAAAAATAAGATGAGGAAACTTGAGAAACCATCTTTAAATAGTGATATGTAAAACAATATGTGATCATTATTTGCAAATGCTGTCCATAACCGTTATAAGGTCTCATTTAGTACCGATGTTTCAGATAGCCAAAACCAAAACAAAAATAATTCAGCAGTCACTTCAGGGGATTGGGGTAAAGGTAGCAAAGTCAGATTTTCGCATTCACTGGCTATGCTTCTGTCCAAGTCCTCCAGTATCTAATCATTCTCAGGCATATCTTCAGCTGTGAGAGGCCAAATTCATGTGGAAGGGGTTAGCCAGTGGATTCCCTAAACTTGTAATTAGAGAAAAGAAAAACTCCAAGAGGCATAGTCCCTTGCTTACGCTCCATCAGCAAGTTAGTGGCTGTGGTAACCACCGCCCAAGATGGCCCTCATTGATCCCATATCTGGTGTTTATGCCTTCACATAAGCACCTCCTGTTGTGTGGACTTAATGACTGGCTTCTGTGAATTTAACAAGTAGGCATATTGGTGTGTGACTCTGAGAGGTAGGTTATAAAAGTCAGTGCTGAAGTTCCCGTCGTGGCTCAGTGGTTAACAAATCCGACTAGGAACCATGAGATTGTGGGTTCCAT
>PVHT021183695.1:634417-658636 GCA_004024745.2 Catagonus wagneri | reverse complement strand
AGAAAGACAAAAAAAAAAAAAAAAGTCAGTGCTTTCCCCTCTCAATCTCCCCACCCCCCTGCCTCTGTCTCTCTCTCTCCCTCCCCACATTCACTCTGTGGGAAGCCAACTTCGAAGTCATGGCAGGAAGTGAAGCCTTCTGCCGGCAGCCATGTGAGTGAGTTTGGAGGTAGAATCCCCATCCCCAGTCAAGTCTTCATATGAATGGTGCCCCGAGCAACAGTTTGACCACAGCCTCATGAGAAACTGTATCAGAACCATCCAGTCAAGCTGCTTCCAGGACTTGACCTATACAGAAGTGGGTGAGATAACTTGCTGCTACTATTTGGGTAAACTTGTTCTGCATCAATAGAAAAATAACAGAGCAGTTACCAGAGCATAATATTCTTGCTGAGTAGATGGCAATTTTATGACTAAGTGTGGAATAACCATTGTTTGTTCCTAAATTTTTGCAAGAGACCTGAGTGATGATATAGAGTTGCATGATTAGTTTAAAAATTCTATTATTAATAAAATAATATTTGAAATTGTTATTTCATATGGTCTCATGATACAGCTATAAAGAATTGAAAATATTATAGCACCCTTTATTTACCAACCATTCCTGGCCACAGTTAGGCATTTCTGGCTATTTACTTAAACTCATCCTAATCAGGGCAGACCTCAAATCCACCTCTCCTCTTTAGAGTGGATAAATATTTCTTACAATTCCTGAAGGTGATGACAAGTCTTACAAACACAGCAGGCACAGGTGGATTGGATTTTTTATATTGTGACAACAAAACCAAGAACTGAGGGCTTAAAATAGATTATATTTTCAGACACAACACTGTTTACATAGCAATCATTTCAAGTAGATCAGCATTTTAATCCTGGCTTTACTATGTGAGAGAAGCATACTAAACAGTTGCTCCCAGGTCATTAAAATTGTACCAGGCTTAGGTAAGCATAAAAGTGGAGGTAACAATGAATTCATGCTGAGCCCAAGTGGCATTATGTCATAATAGGTGGGAAAAACCTGCCAAAAGTCCACTTTCATTAGATCTGAGAGACTACAAGCCCTAGTCAAAACTAGCCATGTCTTCCTGGAAGGGGCGAAGGGATTGAAATCAAATGTTTTTGGAAAAAGAGTGAGCAAATTTCTGGGAGATAAAGCTTCCTAGAAGAAGAAGGACATAAGCCAAAGGAGTTAGATGCTGCACAAATACCACGGTTTTCAGGAGAAATGGGCCATCATGATTGCAATGTGGTGTCTTCACTCAAATTGTCTCCCGGGCATTCCCAACCTGGATTCACTTTTAGATCCCATGGATGACAAGGGGGACCTAGTAAAACATGGAAACAACTGTTTCATTACAAAGTCTGTCAGATATTGGGGACATAGCCTTAGAACTCGTTCAGTACAGCAGAGTACCAGAACAGAGAGCTATTTTTTTTTTTCTCTTAAAAAGTAACCTTTAAAATGTGATACTAGGAGTTCCCTTCGTGGCTCAGTGGTTAACGAATCCGACTAAGAACCATGAGGTTGTGGGTTCGATCCCTGGCCTTGCTCAGTGGGTTAAGGATCCGGCGTTGCCGTGAGCTGTGGTGTAGGTTGCAGACGTGGCTCGGATCCCGTGTTGCTGTGGCTGTGGCGAAGGCCGGCAGCTACAGCTCCTGTTAGACTCCTAGCCTGGGAACCTCCATATGCCGCAGGTGCGGCTCTACATAAAGGCAAAAAGACAAAAAAAAAAAAAAGAAAAAGTGATACTAAACATATCCAGTGTTTAGATGGTGCACCCAACAAGGTCCAATGGCCCCTACTGACAAGCACAATATAAGTAAACCCCACGAATGTGTCTGTTGGGATATCCCTGGGAATACTATGGTGTCCAGAGTGCAGTGTATCCCCGGCAGAAATGGACTGACTAGTGCTTAATAAAGCCATTTCTGGAGACCCAAAGAACAGTTTGGAGGTGGGAGTTTTTGCCAAGTGGAGACAATTGCTATGACTGTAGAATTATTCAGCCTTGTAAGGCCTTGGAAGAATTAGGTTTCATGTCCAAGTGTACATTTAAAACAGCAATACAGAAGGACAGAAAAAGGCCATTTCTTGGAATAGGATGGATGGGCATAACTAACAGGGCCAAGAATTAAAACTACAAAAACCGAGCTAAGTAACTTCATATTACAGTTTCTTCCTCTCTCACAACCATTACTTTGTTTTCTGTATCAATGAATCTGTTTCTGTTTTGTTTGTTTTCTTCCAGGAATTTTAAGGTTTCAGGTGTTACATTTAAATCTTTAATCCGTTTTCAGTTTATTTTTTATATTGTATAAGAAAGTGATAAAATTTTGTTCTTTTGCATATAGCTGCCCAGTTTTCCCAATGCAATTTATTGGAGAGACGGTCTTTTCCTCATTGTATGTTCTTGCCTGTTTTGTCATAGATTAATTGACCATATAAGCTTGGGTTTATTTCTGGGCTCTCTAGTCTGATATATGTGTCTGTTTTTGTACCAGTACCATACTTTTGTTTTTTGAGCATTAAACAGTTTTATTTGTATTAGAACTTTAGGAATCTGTTCTTTCAATCCCTCCAATAACTCAATGGCAAGTTCTGCTTTGATTTGGAGATATGGATCCATGACCGTTGTTTATTCCCTCAGTGCTCCACTGAATAGAACCACAATACTGCAGCCAAAAGCCTTCCCTTCCCTTATAATGCTTACAGTTGCCAAAAAGCAAAAGTAATGCAGAGGCATAGACCACTAAGCTATGATGTCAACAACAGTATGATCTTAAACTAACATGCTCATTCTCCTAGTTCTCTGGCACAATATTAATCTTAGAGCTTCATTTTGTAATCATCTTTGGGTCCACAAGGAGAGTGATATAGATGAAACTAGGTCATTAAAAACTAACACCACATCAAATATCACAGTGCTTTTAGAGTTTGGATGATCTCTTTTAAAAAAAAAGTTGAAGTATAGTTGGCTTACAATATTATGTCAGTTTCAGGTGTATAGCACAGCGATTCATATATATAACTATGTATATATGTGTGTGTGTGTGTGTGTATAGCTATAAATATATTCTTTTTCAGATTATTTTCCCTTTTAGGCAATACTCTTTTGATAACTATAACTTTGTAGTTCAGTTTGAAATCAGAGAAGGCAATTCCTCCAGCTTTGTTTTTCTCGTGATTGCTTTGGCTCTTCTGGGTCTTTTGTGGTTCTGTACAAATTTTAGTATTCTTTGTTCCCAGTTCTTTGAAAAATGCCATTAGGGAGTTCCCATCGTGGCTCAGTGGTTAACAAATCCAATTAGGAACCATGAGGTTGCAGATTCGATCCCTAGCCTTGCTCAGTGGGTTGGGGATCTGGCGTTGCCGTGAGCTGTGGTGTAGGCTGCAGATGCGGCTTGGATCTCATGTTGCTGTGGCTGTGGCGAAGGCCGGCGGCTACAGCTCTTGTTAGACCACTAGCCTGGGAACCTCCATATGCCACAGGTGCAGCCCTAGATAAGGCAAAAAGACAAAAAAAAAGTGCCATTAGTATTTTGATGAGGACTGCCTTGACTCTATAGATGGCTTTGGGTAGTATAGTCATTTTAACAATTTTACCTCCTTCAATCCATGGGCACAGTGTGTCTTTCCATTTATTTGTGTCATCTCAATTTCTTTTACCAATGTTTTATAGTTTTCAGAGTATAATTTTTTCATCTCCTTAGTTAAGTTTATTCCTAGGTATTTTATTATTTTAGATGTAACTGTAAATTGGATTGTTTTCTTAATTTCTCTTTCTGATAGTTCCTTATTAATGTATAGAAATGCAACAGATTTTTGTATACTATTTGTATCCTGCAACTTTCCTGAATTCATTTATTAGTTCTAACGCTTTTTTGTAGAATATTTGAGGTTTTCTATGTATTGTACAACGTCATTTGCAAATAGTGACAGTTTACTTCTTTCTTTCCAGTTTAGGTTCTTTTATTTCTTTTTCCTTTCTAATTGCTATGACTAGGACTTCCAACACTGTGTTAAACAAAAGTGGTTAGAGTGAGCATCATTGTCTTATTTCTGATCTCAAAGGAAAAGATTTCAATTTTCTATTGTTGATTTTAAAATTCTCTCTTTATCCTTAACTTTCACCATTTTAATTACAATGTGTCTTGGCATGTTTCTCTGAATTCATCTTATTTGGAACTTTCTGAGTCTCCTGGAGCTGGAAATCTGTTTCCTTCCCTCGTTTGGGGGATTTTTCAGCCACAATTTAATCAATAACTTTTCTGGCCCTTTTCCTTTCTCTTTTCCTTCTGGGACCCCTGTAGTATGAGTGTTATTCTGCTTGATGTTGTCCAAGAGATGTTACCTTTATCTCTTTAAGGTAATCTTTATCTCTTTAAGGTAATCTTTATCTCTTTAAGGTAATCTCCCTTTATAGAAGTCTTTTCTTCATTTTGCTGCTCTGTCTGGTTTGGGTAGTTCCATTGCTCTGTCTTTCAGCTCACTTGATTCATGCTTCTCTTTCATCTATTCTGCTGTCGAACCCCATTTTCTAGTAAAGCTATAATTTGTTTGGTGCTTTCTTATATTTTCTCTCTCTTTGTGGACGTTCTCAGTGTGTTCATCCATCTTATCCTGAGATCAGTAAGCATTTTATGGCTGTTAGTTTTGACTCTCTATCAAGTAGCTTCCTCATCTCTGTTTCATTAAGGTCTTTTTCGTACGGATTCATTTTGTTTTTTGGTCTAGAACATATTCCTCTGTCTGCCCATTTTGCCTGTCTCTCATGTTTGTCTGTATGTATTGGGCATAATGTCACCTCCCTTGGTCTTAAAGAGTGTTTCTGAGTAGGGGCTGCTCCACATAACCCACAAGCTCAGTCTCCCCTGGCCACTAAAGAGCGTTTTATGATCATCCTTCATGCACTCTGTGTGTCTACCAGCTGTTGTAGGACCATGACTGCTGTACAGGGAGGCAAGGTTTGAGTCACTTGCTGTGGTTTGGTCTCTGTGCAGTGCGGGAAGAGCTCAGGGTGCTCACCTGGCCTGGTTGTGGGTCAGCTGCTACACTGGGATGGCTAGGCTCAGGGTGCTTGCCCAGCCTGGTTGTGGCTCATGAGCTGTGGAGTGAGTGGGATTCAGGACACCCACCAGAATCTATTATGGCTCAGCTGCAGTCAGGTTAGCATGGGGCTCAGAGGGCTCACCACCCCAGCTCTGTATGGGAAGGACAGCATTCAGGGCACTTGCCCAGACCAGTTATGTTTCAGTATCTGCACAATGTTGGTGGGGTTTGTGGTGCTCAACCAGCCTCAAGTGGCATGGATGCTGTGTGGGGTGAGTGGGGTTCAAGATGCTAACCCAGCCCACTTATGGCACAAGGTATTGCAGAACATGCCCTCTGGTGCTAACTGGCTTGTGGCGGGGGCACAGGAAAGGGTGCCCATTGGCTTTGTCATCAGTAAGTTAAGATGAGATTACAAAAATGTATTCCCTAGTGTTTCCATCCCTGGATAAAATCCCTGCAGGATCATGCCTCTCCAGCAGCTGCTTTAAAAATTAGTTAATGGGTCTCCTTCACTTATGGTCTAGGTGCATTTCAATCTGTTGCTCTTGCACTGGATCTTAGGGCCAGTTTATTTGCATGTGAACACATTAAGAGCAGGTTCTCCAGTTCCTACATTTCTGATTCTCCTGGTCTTAGTTCCCATTGATTTTTCAAAGCCATGCATTTTAGGGACTTGCCTTTCAGGTGCTGGCACCCAGGGGAGAGTTCTATACTTTTGGAGTTCCTCTTGATTATGGGGTCATGGCCTCTGGGATGGGCTCCCAGGCAAAGCCATGTCTCTGACTCTCCTATTCTTCTTAATGTGTCCCTTTTTTTTTTTTTTTTTTTTGGTCTTTTATTGTGGATGTGCTGTGCTGTTCATCTAGTTCTTGGGCTCTTTTTCAGGGGAAAACTATTCTATATGTAGCTGTAAATTCATGTCCATGGGAGAAGGTGAATTCAAAGTCTTCCTACTCTGCCATCTTGAATCCTTGCAAATCTCAAGATTCTTAACCTAATCATATCCCAGAATTCCTTTTTACCATGTAGGATAACGTGTTCACAGTTTCTGGGAATTAGGACATCAACATCCTTGGGGGTCATTACTCAGCCTATCACATGCAGGTATAGGAGCCAGGAATTTATTTCTCATAATAAATCCTGCTCTCTTCCATTTTTTTCTCTTTTCCAGGATAAAAAAAATCATTCGTTTATCTTACTTTGCTTTAAATATTCGGATTCTCTATAGAAATTTAAGTAAGTTCAAAGTCATCATAATATGGATTTATCTTACACAGAAAGAGATTTTTTAAACTAGCCCTATGTAGGAATATTCAACAGCATTCATTCAATAAGTAATTTTTTATTACTTTTTGTATAGCAGACAAAGTGGCCTTAGGGATACAGAACATAAATGTTGGGAGTTCTGCATCTCCTTCAGGCTTGTTGGGCTCAAAACACGAAGGAGAATATAACACAGAACAAGAAGAATCATTAAATGAAAGCAATGATCACAAATGTAATAACAACCATGAAACATATGTATATGGCACATTCTATGTGCCAAGCATTGTTCTAAGTGCTTACATGTGTTAATGTGTTTAGTAGAAAAGATGATAACCCAGCAATTGTAAATTTAACTCTTTGAAGCTACCCATCCAGACATCTTACAGACTTTATCACACATTGCCTTTGCCTAAGATCTCTGCCTCGTGACTTGATGTATTGGAATTTTGCAGATCTTTAAAAGTAGGTTGTGGGGGAGTTCCCTTTGTGGCTCAGTGGTTAACGAATCTGACTGGGAACCATGAGGTTGCAGGTTCGATCCCTGGCCTTGCTCAATGGGTTGGGGATCTGGCGTTGCCGTGAGCTGTGGTGTAGGTTGCAGATACGGCTTGGATCCCATGTTGCTGTGGCTGTGGCGAAGGCCAGCAGCTACAGCTCCTGTTAGGCCCCTAGCCTGGGAACCTCCATATGCCACAGGCGCGGCCCTAGATAAGGCAAAAAGACCAAAAAAAAAAAAAAAAAACAAGTAGGTGTGGGAGTTCCTATTGTGGTTCAGTAGAAACAAATCCGACTAATATCTGTGAGGATGCAGGATCAATCCTTGGCCTCTGAGTGGGTTTGGGATCCAGTGTCTCTGTGAGCTCTGGTATAGGTCACAGACACAGCTCGCATCCCAAGTTGCTGTGGCTGTGGTATAAGCCTGCAGCTTTAGCTCTGATTCATCCCCTACCCAGGGAACTTCCAAATGCTGTGGGTGTGGCCCTAAAAAGAAAAAAAGTAATTTGTCCAGGGAGTTCCCATTGTGGCTCAGCAGAAACAAATCTGACTAGTTTCCATGAGCATGTGGATTTGATCCCTGGCCTCACTAAGTGGCTTGGGGATCCGTTGTTGCTATGAGCTGCAGCGTAAGTTGCAGATGTGGCTCAGATCTGGCATTGCTGTGACTGTGGCATAGGCTGGCAGCTGTGGCTCCAATTTGATCCCTAGACTGGGAACTTCCATTGGGTGAGGCCCTAAAAAGAAAAATAAAAGGGTTGTACAATTTTAGTAATAGACCTGATTCCTATGATTCCTCAACACCTTACATATATATATATTTTTAAAATATACTTATCCTCCTCTCTATTTACATGCAGTTCTAGCAAGTCCAAGGAAAGGATAATCCTTAGATAACTAATTAGAGGACTACTACTGCTTCACAGGGAAAATTATTATTATTTTTCCCAGTGGGAGATCTCAAAAAAAAAAAAGTTTTACCTTTGTTTTTCCCTTTGTTTCACCTAAAAGTTCTTAAAAGTCTTCACTTTAAATGTCAGTGGATTTGTTTGTTTGTTTATTTTTATGGCTACACCCACAGCATATGGAGGTTCCCTGGTTACAGATCAAATTGGAGCTGCAGCTGCTGCCTATGCCAAGGCCACAGAAGCACCAGATCTGAGCCACATCTGCCATCTACTCTGCAGCTGTGGTAGCGCTGGACCTCAACCCACTGAGCAAAGCCAAGGATCAAACCCACGTCCTCATGGATACTAGTTGGGTTCTTAACCCGCCAAGTCACAATAGGAACTCCAGGATTAAGTTTTAATGATCCTTGATCTGTGCAACTAGAATCTTGGGATTTGGCCCTCACTCTTTTATAACTAGACATTGTGATCTTGGATGAGTAACAACTCAGGTTTGACTATCTTCATTGGAAATATCAGAGTTTGTGCAAAATGGCCTCATCTAACTCTGTCATTAGCCAGTTTCTTGCTACAGTTTGGCTGAGAATTTCAAGTTAAAGCCCTATACCTGATTTAACTTTTAGCTCGATGACTTTCTGACTGTTTTCACTGCTGTAGAGGAAATGGGTATTTCTGGATTATGAAATGCCATGAAAATCATCTGTATCAACTCAGTGAGTACACAACTGATGAGCCAACAATTCAAACTTGTCATGATTGCTCTTCTTTAATGTAGCTTCCCTGTATCACTGCTTTCTGAATATAATAACATCATCATCATTAATTATAATTATAGCTAATCTGCCAGCTGGTGATTATTTTTCCTTCTTCATTCTTGACTTTTTATATTTTGGAGTTTTTTTCTTTTTAAATTAACCTTCCCATCTGCAGTATATTTAAAACTTGTAATAGTCTCCTTATTGCAAAAGTCTCCACAAGCTCTGCTTTCAGGGAGACACATACATGTGTAAGATAAAAGAAAATCAAAATTGCCATGCTTCTACCACTTGAATCTTACTGGAGCACTTCAACTTCTCTTCAAGCCAGCCAGTCCTTTAGGTGTTTCTATCTCTTTCATCCCAATAAAGCCATACAAAAGGAATCCCCTCTCTAGTCATCTGGCTGTGCTTCACGAGCTTTTTACAAAAGACCACACTCTAATCTGCTATCACTAAGGTAACTACATAACATTACTGCGGATGAGAATCTGGCCAATTACACATTTTCACAGGCCTGCTATTAAGTTTCAAGTAATTGCTCAATTCTTGCATAACATGAGCTATTAACATAGCTTATCATGTAGCATGCCAGTATTGAATTTCCATCTGAGGGGTTATTTAATAATGGCATTGAAAAAAAAATGAAATCTGTAGACCCTGAGCAATATCACTGCTTTTACATACTCTGCAGTCTGTAATAGGCTATTAGATAAAAGATAGTAATGTATTCTGGAAGAGCAGGCCCATTGACAATGAATAAAGGACATGATTTTATTCTTGCTTCACAAAGAATGATGTCTGTATCTTCCTTAAAAGAATTATAGTCTTCAAAAGCTTCCAGACTTATATCCTTTTGCAGCTGGCATATAGCTCATTTCTATACAATATTCTGAGAAGAAAAGCCAGAAATATTTCAGAATACATTAAAAGATATCTAAGGACATAGATGTTTTCAAATATGAAAAGCACTGAGAGTTGTAAGGTAATATTATTTACATCTATGTAAGGAAATGAAGAATAACGAAGAAGGAAAATATTTCTTTAATAAGATTTGTAATATTTAGTATATACTATTTGAAAATTTTATTTCCTACTAGCAAGACAAATATGTGCAGTTCAACTGTTTTAAATATATATATATATATATGTATGTATATTTCTTAATTACTCAAATATTTAACACTGGGACAATTTCTAAATAAATATCGATGAATTTTACTATTTTAATGCATTTGTAATTCTCAAAGGAATTGATGCTCTCTAATTTCTGTGTGATTAGCCAAGCCCTCCAAGACAATGCAAATAAAATTTTCAACATCTCCAAGAGCCAAAGCCATCAGAATCTAAGCACAGCACACTCCATATCTGTGGCTGTTTTTATCCTACAACAACTCTGTAAAGAGGAAATTTGAAAAAGACATTTAATGCTTGTTTAAAAATAGTAGTGTAATCTTAAGTTACTATAGTGATACTCTAGTAGCTTGTAAGGATTTAAGTGTCATGAGCTCCCTTTTTATACTGTTTGTACTGATCCTTTAAAATTCTTATCTGATGAAGGAAAAATCATTGAACACATTTGAAAAAATTGGCAAGTATTTGAAATATTGAGCAAAAAGAAAAAAAAAAGTCAAGAAACTTCCCTTACCCTTTACAGGTGCAGACACAATTCTGGATGTGGTATTTGGAACCCTAAATATTGAATTTCACTACAGCTTAGTGATGTTTTTCAGTTTAAGATATTATAGAGCAAACTGCCTTTGACAGTCTGAAGCAGCAAGTATTGGCAAGTCAATGTTTTTAACTGGATCTGAAGAAGAAATATATATATTGAAAGGAAAAAGAACTATCTTGCTTATTTGAAGATAGATCATTGGGGCCGTCAGAACACAGTTTACTAGTCTGAGAACTAAACTTCATTAAAAAACAAAGAAAGGCATTATTACAGCGATTGATTTAAAACAAAAAAAGGTCTCTTTTATTAAGGCATCACACAGACTACAAAATACAAAAAGTGATTGACCAAGAAGAGAGGATCTATCTGAATTTTAAAAGGAAAATTAAGCACAGACTCATGGTTTGCCAATTTATCATAGCAAAAATGTTATTTTATCACAGTAATAGAGACAATGACCTTGTTTCGATGCAAAATCTAGAGCGTGTTACTTTGTAAATTCAGTCAGCTCCATTAACAGCAACAACTACAAAAAGTTTGAGAATATATTCAACAAGCTTCTTGAAGCTGACTAATCCATCTTATACATAAACAGTGTATTTGGTCTGGCAATATTACATGTATAATGGATGCAAGGACAGAACAAAAGCAATATTGAAATAAAGTTGGAAGTGAAGATATGTTCAGTCTCTTGCAGTTTTAGCCTATAGCTGGGATTAATAAGATATGTTCCAAGGCATTGCTTGTATGGAAGGTAAGAAACTATTAATTTCCTTTTCCTTTTTTTTCTTTTGGATCTACATAAAAGGTATCATTACCACAACCAGCAAACTCACTGTGAAGGCTCATTCCAGGTATAAAAAAACAACTTAAAAAAATATATATGTATATATAATATATATATTATATGTATATATCACTCATCACATGAGGTATGACTTCACACCGGGCAGAATGGCCATCATTAACAAGTCTGTAAATCACAAATGCTGGAGAGGGTGTGGAGAAAGTGTACCCTCCTTCACTGTAGGTGGGAATGTAAGTTGGTAAAACTGCTATGGAAAACAGTATGGAGGTACCTCAGAAAACTAAATATAGAACTACCATATGACCCAGCAATCCCACTCCTGGGCATATACCTGGACAAAACTTTCCTTGAAAAAGATACTTGCACCCTTATGTTTACTGCAGCACTATTCACAATAGCCAAGACTTGGAAGCAACCTAAATGTCCATCAACAGATGAATGGATTAAGATGTGGTACATATACACAATGGAATATTATTCAACCATAAAAAGTAACAAAATAGGAGTTCCGTCGTGGTGCAGTGGTTAACGAATCCGATTAAGAACCATGAGGTTGCGGGTTTGATCCCTGGCCTTGCTCAGTGGGTTAAGGATCCGGCGTTGCCGTGAGCTGTGGTGTGGGTTGCAGACGCAGCTCAGATCCTGCATTGGTGTGGCTGCGGTGTAGGCCGGCGGCTAACAGCTCTGATTAGACCCCTAGCCTGAGAACCTCCACATGTAGGGTGTGGCCCTAAAATAACAAAATGCCAAAAAAAAAGTAACAAAATAATGTCATTTTCAACAACCTGGATGAAACTAGAGATTCTCATACTAAGTGAAGTAAGTCGGAAAGAGAAAGACAAATACCGCATGATATCACTTATATCCGGAATTGAATACACGGCACAAATAAACCTATCTACAGAAAATAAACAAACTCATGGACTTAGAGAACAGACTTGTGGTTGTCATGAGGGAGGGGGAGGGAGTGGGAAGGACTGGGAGTTTGGGGTTTATAGATGCAAACGATTGCCTTTGCAGTGGGTAAGCAATGAGATCCTGCTGTATAGCACAGGGAACTATATCTGGTCACTTGTGATGAAACATGATGGAGGATAATGTGAGAAAAAGAATGTGTATGTATCTGTATATGTATCTATACATGACTGGGTCACTTTGCTGTGTAGCAGAAATTGACAGAACATTGTAAATCAACTATATTAGAAAAAATAAAAATCTTAATAAAAACTATATGTGTTTTTAAAGGATACATCATGTATACTTTGTGTTCATAATAGAATACTTCACTATTATTATTCAAAGAGGCATCCTTTTATTTTATAGTGAGACAGTTATTAGAAATGTTAGTTGGCATATACCTAATTCTGGGCGCTAATCCCGTAGCAGTAACAACTTGTTTCATTATATAGGAGAAAGTCATTTTCTCTAGGTTTTAGTTTCTTCATTTGTAAAAATAAATTTAGCAGGGTGTTTTATCTAACAAGAAGCCAAATTTAGGATTTTGTATATGTTTGTTCCTGGAACAAGTGGCTAGTAACCCCTGTGGACATCTACTATATCAGTTAATATGATTGGGGGCTTTGTGTTTGGTTGTTTAACTAAAGGAAGAAAGAGCTGTTGATTTTTTTATTGTGTTGTATTTGATCCCACCCCACATGGGTGCACCTGCCAAGAAACCAAAGAAGCAAAGTTTTCATTTGCCCTTCACTCTCACTATTGTTTTCTATTCTACCCTTTCAGGCTTGAATACCTGATTTGGAACTCTTGAGAGCCAAAAGAGAGAAGTAAATATCAGTAGCTAAATAACATGTGTTCTAAAATGCTGGGAGAACCTGTCATTAGACGTGCCATGGGAGGGTCCTCCCTTGGTGTGAGGAAGATTTTGGCCCCCTATCATCACTGCACTGAGATCTCCACACTCACAGACACACTCATACCTTCCTCCACAGACCTCAGTGCAACAGGAATGAGCAGAGAAAAGAACAGCCATGGCAAGTGGGAGCGCAGTCCCTGGAAAATGCGTGAAGGAAGATACCCTGATGAGGAACAGTAAACACAAGCATCCCAGGATGTGTTTCTCTGGGAATTCTCCAAGTAACTGAAGCATGTTTTGAGGAAGGAGAAAGCATAGACTAAAGTCTTGCATCAGGAGATAGGTGTCTAATAACCATTATTTATATTCATTTTAGTAAGACTTCATTTGTACTCAGAGAGTAGTGGGATACATACAGATTATGAAATTATGTTCCATGGGCCGTACAGAAAGGTTGTGGTTTACCAAAACAATGCCCCTAAAATGTCAGAACAGAAGAATACTAGTTTTAGAGATTACCTGAGAGTGCAGGGTGATGTCCTCCTGCTCCTACAACATTAATGATCTAGTGATTTGTGGATGGAAGAGTCTGCACCATAGGGAGACCTGAGCTATGGCTTTGAGTCTGTCATTGGATGAAATCAGAACTTGCCTTTTTCTCTGCGGGCCTCCTATCACACTGCCTCAAAATCTTAGCTTCTTTCTATGTTAAATGAGGAGATAAGCTCAAGGAAATAAGGATTCTTTCATTGTTATGATTTTATGACTTTGTTGAATACACAAGACCTAGTAGAATAAAACAGAATTAATAGAGAATGTAAAATAACAACTAATGATGCAAAGCTCTATAGAATGACGTGTTAAATTGTGTGCTGAAGACTAAGAGTGTTTATAAGAATTCAGATCAGTTCACCAGGTTAGGGGCTCTTTGAGGGCAGGACCATGTCAGAGTCATTTTTTCGTCACTGCTCCCTAATACTGGTACCCGGCACATAGCATCTACGTCATTAAATAATTTGAAAAACACAAGTGGATAAATGAGATTAATGTGTTCTCATAATTATTTCTGTTATAAGAAAGTAAATTTAAAAATTTAAGTCCAATAAAAACACACTAACATATGTTAAGTGCTTACCAGTGTTCCAGGCACTATGCTAAGTATGTTTATGTAAGTTTAAGATTCAAAACTTCCTTAAAAGTTAGGAATACAAGTAGTTAGTATACAGATACTATTGTAGTATCTGTATTATGTTCTCCAGAGAAATAAAATTAACAGAAAAATATATATATATATGGAGAGAGAGAGAGCAGGAGAGAGAGAGAGATTTGTTATAGGAATTAGCTTGTGTTCTTATAGAGGCCATGTTCCACAATCTGTCATTTGCAAACTAGAGAACCATGAAAGCCAATGGTGAAATTCAGTTCAAGTCCAAAGGCCTGAGAATGAGGGTGTCTGATAAGGTGACTCACAGTCCGAGGCCAAAAGCCTGAGAACCAGCAGTCCCAATGCCCAAGGGCCCGATAAGATGGATGTCCCAGCTGAAGAAGCGAGATTTCACCCTTCCTTCACTTTTTGTTTTGTTTGAGCCTTAATGGATTGGATGATGCCTACCCTCATTGGTCAAGGTGATCTCTTTACTCATTGTGCTGATTCAAAGTCCAGCTTCTTCTGGAAACATTCTCACAGACACACCCCAAAATAATGTTTTGCCAGTTACCAGGGCATCCTTTAGCCCAACCAGGTTGACATATAAAATTAACCTTCATCATATCCCTATTTTATGGATGAGGAAACTAAGGCTAAGAAAGATTTGAAACCACACCTGGGTCTGAAACAACTATCTTTACACCTGTCTTGTGTTCTCATCCTTGGTGATGACTTTCACATGACTTAACACAGACCTCTTACTGCCGATCTGAACTAGTGTACTCTGGATAAACTTCCCAACCATTCTCTGTTATACACCTTTTCTCTCAGTGTAATTCTCATAGAAAAGATATAACTACATGGAGTTAACCACACTGCATTTAAATCCTTATTCACACATAGTCCTATCCTTTGAGTCCAAGCTTGACAAGAAAGTATAAATAAATATGAAAAATAAATGATGTTCATTCATTTTCATGTTTCAGCATTTACAAAGCTGTAGCCACTAAAAAAGATTATTTTTTTGTGTGTGTGTGACATCAATTAATCCCAACCTCTGCTTACTGAATGAATCACCTGCTTACTGAAGAATGTTATCTCCTTAGCTGCAGTTGTAGAAGAATGAACATGTAAGAGAAGAAATGAGTTAGATATTTGTTTGCCCTAATGATCCAATGAGGGGAAAAAAATGAAGATGTTTAATTATAATCATACTTTTAAATGAGAGCATAATTATAATTATGCTTTTATTTTTTATTTTATTTTATGTTTGTCTTTTTGTCTTTTAGGGCCACACCTGTGGCATATGGAGGTTCCCAGACTAGGGGTTGAACCACGAGCTATAGCTACTGGCCTATGCCACAACCATGGCAATGTGGGATACGCATCTGTGACCTACACCACAGCTCATGGTGATGCCGGATCCTTAACCACTGTGCGAGGCCAGGGACTGGACCTGTGTCCTCATGGATATTAGTCAGGTTCATTAACCACTGAGCCACGACAGAAACTATATTTTTAAAGTAGAGGATTTAGCCTTAAGATAGTTATAGTCCGTGAAGAATTCTACCCAAAAGCCATCTCCATTCCTCGAGAAATAAAACAGATGACATGATACTATACATAGGAAATACTAAAGGTGCTACCAGAAAACTATTAGAACTCATAAATGAATTCAGCAAAGTTGCAGGATAAAAAATTAATACACAGGATCTCCTGCATTTCTATATACTAACAATGAAAGATCAGAAAGAGAAATCAAGGAAACAATCCTATTTAACATCACATCAAAAATAAAAAAATAAAATCCTAGGAATAAACCCACCTAGGCAGGCAAAAACTGTACTCTGAAAACTACAAGACACTGATGAAAAAAGTTGAAGGTGACACAAACAGATGGAAAGTTACATTTTTGGGTTGGAAGAATCAATATTTTCAAAATGGCTATACTATCCGAGGCAATCTACAAATTCAGTGCAACCCCTATCAAATTACCAATGACATTCTCTATGGAACTAGAATAAAATATTTTAAAATTTGTATGGAAACACAAAAGACCTCAAATAGCCAAAGCAGTTCTGAGAAAGAAAAACAGAGCTTGAGGAATCAGGCTCCCTAATTTTAGATTATAATACAAAGTTATAGTCATCAAAAACGGTATGGTACTGGCATAAAAAAAATATGGATCAGTAGAACAGGATGGAAAGCCAAGAAATAAACCCATGCACCTATGGTCAATTAATCTTTGACAAAGGAGACAAAAATATACAATGGAAAAAAAAGTCTCTTCAATAACTGTGTTGGGAAAACTGGACAGTTACATGTAAAATAATGAAATTAGAATACTCCCTAACACTGTACACAAAAATAAACACAAAATGGGTTCAAGACCTAAATATAAGACTGGATACCATAAAACTTCTAGAGGAAAACATAGGCAGAACACTCTGACGCAAACTGCAGCCATACCTTTTCAGATCTACCTCCAAAAATAATAAAAATTAAAAAAATGTGACCTAATTAAACTTAAAATCATTTGCACAGCAATAAAAAAATACAAAACAACCTACAGAATGGGAGAAAATATTTGTAAATGAAGCAATTGATGAGATTAATCTCCAAAATAAACAACTCATGCAGTTTAATATAAAACAAAAAACCCAATCAAAAAATGGGCAGTAGCTCTAAATAGATGCTTCTCCAAAGACACACAAATGGGTAAGAAGCACATGAAAAATGTTCAACATCACTAATTACTAGAGAAATGCAAGTCAAAAATTCTGTGAGATATCACACTAGTCAGAATGGCCATCATCAAAAATTCTACAAACAGTAAATGCTGGAGAGTGTGCACGGAAAAGAGAAGTTTCCTACACTGTTGGTAGGAATGTACATTGGTACAACCACTATGGAAAACAGTATGGAGGTTCCTCAAAAACTAAAACAAAACTACCATATCTAGCAATGCCACTCCTGGGCATCTCTCCAGAGAAAGCCATAATTCAAAAAGATGGACACATTCCAATGTTCGTTACAGCACTATTTATAATAGCCAAGACAGGGATGAAACCTAAATGTTCACTGACAGAGGAATGAACCAAGAAGATGTGCTACGTATGCACAGTGGAATACTACTCAGCCCAAAATAATAATGAAACAATGCCATTTGCAGCAACATGGGGACCTAGAGACGTCATACTGAAGTTGTCAGGCGGAGAAAGTCAAATATATGATATAACTTCTATGTGAATGATCTTATTTACAAAACAGAAAGACTCATAGACTTTGAAAACAAACTTATAGTTTCCAAAGGGCAACGGTAAGAGGAGGGAAGAATTGGGAGCTTGGGAAGGCATATGCACACAATGGTATATGGGAATGGATGGTCAATGGGGAACTGCTGTATAGCATAGGGAAATCTATTCAATATTCAATATTCTGTGATAACCTATGTGGGCATGTATATGTGTATGAATCACTTTCCTGTACAGCAGAAATTATTACAGCATTGTAAAACAACTATACTTCAATAAAATTTTTTAAATAAAATAAAATTCAAATTAAAAAATAAAATCCTCCTCCCTGACTAGACATGGTCTTCAATAGGCAAAACTTAGGTAGATTGGTGAAAAGAATATTATAAATCTTTTTGAAATTATTTCAAGAAGGCTTTAGCATACAGATATTTATCTTAATTTGATTTCATTTGTTCTCTTTATCTTAAATTTTTCTTCTTATATCCAATACTGTTAGGTTACTTCTCTATTGAGTATGACAGCCTTCTACAGTTTTTGCTATGAATGACATTATTGAGGAAATGGGCAAAATTGAAAATGATCTGTATATTAGATAATAGTACTGTATCAATGTCAGTTTCTTTATTTTCATAATTGTACTGTGGATAAGCAATTCAATGTCCTTGTTCTTAGGAAAGACATACGCACTCATAGAAAAGCAACAATAAGACAGAAATGGTTAAATATTAACATTTGGGAAATCTGGTGAGTAATTAGAGTGCTTTGTATTATTTTTATAACTTTTCTATAAATTGGAAATTATCTCAATATATTAATTGATAGGAAAATGTCATGATGCCAAAGAATGGTAAATTGAAGAGGATTAATTACACACTTTTTAGTAAAAAAAAGATTTAAAACTGTATATAATGTATCAGTATATATTACTTAAAATGCTAAAAGTAAAAATATTAATAATATTTAGCTCTAAAGGATGGATTGTGTGTTATTATAACTTTTCTTTATATATTTCAATATTATACAAATACTACAATAGATATGCATTATTTTTATCATTGGAAAAAAATTTAAACATATTTTATAAGTAATTATATAGTTTAAGGCCAAATATCCATCTCTTGAAAGTTAACATGTATTGTATTCTTTTTTTCCCTTTTCCTCTGATAATTAACATGTACTTGAGTTCCATAGAAGACTGTTTTAACTCTTAAAATAACCTACTTCTTTGACTATAGTCATAGGCAGTGCAGATTTCAATTCCTTATTATTGTAACTGTCTGAAAGCAAGACTGGCTAATAAGAGAAGGGACTGAATGAAATGCACTTGCGTTTGAACCTTTTGACTGGTCTCGTGATCCAAGATAAATCGTCTCATTTTTCAGTTTATTTTTCAAATAGGGAGAATACTAGTAAGTATTGCCCAAGGTTTGTTGTGGGCTGAATTGTGTAGTTCCCTAATTCACATGCTGAAATTTGAATTCTCAGTACCTTAGGGTATTTGGAGACAAGGTTTTTACAGAGGTAATTAAATTAAAATGAGATTATTAAGGTGGGCCCCAATGCAACATGACAAACACAATATGAAGAAAACACAGGGAGGAGTTTCTATTGTGGCTTAGTGAGTTATGAACCGAATAGTATCCATGAGGATGTGGGTTTGATCCCTGGCCTTGCTCAGTGGGTTAAGGACCTTGCATGGCTGTGGCTATGGCTTAGGCTGGGAGCTGCAGCTCCTATTGGACCCCTAGCCTAGGATCCTCCATAAACCTCAGGTGTGGCCTTAAAAAAACAAAACAAACAAACAAACAAACAAAAAAAACGCAGGGAGAAGGTGACCATCTACAAGTTGCCAAGACCAGCTTGAAACAGATCCTTCATACAGGGGTCTCAGAAGGAACCAATCTTACCAACTCCTTCTTCTTGGACTTTCAGCCTCCAGAACTGTGAGAAAATAAATTTGTTTTTTAAGCCATTCAGTCTTTGTTTCCGCAGCCCTAGCAAACTAATATAAGATTACGAGGGACATTAAATAGGAACACATGAGTAAAATCTTAGCAAGGTTCTCGTACAAAATAAACTTAATCAATGGGATTTGTCATTATTGTCTTTAAAATACAGAAGTTCTCATGATTAACTAAAGATTTTTTTTCCTGCATGGTTAATCCTAAAATAAAATGCAATTACAATTTTTTAATCAATTCTTAAAACAAATCAGAGACTGCAACCTGAAAAATCTCTCTTAAAATAATAATTACCTATTGAAGTGACCTTGGAGTTAAACTGGTCTAGCTCTTCCCCTCTTATTTTACTGAGAACAGAGATTATATAATTTTTTTTCCATGTAGAAAGCAAGTCAAAGGCAAAGCCATTCTTATATAAACCTGTAGATTTTTATTCAAGAATTATTTTAAACCATGGTATGTTACGTATAGCTGTTTGTTTTATCTTATAAAATTGTCATTTTGCTATGTAAAAGATGTTTTCTCTTTTTCCTCTTTCTACTCTTGAAAATTAATTTGTATTTCCCTATTTCTATGAAAGGATATACCTTAGTTGCCCAATTTATTTGTATTATATAGGAAATATTTCTGTCTTTTGAGTAGGACAATCATACTATGGGATCTCTTTGGATTCCAGGATGCATTAAGATGTCCATCCTATAAAGCTGGCATCATTACTCTCACTGCCATGGAATCTGTCTGAATCCCATTTAGAAAGCTGGGTCAAACCAGCTGGGCCACATTGGAGGAGCACTGAAGTAAATGTGCGTGAGACCAGACAAACTCTGAGGATGAGGCTGAGGCTGAGGCTGTGCATGGGGGTGCAGGTGGGGGTGGAATAATAAATGTAACTGAGAGGTAACCAAGTAATATCTGGGAACAATGCATTGTTTGTGGGTTACTCAGTAACAAGTCCTAAAAAAAATCATACAGGGTTGGAGAAAACCATATATATCAGGATGAAGGCCAACAAACCCTTAGGTAATGGTATGAAAACATCATAATGTAGGTTTGGAATGTAAAAAAAAAGAAAAAGCAAAGTGTAGGGCAGAGTGATGAGTGCACTAACTTATTAAGTAAAAAAGGAGCTAAAGGTAGATTGTAGGGCTACTTACTTGTACAGGTATAAAAATATCTAGAAGGATATAAAAATGCAAGTGTTTGTTAGCAGTGGCAGGGGAACAGTGGGATGGGAACTTGGAGGATGGTGAAAGCTATTAGAAGGAAAAATATTTTTTCTGGTAAACATATCCACATGAAATTACACAAATATATGAGTATGTATATATGTATATAATTTAGCTTCATAAATATCTATTCAAGATTTTAAAAAGTAGGGTTTAACAGTAAAATGAATTATTCCTGAATTAAAATTAAAGTAAAATAACTGTTAAGACCATACTGAAACAATTATAATGTTGGGTGTTGGGATACTTGGATATAATAAACTGTAAACATGGTAATTTAAAGCTAAGTAACATTAAAATTATATAATATTTGCCTAAAATTCCCATTACATTTTAAATACCCAATTCTATGATTTATGCAGGTTAACAAATAGACATATCAGAAATGTAAACCTGTTAGTATACATCAAATGTATCATTTCATTTTTGCAAGAGTAGTTTTGAGGACTTTCCAAGAATCAGAAAGCCATGTGTTAGAGCTTTGATGTTTCTCTATAATTTGACCAAGTCAACAAATTAGGATAATTTGAGAAATAGCCACTCGATGCTGAATAATATTGGTGCAGCTCCTTAAGGAAAGCTATGGTTTACCTGAGCCTTAGTTTATCTTAGTGAATCTAGCATGATAATCCTCTCTGTGATGAACTCTTTGCATAATACCATGTTTAAGAGAGAACTGGGGGGCAGTAAAACAACCCCCAATCTTGAAATTCTGGTGTGTTTCTTACTATTTGGATCCTATTTCTACGTACCATTTCAGGTACCTCACATTCCCAGTACATCTGTACTGCCTTACTTGTGTATGCAATAATGCCCCCCTAAAATACCTCTTCTCCCTCTCTTCAATCATTAAGATCTCTCCTTCACAGCTCACATAAAATACTCTTTACTCTCCTTCTTTTCCACTATCAGCCCCAACAATCTAAACTTTCCCAAGAGCTTTTATCAAGGTCACTGATGGACCCAGATACTACTTGCAAAGACACCTTGAAGTTACAAAGGAGTTAGTAAGATACAAGCTTCACTCAAGAGATTGAGTTCACATATTGAGACTACAGATCTCATCAACATGAATGACTAACCTTCAAAAGCAGCAGACTGTAGAGGCAGCTCAAATATCCATGCATATGTGGGAGAACTGTGCTTGATACCTAGTTATTAGCATAATGTTTATTAGCATATGTTATTAATATAATGTTTGATCTCTACTCAAAAAATATTTGTTGAACAAAAGAGTCAAAATTTGGTATACAAACTATTGGAGTTGATCCTCTGAGAACATTTCATTAAAACTAAATTTGGGATGGCTTTTTTTTGGGGTGGGTAAAACCTGTAATAGCTCTTTCTGGCAAACTTATCGCTGTGTGGACACCAAATTGCAATAACTGTAGACTAGTTGTACATGTATATTTAGAATTTTGTGATTAACAGATCAGTGAAATGGGCATTCTGTGTACTGGTGATTTGCCTAAAATGTCTTACATGAGATTTCCTGATTACAAAGTAGTTTATCAATTATCTTCTCAATTAGATTGGAACCTGTGAGGTGAGAACTTCATCTTCTCTTCTGTGGAATGCCCAGTTCCACACATGTATGGTTGTTGATAATATATAAGCCATAAGAGCGAAGGCACCTATCGCTTCTCGGCCTTTTGGCTAAGATCAGGTGTAGAGAGAAGGCACCTGTATTATTATCCATGACTGAATGGGTTTAGAAAATTTTAATCAATCACAATAACATCAAGGAACAATTTTGTACCAAGATTCTTTGCCTTGCCAGTTCTCTAGGGCTACTTTCCATTCCTTGCTTTGAACTTGGAGATGAATCAGTAGAACAAAAGAAACCAAAATATTAGGGCAAGCCCCAACCAAACCACCTTTTTTCCCTCACTGACTTTTCCAAAGCCAACTCCTAGAGGCTAGCCTACTGGCACTCATGACTAGTTCCATGTTATCATCTATTTAGGGCCCTATGGTCAAGCAGTTTGGCCACATAGATTACCAAGTATCATTCTGCTATAGCAATCCCGCTGACTTTACTGTCTTCATCAGGCAAGAGCTAACCTAATTTGATTCTAATGTAGTTATGTTTTGTGATATAGTCACATTAAATTCAGAAGTTCGGTAAGGGACATATTACTTGTGAATAATGTTGAATTATAACCAAATCAATTTCAAGGAGCAATGTCTGATATGAGGAAAGGCCCCTTTTATTTCAATCATTGCTCAGTAAAAATTTAACAGTGGTTTAAATTCATACTGTTAATGCAAAAACCATTTTTAGAGAATATCTGGTGAAGTTTCTCACTTTTAAATAAAAGCTGAGAAGCTAGAGGAACTTTAGCTCCCTCAGTACATCTATGACTCTGTGGTAGAAGAACAGAAGGAAGGTCTCCCAACTCCTTCAGTTTTAAAAATACTTACTTTTTTTCCCTGTACCAAACTATACCATACTTTCTAGCAACAAAAATCTAAAATAACTAACAAAATTAAAGGCACAATTTGACCATTTAAAGAAGAAAATATGTGAATACATTATTTTAATTTGTTTATATGTACTATTTACAGTCACACTGAAAAATAAAATGAAACACATTAAGTGAACAATAAAACAGAATTTTTTTACTTTTATGATAATGTTTAGTGTTTGATGGTTTAAATACAACTGTTTCCAAAGGTATTTAAGGGGAGCTTATTTTTTGAACTGTCAGTTATTAGGAGTTACCTGGTAGCCTAGAGGTTAAGGACTTGGTATTGGCTCAGGTTACCGCTGTGGCTCAGGTTTGATCCCTGGCCCAGAAACTTCCCCATACTGCAGGCATGGCAAGTTAAGTAAGTAAGTAAGTAAGTAAGTAAGTAAGTAAATAAATAAATGAATGAATAAACTGTAAGTTATTAAAATAGGTATACAATTTCTGTAACAGCATTAATAGAAAATACTGGTCCCTAAGCATAGGTGATAAAGACAAATAATTCTCATAAGCAATATCTGAATTATCTACTTCCCAATTTCATGAGTGTACCTATATTCTTCTCTGTATGCTATTTTCATAGGGATATCTTAGAATCTTTGTTTCACATACATTCAAGATATGCAAGCGAAATTCAATGCAATAAAGAGATTCTTTTAACACAGAAAGAGAATACTCAAGCAAATCTTTTGGCTAAGGACAGGGTGAATTCAGTTGAAATTATGATTCACCATTCCATTCATAAACACTTATCAGCACTAACATGTTTTCTAAGCTTCAGTAGTCTAAATAGTTTATAGCAGTCATTGCAAAAGAATAATTTCTTCTTTAAATGGGGAAATATCACAGACCCAAGATAGTTCCTTTCCTTCTGGAACTGTTACTTTTAAGGAATAAAGATAAATGTGTTTATTTAATGATGCACACAAGCAATTTTGAATAAAGTGGGAGTTACGCAGAGATTAAACAGAAAGACTCTATCACGGTCTAACTAAATGGAGTGCAGTATCTGAAAAAATGTCACTGTTATGATCGGTATGAACTTGAACAGATATTCACCCTTTGCAAAATAAGATATCCCAAGACATTACCAGTTAATAAGGAGTTTTCTAGCAGTCAGGGTATACACTATAATTTTTTGTCTCTACTCAAAGATGGAAGAAAGTTCCTGTTTCCATGCCTGATGTCAATTGCAGTAAGATTATTCACTAGGAAGAGAACTTTGCTGATGTGGTGGGGAGAAAAAACCATGTTGGGTAAAGTTAGCCCTGACAAATAGTAGAAATAAATTCTATCACGAGACTACTCAGGCAAAGTGCCAATAAAGAATCGATTTTAGCTAGTAAAACATTTATTCTTATAGCGAAAAAAAAGATAATCTTCA
>PVHT021183695.1:554417-629417 GCA_004024745.2 Catagonus wagneri | reverse complement strand
TTAGTATGATAATCTCTTAAGTCCATACACATTGCTGAAAATGGCACTGTTTTATTCTTTTTAATGGCTGAGTAATATTCATATATATATATAAAATATCATATACATTCATACACACACACACACACACACATACACACTTCATGTTTTTTATCCATTCCTCTGTTGATAGACATTTAGAGATTGACATGGAGATTGTCTCTGAGATGGATATGGAGATTTCCATATCTTGGCTGTTGTAAATGTTTCTGCTATAAAAAAGGTGCATGTATCTTTTTGAATTATAGTTTGGTTACTCATGCTCTTTTCATTAGTTGTTACTACCAATTCATTCATGAAAAATCCATACTGATCATACCTTATAATTGCTGTTGCTTTTTGAGCAATTATATTATACCAGACATTTTGATAAGTGCTTTATAAAAATAATCATTTAATTTTCTCAATAGTCCTACAAGGTAGGTTGCTGTAATAGTAGCAGTAGTACTGCCTTTTTACAGATATGAAAACTGAAACTAAAATCATTATACATCTTGTTCAAAATTACACCATCAGTAAGGAAACATGCTGAGCCTCCAACCCAAGCATATGTAATTCTGCACCATTAATCAATAACATGAATGACCTAAACTTTGGTAAGCTCCAGTCTGAAAGTGTGAAAACCTCTCTGGGATCAAGAATGAATACCAGCTAAGTCTGAAAAAGGAAAAGGCAGCTCTGCCATTAATCAGGCTGGATAGGAGGATGGACACAGACAAAGCTAGTCTCCAAATTAGTAAAAACATTATTTCCTCGAGGACACTCACTAAGATGCCATAACAAACCTTTCTTTGTATAACTTTGGCTTGCTACCCAGTGATGCTCCCAGAAATTCTTTATTTTTATCATCCATTACCAAGGACCTCTAACTGTTAAAATGCTGTCATCTCATGACAGCACCCAATTTCTAGTAAATCTTCATTCTCTTAACACGGCCTAAAACCAACAGCTAATCCAGAATCAATACCCTCTTCCTTAGACACACTTCAGAATCATTCGGCAGTAACCAAAACCTTTCAAAAGATGCTTCCTTGCTCCATCTTGTCATGTGGCATTTCAGAGCTCCTCTGGAATGCCCACCTTTGTTGCATCAAGTCAACACATCTAATTCTATCAGACTTCAAATTTGTGCCTGGTGGTCTTTGGCTGATTAAGCCTTTAACAATGCATAGTGTTAATATGCATAAGTAATTCCCAGAGGAAGAAATACAAATAGCTGTTAAATATAGAAAGAATATTTAGTGGCCATTACAGCAAAGTCTAAATTAGAATGGTATGCTACTTTACAATTTAGTAAAAATACTTAAAGCTTTTGAAGATTCTGTATTATCAAAGTAGTACAGGTATATAGTACAAGTACAAGGTAATAAAGGAGGGAGCCTTGGATACTCATGCAGGCAAGTGGTGTTACGTGTTACTTCAAATTTTCTGGAAGGAAATTTGGATTTAAAATATTCATCTGGGAGTTCCCTTCGTGGCTCAGTGGTGAACGAATCCGACTAAGAACCATGAGGTTGCGGGTTCAATCCCTGGCCTTGCTCAGTGGGTTAAGGTATGGTGTTGCCGTGAGCTGTGGTGTAGGTTGCAGACGCGGCTTGGATCCCGCGTTGCTGTGGCTGTGGCGAAGGCCAGCAGCTACAGCTCCTGTTAGACCCCTAGCCGGGGAACCTCCATATGCCACGGGTGCGGCTCTACATTAAAAATGCCAAAAGACAAAAAAATAATAAATAAAAAATAAAATAAAATATTCATCTGTATTTCTCTAATAATCTGTGATGTTGAGCGTTTTTTCATGTGCTTGTTGGATATATAATCTTTGGAGAAATGGCTATTCAGTTCTTTTGTCCATTTTTCAATTGGGTTGTTGTTTTTTTTGCTGTTGAGTTGTATAAGTTGTTTGTATATTTTAGAGATTAAGCCCTTGTCAGTTGCATCATTGGAAACTATTTTTCCTCATTCTGTAGGTTTTCTTTTTGTTTTGTTTTTTTATTGTTTCCTTTGCTGTGCAAAACCTTGTCAGTTTGATTAGGTCCCATTGGTTTATTTTTGCTTTTATTTCTGTTGCCTTGGGAGACTGACCTAAGATAGCATTTGTAAGGTTGATGTCAGAGAATGTTTTACCTATGTTCTCTTCTAGGAGTTTGATGGTGTCTTGTCTTACATTTAAGTCTTTAAGCCTTTTTGAGTTTATTTTTGTGTATGATGTGAGGGCTACTATGAGGTACCACCTCACACCAATCAGAATGCCCATCACTAATAAGTCCACAAATAACAAATGCTGGAGAGAGTGTGGAGAAAAGGGACCCCTCCTACACTGTTGGTGGGAATGTAAATTGGTACAACCACTACGGAAAACAGTATGTAGGTACCTCAGAAAACTAAATATAGAACTACCATATTATCCAGAAACCCCAGTCTTGGGCACATATCCAGACAAAACTTTCCTTGAAAAAGATACATGCTCCCCTATGTTTATTGCAGCACTATTCACAATAGCCAAGACATGAAACAAACTAAATGCCCATTGACAGATGAATGGATTAAGAAGATGTGGTGCATATACACAATGGAATACTACTCAGCCATAAAAAAGAACAAAATAATGCCATTTGCAGCAACATGGATGGAACTAGATACTCTCATACTAAGTGAGGTTAGAAAGAAAAAGACAAATACCATATGGTATCATTTATATCTGAAATCTAATATACAGCACAAATGAACCTCTCCACAGAAAAGAAACCATGAACTTGGAGAATATACTTGTGTTTGCCAAGGAGGAGGGGGAAGGAGTGGGATGGACTGGGCGTCTGGGGTTAATAGATGAAAACTCTTGCATTTGGAATAGATAAACAATGAGATCCTGCTGTATAGCACTGGGAACTATATCTAGTTACTTGTAATAGAGCATGATGGAAGATAATGTGAGAAAAAAAATGTATATAGGCATGTGTTACTGTGTCACTTTGCTGTAAGGTAGAAAATTGACAGAGCATTATAAACCAGCTATAATGTAAAAAATAAAAATCATTTAAAAAAATATATAGCACACAATTTTACAACAATAAAAAATATTCATCTGTAATCCAATTTTTAATAGGTTATTCAAAAAAATAAAAGTGCAGAAAAAATTGACTATGATAGTCATGGCAGTGCTTTCAGAGAAAAAAAAAAGATATAAATGCTCCCAAAGAGACATTTAGTTAAACAAATGGTACATATATAAAATGAATTCTATGCCAATGAAAAAGGTTTTTGTAAATTAATATTTAGTGACATCATATGTTGTTACATTTAAAAGATAGTGTATTAAACAATACATACAGGAGATCAAAATTTCATTAAAAACTTTAGATTTATGTATGCATATATGAATATATATAGAAAATAGATTAATCAAAAAAGATATCAAAAAAGATATCACAAGCCTGATATCTTTGTTCTACAAATCTGATATCCTCATTACATCAGACTACATTTACCCCCACCCAGGGAAAAGGAAAAAGAATGGAATAAGTTGAGATACAAAAGTCAGTGAATTTCAGACCTTTTAACCCAAAACTAATTCATATATTAGAGCAAATATATTCCTTTCCATACATTTGATTTAAGACCTCAGATGACTAAATAAATTGATTAAACATGCTACAAAACATACATTGCTGGAAAATTTCCTCCAGTTTACTCCTTCCACTCCCACCCCAACTTCCACAGGGGAGACCAGACTACTTAGACACAAGTTACCCACAGAAGCTGACATGTCCACATTTCTTATGAAAACAAAGAATAACTGAATTGCCTTTGCTTAAATACAGACAATTCTTCTCAATTTCCCATAAAATGTCTTTCTTGAGTTACCCTTTCCACAAAGAAATATGGCCGGTGTGGATGGCCTGAAGGTGACCCTGACAATTGAAGATATAGATTTTCTGTCTGTTATTTGGCTACAACCTTTTAATGACAGCTAACTCAACCATGGTATTCAACAGTACTGAGTACATTTAATATATATTATCTCACTTCTGAGTATTTGAAAGTATTAGTATTGATTGAAGAGTATAGTTAGAAAATAATAGATAATTAATAGATAATAGTTTTATGTTATTCCTTCTGTACTGTGTCCATGAGTTGATATCATTCGCTGGATATGAATAAATATAGTCATGTGCCAATAATTACTACTTCCCCTATGCTAGCCCATGCCAGCCATTCAATAAAATTTATTTAAATGAATTTAGTATGTTCATATCTCATGCATCATTTGTCCTGGTAAATAATTTGCAGTTTATTTAATTTGGAGGGATACTGCTTTCATTTTATAATAAATACTTTTATTTGCATTATAATATATACACAGTTTCATTGTTTAATCAATGGAAAATAAAGAAAATTATGAGACCAAAGCTTTTGCACAATCCCATGAGCCCTTTCTCCCTGCAAATCTGCAATTAACTTTTAAAATATTTTCTCTTTGAATTCAGCTTTTACCTAGTTGAGATCAATGTGAGTATACATGTGTATCCTAATATATTTGTTGTCCTAATTTTTCACTATAACATTATAATATAAATTCTACCTAGTGCCCAAACGTCTCAATAAAAATCACTATGATTCATACATACACTTACTTGATATCGAAAGATAGCCACAATCTTTTTAATTACTTTATCTACCCATTCCTTTTCCATCAGAAGAGCTTCTGACAGCCCTTGGATGTCAAATATTTTATAAAATGTATTTTTTTTAAATGTATATTCAGAGCTCTCCCATGATATAGCCATGATTTGAAATTATCTCCATTAATGATTCCCTTTTTCTCACTGCACCTTCACAGCTGCCTGAAGGGAATACATTCATAACCATAGCCTCCTCTCTTTTTTCCCTATAAATCTGACTTTAAAATGCTCCTTTTTCATTCGAGAATAGTAATTGTTTATTTCACAGATGTCATAGTGGAATTACAAATTTAAATTCAGATATACTCTATATTTTTAACATGCAACTTCCTTTTTGTACTTAATTTTTTATCTTGAAAATATCAATATATATATATGGGAAAATACTTGGTATGATTTCTTCCTCTGTTGAAATTCAACAGTTAATATTGGTACAGATTGGAATAATATGGCAGGAACCATGGCATGAATATGAGTCTATTAGTTTTGCTAACAGCTCAACCTGATTGCCAGGTGTTCAGCGTTGGTAGTAATTATGATAAGGAAGCCAAAGATTCCACAATACAGATCTCTCATCGGAGGATAAAAATGTAAGAATGAAAAATACTATATTATATTTTAAGTTAGAATTCAGGCACCGATGAGAGAAATCAAAGATGACACAAACAGATAAAAAGATACACCATGTTCTTGGTTTGGAAGAATCAATATTGTTAAAATGACTATACTACCCAAGGCAATTTACAGTTTCAGTGCAACCCATATCAAATTACCAATGGGATTCTTCACAGAACTAGAAAAAAATATTTTATATTTGTATGGAAACACAAAAGACCTCTATCTGTAGTAAACAATAATTCAAAAAGATATATCCACATCGTAGCAATATTTACAATAGCCAAGACATGGAAGCAACCTAAATGTCCTTCAACAGAGGAATGGATAAAAAAGGAGCATATGTATACAATGAAATAATAATCAGCTGTCAAAAAGAATGAAATAATGCCATTTGCAGCAACATGGATGGACTTAGAAATTGTCATACTAAGTGAAATGTCAGGCAGAGAAAGACAAATATAGCATTTATAAGCAGAATCTAATAAAAATGGAACAATAGAACTTACAAAACAGAAGCAACCAGATTTCAAAACCAAACTTATAGCTACCAAGGGAAACTGGGCAGGGGGGAGAGGTATCAGAAAAATGGGAATAACATATACCAACTACTGTATAAAATAGATAGAACAGGGAAATCTACTCAATATTTTGTAATAACCTATATGGGAAAAAAGAATTGACATATTTATATATATCACTGATTCACTTTGCTGTACACTTGAAACTTATCCAACATTTTAACTCAATATACTCCAATAAATTTTTTAAAATAAAATAAAATCTAGTGTGCAGAAATTCATATATAAGATAGTCTCTAGTTTACAGTTCACTTGACCTTGAGGAACTCACTATTGAGTGGGCATATCAGATATGTCATGAGATAACTATAATGCAATAGTAAGTCATGTTAAATAGTCATTCAAAGAGTATAATGGAATCAGGTGCAAACTTCTTCCCTTATGACTGATAATCTTAGATGTCTATAAGAGAAGGAAGACATTCATTGATTTGAGAGCCTGTCTGTTAATTTCTCTGATCTTTGACCAAAGGATTTTGTTGTTTTTGTTTTCGATTTTGTTTTCTTTTTTGTCCTACAAGCTATTCCCTCACCTAACCTTATAAGAACATCAGGGGGTGAGTGGCCTTTGAAGAGGGAGAGAGCAGAGATCAGAAAAAAAATGCACGCATTCTCTAAACCATCTCTTTTTCAAAGAAACAGTTACTTGGACATTCTGACGAGATATAGCGAAAGCTATACACTAACATTTGCTTTGTCATCTGAAAAATGCTTTTCAGTTCAGGCCCATTTGCTGCTAAAAATTTGTTCAGAAAGCAAAAATGTAAACCAGTATTTCTTGGGTAATGTTCTATTTGCAGTGAAAATTTGTTATGCATACATTTTTTATCCCCCCCAAAAAGTCATTATGGTTTTTCAACCTAAAATGAAGGGAGACTTTACTCTTTAGAGACAAGAATAAACAACTTATTGAAAAAGGGAAAAGAAAGAAAGAAAAGTAAATCATAGTCCTTTGGGAGAAAAGATATCAAGAACTGCAGTTGTTTTTCTTTCGATT
This sequence comes from Catagonus wagneri, assembly GCA_004024745.2. Taxonomy (NCBI): domain Eukaryota; kingdom Metazoa; phylum Chordata; class Mammalia; order Artiodactyla; family Tayassuidae; genus Catagonus; species Catagonus wagneri. Next base: position 622,510 of record PVHT021183695.1, on the reverse strand, counting down.
TTATTTCAGCTGAGGCCTATCCTACCAGAGATTAAAAACCTATACTGACAGTATGTTCAGAAGGAGATAAAGAAGCAAAGAGTTGAGAGATATAACTTTGAATTACAATATCAAGTCTATTAATGATTTTTCTTACTAACTCTAAATTTCTAACCCTACTGAGTCCTTTATTTACATGGAATCTTTTTTTTAATATAATAGGGTTTCATATAGAAGAAATGCAGAACAATAATATGGCAGAAATAAACATAAAATTATAACTAATCTCAGTAGTTAGAAGAATCATGGAGAAAAATCAGGATAATATGATAGAAAATGATTTAGGTTTTATCGAAAGTTTCTGTTGGGCAGTGACTTAAAATTTGGGCCTTAAATGAGAGAGAAATATCCATGAGAATAGTTTTTTTTCATGAAGAGACAGCTAATGCAGGGGTCCTGAGGAAAGTCCTTGCAAGTCGTTCATAACCTGATTCAGATGGCATAACTTGATTTACATTTTTTAAAAAGGTCACTGCCTACTCTCTAGGAAACTAATTATTAAAGGATGACAGTTGAAGACATGAGATCCAGAAAAGAGCTGTTGCATTGGTCACTGTGAAAAGTGAGGGTTGTGTAAATTAACATGTTAAGAATAGAGATGGAAAGAAGCAATTTTTGTTAGGGTATATTTACCAGAAGGTAAATTTTTCACATATACTAATGTTTTGCTGATGGGGTCAAAGGAATGAAGGAATCAAGCATAATCTGGATTTAGAGGCTTGAACCATCAGAGAGAATCTGGTGTAATTTACAGAGATGGGAAGTTCTGGGAAAGAAACAGGTGAGGGGGGGTGGTAGAGAGGATTAGTTAAGGGTAATCAGAAATTCTGTTGCAAACTTGGTACATTTGAAATGCCACTACAGTATTCAAGTAGAGATGCTGTGTAGTGGGTTATATATACATTTTGTAACCTAAGGGAAAATTTACACTGAGCATACAATTTTGAGTATCATCAACATAAAGATGGAATTTAAACCAGAGCTTGAAGAATATGACTTTGAGAGAGAATGTATAGATAAGAGGAAAAGGCTCTGGCATGCACCAAAAGGTAAATGCTGAGAAGACTAAAAGGATTAAAGAAATGAACACATGGTTAAGAGGAAAGCAGAAATTCATGCCATAGGAACCTAATAAAGTGTTTCAGAGGGAGGCAGTGCAGTTTGTACACACTGAGCAATGTTGCCAAGAGAATGATTAAGATGAAGACAGAGAAGTGACCAATAAAATTGGTAATGTGGAGATCATGGGTAACCTGGAACAATGCAGTTTCAGAAGTACAATGGTGAAGGAAACTGTGTGAGAGGGAACATAGGAATGACTGGAAGGTGAAGAAGTAGTGAAAGAAATGAGAGAGAAAGATGGTAGAGAAAGAACAGGGACAGTGTGTCTAAGTTTGTAATGAGTTTGTAATGACTAACAGAAAAATGCTTCACAACAATGAGGTGGACGTGGAATCAAAGGGAGGTTTATTTGTTTATTATGTTGGGGCATTTTTTGCATATCAGTAGGAATGATTAACAGAGAGGAGTTAGGGAGAATTAAGATGCAGATATTAGCAACAGGAGCTACAATCTGGGAGCCCTTAAAAAAAGTAACAGGGAATGAGTTGCAGGAGAAACGTAGAGAGAGTTGGCCTTCAATATAATCTATGTTTTTAACTGGTAAGAATAGAGACATAAACTAGAGATATAGACATAGATACAAGTAAGTTAGGAGATTTGGTGGCAAGATGAGGGAATTCCAGTCTAAATTGTCAAAGACGATGTATAGGTGTGTTTGTGTGTGTGTGTTTAGGTATAAAGACGGGAAGTTTGATGAGAAATAAAGAGACTAGTAAATCTGTTATCTCGAAATTGGAGAAGTACACATAGGATGGTTAAGCTCATTAAACCTCAGTTTTAATTTTGGAAATCGATTTAAATATAGGGCTTATGTGGATAAAACAGGATCAAGTATGTATGCAAGTGTCACTTGGATACAGTGTCTGAGATACAATAAATATTCTAAAATGATGACTTTACTACCCATACATTTTGTAGTCCCAGTCTTTTGATTAATTATTAGAAAAATGGTTAGAGAAAATTAACAAGAATGGGAAGGAATAAGTGAATATTCTTCTAAATTCTTTTTTTAATCATTGAGTTATAATTAACATACAATAAACTTCACAAATCTAAAGCATGCAGTTTGAAACTATATAATATATATATAGAGAGAGAGATATATGATCTGTAAAACCATTACCACAATCAATCAAGAAAGTGAACATAAATTTTACCACCAAAAGATTCTTTGTGCCCCTTTGTAAACCATCCCACCTGTTCCTCTCTGACCCCTATTTCAAGGGAACTATGGATTCTATCAATAAAATTACTAGAATGTAGTATACTTGGAATCATACAGGCGGCATTCTCTTTTATCTGGCTTTTTTCACTCACTGTAATCACTTGAGATTTTTTTTATGTTGTATGGATTAGTAGTTTCTTCTTTTATTACTGAGTCGTATACCATTATTTTTCCATTCACTTGAAAGGATGCATTCACCTGAGACTTGCGTTGATTCCAGTTTGGGCTGTTGTAAAGCAAGCTTTTATGAACATTTCCATACAAGATTTCACATGAACACATACTCTCTTTTGGATCAATATCTAGGAGTGAAATAGCTGGGTCCTATGGTAGGTGTATGTTTAACATTTTAAGCAACCATTGAACTGATTTCCAGCAGGGTGGGTGGGTTCCCATTGTTCCACAACTTCACCAGTATTTGGAATACTCAGCATTTTTCATTTTAGACATTCCAAAAGATGTGAAATTGTTTCCACTTGTGATTTTAATTTTCATGTGGTCCAGTAACTAGTAGTGTTGAACACTTTTTCATGTTTGCCATCAATGTATCTTCTTTGTTAAAGTTTAAATATCTTCCTCATTTAAAAATATTGGGGAGTTCCCGTCCTGGCATAGTGGAAACGAATCCAACTGGGAACCATGAGGACACGGTTTAATCCCTGGCCTCGCTCAGTGGGTTAAGAATCCAGCATTGCCATGAGCTGTGGTGTAGGTTTCAGACTCAACTTGTATCTGATGTTGCTGTGGCTGTGGTGCAGTCTGGCAGCTATAGCTCCAACTGGACCCCTAGCCTGGGAACCTCCATATACCGCGAGTGCAGCCCTGAAAAAGCACACACACAAAAAAAATGGGTTGTTTGCTTTCTTATTGTTGAGTGTTGAGAGTTCTTTCCATGTTTTAGATACAACTCCTTCATATATGAGCTGCACATATTTATACCCTGTCTGTGGTTTGTCTTTATATTGCCTTTATGATGCCTCTGAAGAGTAGAAATTTGTATTTTTGATGAATTTCAATTGATAATTTTTTTCTTTTGTGGATCATATTTTGGCATGAAATCTTAAAAAATTGCCTAATTCCAATTCATAAAGTTGTATCCCATACTTTTTCTAGAAGTTTTGTAACTTGGGAATTTCCTCTAACATTTATAGAATCAAGAAATGAAAGTCACATCAATACAATTTAAATGTTAAGGAGTGGAAATCACAACAATAGTATGCCCCAATGGGCCATATTGAAAGGTTACTTTAACTTCTAGCCTCTGCTTGGAAGGTGGTCAAAACCCCATCAACTGAATATAACATTTTCTCCTGCTATGGGACTACTACGATGACTTGAGCTTGTATCCAAGAAAGCCACAAAAGTTTGAGCTACTCTTTTCCCCAAAATTCTGCAGCATAACGGGACAATGGCATATGGTCTTCACTCCTCTTGGGTACAGGAAAATGTTAGTCCCAACCCAATCGTCTTTTTCCTTAAAACAACTGTGTTTGGAATAGTGCGGGAGGGATGAATGACAGTGCAAGTAGCCTGAGTAAGCAGCTCCACACTAGGCAGCAAGGCATATTTACTTTTGGATTTCTGCGGTGCAGCTCAACCAACTAAAAATACAATATTTTCACTACACCCAAAGTCTATATTGAAGAACAAAGGTCATATTGCAGATACCACTTATTTCAGCTTTGGGAACTTTGGGAACCTTTTGATTCTACAGCCACCAGCACATGGCATCCAGTTATGGGGCAGATGATTTTGCTCCTCTGTCTGAATCAAATTAATTTGCACTGAGACAGCATTTTAAAGGAGTTCAGTTTGATACGTGACTTCTGCTACTCCATTCTTATGATAACATCTCAAGTCTTCATGTGGTTTTATAAAACCTAGAAGAGTTTTTCAGGTGGTAGAGATAACGATAAGAATTTATCTAAATTCCTTTGAGTCAGTTTCTCTTTCTCCAGGGGAGCTCTTTCATAAGTTTTGCAAACCTAGTCTATGACAGTGACTTAAATACTGTTTAATGGCTCATCCATGCTTCCCTGTGGGACTTTGTGTGTATTAGGGAAATCTTCCCAAGAGGGCTTACGCACCCATCTAGCAGCTAGAATCCACAGGGAAAACAGCTCTGAGACTAAGTGTCATCCTTGAATGAATCTAAAGTTGGCACGCAGTGTGAAGGACAGGGTGAACCATAATATGACATATCTGTTGCCATTCTTTAATGAACATCATGAATGCCACCTTCTCATCTCCCAGTGGAAACAACCAAGCGATTAACCCTTCAGCTGTTTGACCCATACCAATTGCTAATTTCCCTCCTTTCTAAGTATAGCTGCACATCTCTGAAACTCTTAACTATAAAAGGTTAAACTTTTTTGTTGACCCAGAATGAAACTCGGTACTGATTACAGTGTGCACACCTGAGGTTGACTGCCAAGTTAACAAGGAAACCTGAAGGAGAATTAGGACACCATTTGGTCAGTTGTTTTTGAATCTAATTCCAGGTACCCAGCTTTCAACCACATCGTCAACTGCCCTCTCATTAGCAAGCAATAACATGGAAGACCATTTATTGCCCAATATCCACGTAATTTGGTTAATACATTTATTATCGATACTATGGTCTTTCCTTAAATCTTGAAAACTTGCACATGAAGCTCTCAACTTTCTTTTTTTTGTAAAACTATGTCTTTGTCAACATCCCAGTCTTATTACAAAATTGTCAAGGGCAGTGATGGGTCTGAGATTTTACCCAGTGCACAAGCTAACATGTTCACCTGCTGTATTTCATAGATACTGTTTTCTAACAGATTCATGGGTCAGAGACAACGGACAATTTGTTACACATTCCAATAGCAGTAGCTAGATTATCAGCATTTTTGTCGCAGTCCCTGAGTCTCAATTGTCACAAGGTGATGAGAAGAGAGACCTAACAGGCATGCATGCCCTGCTGTGTATTATAGCAGAGGAACCCTGAGCTTAGGGAATCCAAATCTTTTGTAGTGAGTATTAAGCATGACTGCTCTTTGCACTGGAGGGAGATAAATCTGTTCATTACATGAATATTTTGGGAAAAAAAATAGTCCTTAATAAAGGGCAGTTAATACTTTCTTTATTAAATGTGAGAGATCCACTAAGAATTGTTTCCCAATAGTAAAATATTCTTTTACTCTGCTTTTTATCACTTATTTTAAGCTATTTGATTGTGATGTGCCTTGCAGTAATTTTCTTCATGTCCCTCATACTTGAATTTTGTTGAATTTCTTGAAATGTGTTTATAGTTTTCCTCAAATTTGAAAAATATTTGTTATTTATTCAGTTCTTTTTTTTTTTTTTTTTTTGGCTATCTCCCCTCCTTTCTCTTCACATTTGGAGACTCCAGTTACATATATGTTTGGCATTCAAAGCTGTCTCAGCTCTCACAGATGTTTTGCTTGTGTTTGTTCTTTTTAGTCTTTTTTTATCTCTGTGTCTCTTTGAATAGCTTTTATTACATTTTCATATTCATGAATTGTTTCTTCTCTAATGTCTATTCCAATGTTAATCCTAAACGTTGAACTTTTCATCTCTAGAAGTTTTACTGATTTTAAAATATGTATCCCTGTGTCTCTCTGACATCATCAATCTTTCCTCTGATTGTTTGCACACATAGTATACTTTTAATGACTTTTTAATGTTCTTGCTGCTAATTCTAACATCTATGTTAGTTCTAGATTGGTTTTAATAATTGATTATTAATTATTTTGCAATTGAATTTTTTGAAAAAGTTAAGACCATTTTAGAACAGCTTAAGGTTTCTAGCATAATTAAGAGGAAAGTATAGATATTTCTCGTATACCTTCTGCTCTCACACATCCATAGCCCCCCATTATTGAAACCTTCCACCAAAGTTATATATTTGTTCCAATTGATATGCCTACATTGACACATCATAATAAACTCAAAGTCCCTAGTTTTCATTATGGTTCATTCTTGGAGTTAGAATATAGTCTATGTGTTTGTACAATCTATGATGGCATGTATCTATCACTAGTGTATGCAGAGTGTTTCATTGTAAAAATCCTTTGTGTTCTGCCTGTTCATCCCAACTGTATCCCCTAACACCTGTCATCCACTGATCTTTATTGTCTCCATAGATTTGACTTACCAAGTGTCATATACCTGGAGTCATACAGAATGTAGCCTCCTCAGATTGCCTTATTTTACTTAGTAGTATGTATTTAAGATTTATCCACATTTTCTGTGGCTTAATAGCTCATTTATTTTTAGCACCTAATAATATTCCATTGTCTGGATATTCCACAGTTTATGTATCCCTTAACTGCTGAAGAACATCTTAGTTGCTTTCAGGTTTTGGTAAATACAAATAAAGTTGCTAAAAATGTCCAAATTTAGATTTGTGTGTTGACAAAATTTTTCACTTGATATGGGTAAATACCAAGTATTATGATTCCTGGATCATAGGGTAAGAGTATGCATAGCTTTTTAAGTAACCACCAAATTACCTTCCAAAGTGGTTACACCACTTTGCATCCCCTCTAGCAGTAAATGAGCATTCCTGTTGTTCCACGTTCTCATCAGCATTTAGTGTTCTCAGTGTTCTGGCTTTTGGCTATTCTAATAGATATATAGTGATATCTTGTTTTAATTTGCATTTCCCTGATGACATATGATGTGGAGAATCTAGTCATGTATTTATCTTTCATCTATAGATCTTCTAGGAGGTGTCTGTTAAGGTCTTTGTTTAATTTTTAATTGGGTTATTTTCCTACTATTGAGTTTTAAGAGTTCCTTGTATATTTCGTTTTAATAATCCTTTATCAGATATATTTTTTGGAAATAATTTCTCCTGGTCTGTGGCTACTTCTTCTCATTCTCTTGACATTTTCTTTCACATAGCAAAAGTTTTTAATTTTAATGAAGTCTAGCTTATCAATTATTTCTTTCATGGGGTGTATCTTTGGTGCCTAAGAATTACAACTGCCTTGGCCTTCAGATTCTAGCTTCATTATCTCAACTCAGAGAGGCAACAGACTTTGCCTGGATTCCTTCTTACTGAGGTCTGGCCTGAAAAATGTCTCCAGAGAGTTAGCTAAAGAAATTTTAGGGCCCACTTCATTTGTTTTCCATATGTTAGAGTTCATTGGATTTCACTGCTTTATGTCCAATATCCTGAAAATTATTGGTTCATATATTTTATTTATTTTTTATTCAGTTCTTTCCAGTGGAATGGTAAATTGAGTCCTAGTAATTTATTTTGATCATAAGTGAAGGCAGTAGTTTTGTTTTTTTAATGTGGATACAGTACTTCACATTAACTCATATTTGGGTTCTATTAGCATTAAAATGCAATTTCTTGTGGCTAGGAGTCAAACCTTTCTCTGAGTCTACTTTCATAATATATATGTATATGTGACATTTAGAGGATACATGTGAGGAATTAGAACTCTGGCATCTTAGAGAAAGAAGCTATTGAGAGCACCCATTCAGTAGCTCTCAAACTGAGAGTGTAAAACTGAGAATGAAATAATAAAGGAAGTTAGTCTATGGCTACTTACTTGGTATAGTATGAAACTAAAACCTGTATCTTGCTACTATAGTGTACTACGTTTCATTACTCAAATCCTTTAAGAAGTATTTTAGGCATGAATTGCCTGAAATTCCAGCCCTATTCATAGCTTTAGGCAAGTCTCCAACCCTTGGTTTGGTTTATTGATTGCACCCCTCTAGCTCTGCCATTCTGGTACTGTTCTACCAAGTAGTTGCCATTCTGTCAACTACTTGAGACTTCAATAAATTGACTAACACATGTTTGCAGAACACAGAAGAGTAAATCACTACTAATAAGTCAAATTTGGATATTATTACAAGTCAGTCAGTGCTACTGTGAGATTTAATTATGGTTTGTAAAACAATTTGTCACTGACAGCTAAAAATCAATTGAGAAAATTAGTGTTACAGTTATTACAGGGGAACCCCATAAATATAGCCATATGCTTAAAACATAAATCCCAATTTTGGCCATTTAGAAGCATACAATTAATGTCACATTGGTATATTATGGCAGTATCTGAACTCTCATTTAAGTATTTTAAGTAATTGAAAATTAAATAACAATAAATGCAAAGTAATGATTTCATGGTGATGCTGCTGCCACAACGTTTTAACTCGGGATTTGGTTCCTTATCAAAGTGTGCCTTTTTTCCTCTTCTCAGTATTTTCCAGTAAAATGTTCTCAGTAAAGAAATTAAGTCCCACCGTTCACAATACTAAATTGCTCTCACACAGATTCAACCATTCCTGGAGAAAAATAACATTATTAACTTCTGCTAGCCTCTGTTAAAATGTTCTGGCTTTCTAGACCCAATAAGATTTGCCATTTATTTGTAGAACATAACTTTTTACAATGCCAAACTTGGTTATCTCTGCATTTCTCTTCGACATTTGGGATATTTGTTGAGATAGTTGTGGAAAATATATTAGAGAGAGATAGATAATGAAATCATCTATAAAACCAGGTGATAAATTGTAAGTCATTGAACCATTTTTTTTTTTCAAGAACAGTTTCACGATCACTATGCACTTATGGCAACTCAGCAAGATGTTATATGAAGTTATCTTGAAACCTCTGGCTTCCAGCAGATATAAGATGGGATCCTTTACGGAAGCAAAGCCTGGGAAAATGGGAAATTATTATTGGCTCTTTTCTTAAAAAAGAAATGTATTCATGATACAATGCTTAAAATTAACCTTGTAGGAGTTCCCATCGTGGTGCAGCAGTTAACCAATCCAACTAGGAATCATGAGGTTGCGGGTTTGATCCCTGGCCTTGCTCAGTGGGTTAAGGATCCAGCGTTCCCATGAGCTGTGGTGTAGGTCACAGACGCGGCTGGGATCTGGCATTGCTGTGTCTCTGGCGTAGGCCAGAGGCTCCATCTCCAATTAGACCCCTAGACTGGGAACCTCCATATGCCCCAGGTGCAGCTCTGAAAAAAAACAAAAAAAAAACGGTAACCTTGTAATGAAGAAGTTTAAAAATTATAAAATTTCTAATCATAATTGTATAACTTTCTTAACTGCAAAACTATCCATATAACTAAAAGTTTAGGATGTTGATTTTTTCGTTTCCTCTTCTCTGATCTTTGATAATATTCTTTCCTCAGAAAACAAATATTAAAAAAGAAAATAGGTGTTCCTATTGTGGCTCAGTGGTAATGAACCAAACTAGTATCCATGAGGGTGCAGGTTCGAACCCTGGCATCATTCAGTGGGTTAAGGATCCACTGTTGCCCTGAGCTGTGGTGTAGGTTGCAGAGATGGTTCAGATCCCATCTTGCTGTCGTTGGGGTGTGCACTGGCAGCTGTAGCTCTGATTCAACCCCTAGACTGGAAACTTCCGTATGCTACGGGTGTGGCCCTGAAAAGCAAAAAATATATATAAATAAATATTTAAAATTAAATACAAAGTTTTTACTCAGTGTAATAATTGGGTTCTTCATAGATTATTTTACTCATCACCAGGAGCATGTTCTGCCCTCTTCATCTTTATTTCCATTTATGTTTTCTTTCTTTCTTTCTTTCCTTTTTTTTTTGTTTGTTTTTGTTTTGGCTTTATAGAGCTGCAACTGCAACCTACACCACAGCTCAAGGCAACACCAGATCCCTGACCCACTGAGCAAGGCCAGGGATTGAACCTACACTCTCATGGGTATTAGCTGGATTTGTTTCCACTGTGACACAGTGGGAACTCTCTTCCTTTTCACTTCTGTTTACACTATTTCTCTCTTACAAATAGTGTAGAGTGAAATCTCACTGTTATAATTTTATGGAAGATGAGAAAAGAGGAAAAAATCTGAAAGTCCATATGAATTAATTAAATAGAAAATTGCATTTTGTGTTTTAGTTATAGCAATGACATAGTAGATTTCAAGAACTGTATAAACTGTCCCTTGTAGCTGCCAAAATAGCTAATAAAATATGAAATTATCTTAATGTAATACAAATAAAATGTCTTAAAAAGTAGGAGAGCCTATTCCATGTGCAAGTCATTCCTTGGATCAAATCACCATGTAACAAGTCCAGAGATTTCCTGGGCCTCCTGAGAGAGGAGAGGAAAAATACCACAAAAGAACCTCAGGAACTAGAATATATGTAATGGCAGAATTCAGGAGGGAATAGATAGAGCTCAGTTCTATAGTATGAGATGCTGGATATTGGTTCTGCCTCCAAAAGAATACCTCATTGGTCCACTATATTGATGATATCATACTAATCAGACAAGATAAGCAGCAAAGAGCAAGTACATTGGAGGCCTTGGAAAGACCCATGAAATTCAGAGGGTGGGTAATAAACTATAAAGAAGTGATAGTTTTATTTTTGATTAATAAAATTTTTAGGGATCTAGTGGCTTGTAGCATCCTAGGAAATACCTTCCAAAATAAAGGACAATCAATGTATTTCACATCTCCTCCCACAAAGAGGGAACTGCCATGCCTGATGGGCCATATCTGCAGGACTGCCCCGATCATTATACGGAGTGATATGACAAACTTCAAAGTCTGAGTAACACACACAGTGGGAAAAGACTCTGTAGCAGGTCTAGAGTTCCAGATTTGGGTGTTAAGAGGCCCTATTGCTTGGTCCATTTAATCTGATAGACCCTATTGTCTTAAGTGTATCTGTGATAGGAAAAAATGGTATGTAAGGTTTATGTAAGCTTAATAGAAAAATTACAGTGCAGTCCCCTGGAGTTTCAGAGTAAGGCTATACTAATTGCATGGTAGAAGTAAACATCTTTTGAATGTTCTTGGTGTGATGCTGGCTATGCTATAGAGGCATTATAAGATACCAGTTGGCATAGAGCTAGACATTCCCAACCAAACTTGATTCAGTCAAACACACTCTTTGAGGACTTACTGAAAGGCAAGGGAGTCCAGTTAGGAAGCCATTATAACACCTCAGGGAGATGGAACTGGTGGTGTGGAACAATGCTCAGATTCTGGACATACCTTGAAGTTTGAGTTGACACAATTTGTTGTTGGATTGGATGTGGAATGTGATGGAAAACAGAGGAACTAGGAATGACTAGAAGCTTGGAGGCTAAACAAAAGAGGAAGGAAGGATTGTCCATGAACTGAAATGTCAAAGATTATGAAAGGCCTTGTAAAGGATCGGGGCCAGGGTGTGGTTGAGTTATTCAGAGCTCAGTATTGAACATGTTAAATTTGAGATACATCGTAGACGTTCAAGTAGAGATGTCAAATAGGCAGTTAATATACAAGCCCAGGTTCTGGTAAGGGAGAGATCCAAGCTGGAGAAATACTTTAGGGATTGTTAGCACATAGATGATATTTAAAGCCATGAGTCTATATGAGATCATAAAAGAGGATTGTAGGTAGATAAAAGGGTCAATGACTGAATATTGGAACATTCTCACATTTAGAGGTCAAGGAGATGGGAGAGAGCCACAGAACCAAGACAACAGGTAGAGATGAGAGGAATACAATCAGGCAAATGTTTTGTATTGAAGGAAAAGTAAGGAAAATGTTTTAAGGAGAGAGTGATCAACACTATCATACACAGCTCCTAAGTAAGATGACCCTGTCTCATTGTTCTGTTGCTTCAGATCTGCTTTATGTTGATATATTCTGATCCCAAGCTTTCTAATTAGCTCCTGTTATTTCCCTCTTTCTATAAGTCCCTGTGTCTTTGCCCACTCTTCTTTCCTCATAATGATAACTCTTCAAATACAGTAGTAAGTTCTTGGCAACTCACATCCTATGAGGTAGAAAAGACACTTTTCTAGTTTATAAGCATAAACATAATTCCTGACATAATTTGGACCCTGACCTTGTATGTCCTCCAAAGAATTCACAGTTCTTTTTAGACATTACCTCATTAATCCCAAGATAAACTATAAGTACATAAACTATGTCATTAAAATTTATTTGGGAGTACATATGAAGAATTGCCTAAGATAGGCCATGTAGAATATTTAAACTAAATAAAATAAATTTACATGTAGAGTAAGTCTTATTTCCTATAAATTCTTATAGGTAAATTTTCATAGAAATCATATAGAATGGACATTGGAATATGAGTTCAGATAACACAACAAGAAAAAGATCCAAATGTTGTGCCTGATTTAAATAGGCACAATATCATATCACTAAAATAACTATCATCTTCATCATCACCATCATCGTTATCACCATGTTCTGTGAGAAGCTTTAATCACTCTAAGCATTGTGCTAACCACTTTAAATTATTATTTTAATTGTCATAGCTACTCTATACAATAATTACTAGAATTAGCTATCTGAAGATGAGGCATTGTAGGCTTAGAGACTTTAAGAAAGTTGCCTGAGGTCACACAGATAAAAGCAATTGGCATAAAATTGGTAATTATAAAGCCCAGTAATAATAATGGTGATATTTAAATTGGTTTTAAAGGAATAACTAAGATTATTTCCAACAGTATCATGGAAACTGCAATGAGAAAGCTAGAGGATAATTCAAGCATAGGGAACAGTAAACAGAACCTGACAAAAAATATCAAAATTAGAAGTCCGTTCTTAGAAAAACAAAATAAAATTGATAAATGTCAAGCAAGGCTAAGCATTGTAATAGACAAAATATCTATATTTCTACTTTTATCTATCCACCTAACATCTATCCATCTATCTATCTAAACTAATATAAATTTAAAAAGGAAAATTGGCTTGGGCAAGAACAGAAAGTTAAAGGCCAACCTTGACTGTTAAAATAGATGTATCATTGGAAACTATTTTCTCCCATTCTGTAGGTTATCTTTTTGTTTTTATGGTTTCCTTTGATGTGCAAAAGCTTGTAAGTTTGATTAAGTCCCACTGGTTTTTCTCTTTTATTTCTGTTGCCTTGGGAGACTGACCTAAGAAAACCTTTGTACCATTAATGTCAGAGAATGTTTTACCTATGTTCTCTTCTAGGAGTTTGATGGTGTCATGTCTTGTGTTTAAGTCTTTAAGCCATTTTGAGTTTATTTTTGTTCATGGTGTGAGGGTGTGTTCCAGTTTCATTGATTTACATGCGGCTGCCCAGTTTTCCCAGCAACACTTACTGAAAAGACTATCTTTTCCCCATTTTATATTCTTGCCTCCTTTGTCAAAGACTAATTGACCATAAGTGTCAGGGTTTATTTCCAGGTTCTCTATTCTGTTCCATTGGTCTGCCTGTCTGTTCTGATAGCAGTACTACACTGTCTTTATTACTGTAGCTTTGAAATATTGCCTGAAGTCTGAGAGAGTTATGTCTCCTGCTTGGTTTTTGTTCCTCATGATTGCTTTGGCAATTCTGGGTCTTTTATGTTTCCATATAAATTTTTGGTTTGTTGTAGTTCTGTGAAAAATGTCCTGGGTAATTTGATAGGGATTGCATTGAAACTGTAGATTGCTTTGGGTAGTATGGCCATTTTCACAATATTATTTTTTCCAACTCAGGAGCATAGAATATCTTTCCATTTCTTTGAATCCTCTTTAATTTCCTTGATTAATTTTTTTAGTTTTTAGTCAGGTTCAACCCTGACTAAGGGATATTTATTTTTTTAGGTGAGACTTTTAAAAGTATTGTATTTTTATATTCCTTTTCTAATACTTCATTGTTACTATATAGAAATGCCACCAATTTCTGAAATTTAATCGTGTATCCTGCTACTTTGCTAAATTCATTAGAGAAATGCAAATCAAAACTACTATGAAATACCACCTCACACCAGTCAGAATGGCCATAATTAATAAGTCCACAAATAACAAATGCTGGAGAGCATGTGGAGAAAGGGAAACCCTCCTTTACTGTAGGTGAAATTCATACAACCACTATGGAAACCAGCATGGAGGTACCTCAGAAAACTATACATAGAACTACCATATGACCCAACAATCCCACTCCTGGGCATATACCTGGACAAAGCTTTCCTTAAAAAAGATACATACACCCTATGTTTATTGCAGCATTATTCACAATAGCCAAGACTTGGAAACAAGTCCATTGGTAGATGAATGGATTAAGAAGATGTGGTATATATACACAATGGAACACTACTCAGCCATAAAAAGAACAAAATAATGTCATTTGCAGCAACATGGATGGAACTAGAGACTCTCATACTAAGAGAAGTAAGTCAGAAAGAGAAAGATAAATACCACATAATATCACTTATATCTGGAATCAAATATACAGCACAAATGAACCTATCTGTAGAAAAGAAACAAACTCATGGGCCTGGAGAACATACTTGTGGTTACCATGGGGGAGGTGGAGGGAGTAGGATGGACTGGGAGTTTGGGCTTAATAGATGAAAACTATTACATTTGGAGTAGATAAGCAATGTGACCCTGCTGTATAGCACAGGGAACTATATCCAGTCACTTGTGATGAAACATGATGGAGGATAAGGTGAGAAAAAGACTGTATGTATATATGTATGACTGGGTCACTTTGCTGTACAGTAGAAATTGACAGAATACTGTAAACCAACAATAAGGAAAAAAAAAGCATAATAAAATAAAATAGATTCAAAAATTCTAACAAAATAAAGATAAAAAGAGTAATTATCCATATTTGAATGAATGCCTTTAATTCATGGCACTCTAGACATTTTTACACCATTTTCATATTACTCTAAACATTCTTCTTGCCTGTCCCTGGCTTTTAAGTAATACTTTGCTATGGTTTTCTTTAGTTGGTTGTTCCTTTGCTCAACACCACTCACAAACAGTATTTTTTAGAGCAACAGCAAACCACAGAATGATGCTGAGCAAGGGAGTGACTTGACCACATTTGAACTTTACCCTGGTTATTCTGTCCTTGGTATGTGAGATGTGTTAAACTGGAAGAAAACATAATCGGAACCAGCTGGGATCCTCTTGCTATATGCATGCATGTCTATAGTGTATGCAGTTAAGTTGAAATAAAGCAACTGTTCAGTTAGAAAAGATGGGAAATGAGGTCCTACTGTACAGCACAGGGAACTATATTCACTCTCTTGGTATGGAACATGATGGAAGATAGTATGAGAAAAAGAATATACATGTTCACATATATACACATATATGCATGACTGGGTCACTATGCTATATAGAAGAAACTTACACAACACTGTAAATCAACTATACTATAATAAAAAAAGACTAAATCTTTTCTCTACAGTATGGATATCTCTTAAGGACCTACAAAAATAAATGTAATGCCCCAAAGTAGAGAAATTAGTAAATAGCATTAATATTTTTGTGTTATAGAGTAATATTAATTGTGCTTAAAATTATTATATATAATTACTAGGTAAGTACAATCATATACTCAAGTACAAAATAAATACTGAAGTTTTGGTCATTTTCTTTTCCTTTTTTTTTGTCTTTTTGGGGCTGCACCCGCAGTATATAGAGGTTCCCAGGCTAGGAATCAAATCAGAGCTATAGCTGCTGGCCTACACCATAGTCACAGCAACACCAGATCCAAGCCATGTCTGCAGCTTATGCTGCAGGATCCTTAACCCACTGAGTAAAGCTAGGGATCGAACCCTCACCTTCATGGATCCTGTTGGGTTCTTAAGCCATTGAGCCATAATGGGAACTCCTATGTTATAATAACTAGGTGTAAGATATTATGTTGAAAATATACTAAAAAACCAAATTTCACATCTATATGTATTAAAATATATAAGAAAACATTAAGCTAAAGTAATAAACATATAGAATTTTTAATAAAATCAAATTTAAAAGAAAGTATGAACCCTTTTATTCTATTCAAGGACATAAAATTATTTTAATAAGCAGAGACTAGCCAATTTTTTCTGATAAAATATTTTCCTTTAAAGGAGTTCCTATGGTGGTTCAGCAGAAACAAATCTGACTAGTATCCATGAGGACACACGTTGGATCTCCGGCCTCCCTCAGTGGGTTAAGGGATCCGGCATTACCGTGAGCTGTGGTGTAGTGGGGAGATGCAGCTTGGGTCACTGCGTTGCTGTGGCTATGGTGTAGGCCAGAAGCTATATGTCTGATTTGATTCCTAGCCTGGGAATCTCTATATGCTGTGGGTGTGGCCCTAAAAGGACAAAAAAATTTTTTTCCTTTAATAATGAGATGTTGGAGTTCCCATTGTGACTCAGTGGTTAACGAATCCGACTAAGAACCACGAGGTTGCGGGTTTGATCCCTAGCCTTGCTCAGTGGGTTAAGGATCCGGTGTTGCCATGAGCTGTGGTGTAGGTTGCAGACGTGGCTTGGATCCCGTGTTGCTGTGGCTGTGGCGAAGACAGCAGCTATAGCTCCTGTTAGACCCCTAGCCTGGGAACCTCCATATGCCATGGGTGCGGTCCTAGATAAGGTAAAAAGACACACACACAAAAAAAGAATGAGATGTTTGTGTCAGTAACAGAATAAAGAAATGAACTTTCTTTTTATAAAAGAGTTAAATTCAAGTATTCACTTTTTAAAAGTTATATGTGTGCTTTTCAAGTAGTATCTGAATTATGTATTTATTATTAAACATGGGTTTTTTTTAAATCACAGTCATTAATAATTTAGCTAACTGGTAGAAGTGAAGTTATGCTGCATGGAATAGAATGGTTAAGAAATTAGGCTTTGGAGTCAGATAAGCCTTACAGTTCCATTAACAAGCTGAATGTCCTTGGGTAATGTTGCAGGTGGAAGTGTGTACCCACCCCAGGCCCCCACATATATACTGAAGGCCAAACTTTAGGTACATCTGAACGTGACTTTTTTGGGAAAGAAGGTCTCTGTAAAAATAGCTAAGTTAAGATGAAATTATTAAGGCGGTTCTTAATACTGGCGTTCTTTTTTTTCTTTTTTTTTGTCTTTTGTCTTTAGTCATTTTAGGGCCGCACACCTGCGGCATATGGAGGTTCCCAGGCTAGGGGTCTAGTAGGAGCTGCAGCCACCAGCTTACACCACAGCCACAGCAACGCGGGATCCGAGCAACGTCTGCAACCTACATCACAACTCACAGCAATGCCGGATCCTTAACCCACTGAGCAAGGCCAGGGATCGAACCCGCAACCTCATGGTTCCTAGTCGGATTTTTTAACCACTGAAACACAATGGGAACTCCAATACTGGCATTCTTATAAAAAGAGACACAGAGACAGAAATTCAGAGAGAATAATGCTCTGTGATGACGGAGGCAAAATTGGAGTGAGGTATCTACAAGCCAAGGAATACTAAGGATTGACAGCAATACCAGCCACTTAAGAGAAAGACATTAAGTAGATTCTCTCCCCGAGTCTTCAGCATGAGCCTGCTGGAGTCTGAACCTTGATTTCAGACTTCATCTTTGTGAGAATAAATTTTCTGTTTTAAGCCACCCAGTTAGTGGTCATTTGTCACAGCAGCTCTAGGAAACTAATACAAATAAATAATGACTCATTCAAGTTTCAGGTTTTTCCCTCCTTTAAATAGATATTATGATTCCAATTAAGGACTTAATTTCTACTCTTAGATTCTTCATCTGTAATATAGGAATTGCAGCGGTATTCCCATCATAATGTCGCAAGGACTAAATGAGAGTTATATGTAAAGCACACTTACCCTTCCTTGAACCTGACATAGAAGAAAGGGTTCCTAAATATTTGTCATTTTATTATTAGGTTTGATCATTCTTGCAATGTGTTTAACATAGTGCTTAAAACATGGCAAGCACTGGTTATAATATTACTTACTATTGTGATTAAATAATAGATATGTAAAATCTAACAAGTACCTCAAACATAGCAAGCCTTCAAAAAAACTGTGCCATTATAATTAATTAGTTTTGTAAATAAAGAAATTAATTTATCCTTTAAGTTACTTAATTTTCTGGTGCAGCCATAAATTAATCTTTAAAATGCTAAAATAAATTGCTCCAAATGGAGTTGTTTATGCCTTGATGAAGTTTGAGGCCTGCATGAATTCTGAATTTAAAATGAGAAAGGAACGAATACTCCTAGAAGAAGAGATATAGTATTTGAAAAATGATGAATTTGGCGTAAACCAAAAGCAGGTATTTTCCTAATTTAAATAACTATTGCAATTATGAAAACAATTGTTCCATTTTTAGAAAATGAACATTGAAGTATTTATAAAGAAAAAGCATATTATACCTACAACTTACTTTGAACTCACTCAATAAAATACTCTATTTATATATCTCTAGCATAGTTAAATAGAGGTGGACAAAAATGTAGGTAAAATATTTATAATATAGGAAATCTAGGGAAAGTTACACAAGAAACATTTGTACTATTTTCAGTTATTCTGTAAATTTAAAATTAAATCTAAATAAAAGTTAGAAAAAAGAATATCAAAAAAAGAATAGAAGATAAATGTGAAATAGACATGATCTTATTAGCCACTTAGATCTTAAAGTTATATTTGATGAATTATTTAAAGGATGATTTAAATAGAATCTGACCTGCATAATTTGAGAATAAATGGAAAACAAGGCTACAGATATTCACTTTATAGATAGCTGTATTCAAACAGTTATCTGTATTCAGAAAATGAATACGAGCACGTCTTCATATAATTTTCTTTTTCCAAACAATAGAGTATGTGTAAATATAAATGAAATAATAATTTTTAAAAAATCATTTCTGAAAACAATTTTTTTCACCCATATATGACCTGACTTGTTACCTTTCACAGCTCTATGGAGAAGAGAGCATAGGAAAATATGTAGGTAAATTCTAACTGCTAGATCATTTTGAGGACCTATAACAGTGAAGAACATTAATTTGAGTTATTTTTACTTCTATAAATAGAGTTGTCTGATAGATTATTTTATGAATCCTTTGTAGGGACAAGTTTTCCCACTAACCTTACAAATACAGTGTAGACCACCAGATGCTATTTTTGTTTAATGATTTTCCAGCCTTAAGGACTTTTTCGTTGTATGTGCAAAGTTTTGAATTGGAAAGCTGCCAAATTGACTCTAATTTAAGCTTTGATATTACAAATAAATGTCTTCATAAGTCATAAATCATCTTGTAGAACTATCAGTGCATCCAAAAGCCATACCAAAACAATTTCAGGTCCACAGGATCACTATGTTATATTGAACAAAAGGTTTAATCACTCAGTAAATGGCAATAAGCTTTAGTTAACTTCTGATAAACTCAATTGCATTTTAAAAAATGTAAGCATAAGACTTCATTCATCCACAGAATGTTTTCCATCACTGGTATACTTTTGCTCCAATTCATTGAGAGGTATTCTTGTGGCCAATAACTCTGCCATGTAGAGTGTCACTCATGCAAAGACTTATCATACACTGAAGTCAAATGTTCCCAGTTAATGCTGCAAGGAACCGCCTACCTCTGTGGTAACAATGTATTTAATTGGTGGTGACAATATACAGCAAGCTAAGATCTTTTTTTCTACACAGTGCTGAAACAGTTCCATTCAAGTAAATTAATGTCATTAACTGATTCATTTGGTAAGGGGCATGAGAAGAATTTTAAATTCATGTTAAAGTTTATCAACTATATCTATTATTCATTTTTGGGTGTCTTACCACCCCCAAATATCGTGGCTCAGTACAACAACCAGGGCACGATTCTGAGGACTTGGGCTCAGAATGGGCAACATGGGCTGAGCTCAGTTGGCATAGTTCACCTCTGTTCCTAGTGGTGTCAGCTAGACTCATTCATACTGTTGTGGTCAGTTGGCAGGTCAGATGGTTGGCCCTGGATGGCTTCACTTACATTGTTGGCAGTTGGTTGGGGCTGTGGGCCAGGGCTTGTCAGTTCTTCCCATGTGTCATTTTCAGGAGGCTCCCTCAGGCTTTCTTACAGTATCCGATTTCTAAGAGGTCAAGAATAGAAGCTGGACATCCTCTTGTGTTACTTTACCGATCTGTTGGTCAAAGCAAGCCCTAAGGCCAACCTCTATGAAAGAGAGGGAGACTAGATTCCATCTCTTCTTAGAAGGAATTGCAAAGCCATATTGAAAAAAATCATGGAATAGAGATGACAGAAATGGTGGTCATCTTTGCAAACAATCTGTATAATCAATATCTAAGTATTAGAATTTCTTCTTTCTTTAAAAAACAGGTCTAATAGTGATTTTACAAAATTTTTTCAACAAACTATTCCTTCTCCTTCACATTGTTATTGTTTCTCATAGATTTATTCTAAATGGTTTCAAATGTTTGTCCTGAATTTAAGCCATGTGTTTTCCTTATAATTTTAGTGACTTCTTAAAAATATTGTAACTCTTATCTAGCTCCAAGTAATCCCATATTTACCTTCCCAAAGAGTGTAAACCTGCTGTGTACGGACCTATTCAAGGACCATATCTGTGCTCTAACATCATTTGTAAAAATCCCAGTGTCGGGCCCCTATTTCACTAAGTTTTTAAATACTCATTTCTCCTTGGTCAACCTCTTTTAAAACTGATCTATCATTGCACATTACTAGGATATTTTAACTGTACTTCCTTAACATGTTTGTATTTTATAAAATCAGTCACAAAATCAAAACTTCCTTTAAGTGCTCATTTCAACAGGCGTACTGAAACTAGAGTGGAGGAATCCTTGAGAACAATTGGTGATAGATGAGTGACTTTTCTTATTTCATATATTTTATGTTTTAGAGTGGGGAATATGGAATAACCTAAATAACAAATAGCCAGAATAATTCAACTTTGGATCCTCAAGCTTTATCAAACAAAGACTTCATAACTGAAGTATTAGGAGAGGAGCTAAAGGTAGAATGGCAATCTCCCCCCACCTTAGGTACAGGGTGGATTTTCTATAAATCCTCATTTTTGAAATATTGGGCTTCAGCAACGATTGTATCACTTATAACCACAGGCATAAAACATATCCTGCTGGAGGACAGCTATAAAACTGATGGTATAAATATGTGGTTTTGGGAAAATAAGCAGCTTTCAGAGATGAATCATTACTTTCCCTCTTCTCACTTCCATCCTGCTTTGAAATTCCAAAAATTTCAGGTTTCTCCACTGGAGTAGTTATATTATTGAGGGTACTAGTTAGGCTGGTTTAATGGTGATTTACACCAAGAGAGAATGTTTATTTCACTCTCATACAAATGCCTGAGGTGCAGGGCAGTCCTGTTCTATGATCTGGCTCTGAGACACGGGATACTTCTCTCTTTTTGTTCCACCATCCCCTATTCTGCTTGATCCACGATGGCTCCTCATAACTAAGAAGATCTTGAGAGGAGGTAAAGAGGAAGGCCAGTAGCTTCCTTTTAGGGACATGGCCCTGCAATTGCACACATCACTTGGTGTATGTGTCACTTGCTAGAATTAAATCATATTATCAATCTAAGTCTAAGGAAAGGTGGGAATATAATTTCTACCCTTCCAATTCTTCCCTTCCCGCAGTAGTTTTACCTAAGGTAACCATAAGATTGGCTTTGAAATCTGTGAGTTTGATTTTTTTTATTAAGTTTTGTATCATTTTTACTAGATTCCACATATAAGTGATTTCAAATGGTATGTCTTTCTCTGATTTATATACTCTACTGTATAAATTAGATGATTAATGAGAACCTCCTGTATAGCATGGGAAAATCTACTCAATAGTTTCTAATAACCTATATATGAAAAAGAAATTGATATATTTATATGTATGATGGATTCACTTTGCTGTACACCTGAAATTAATACAATAGCCTAATCAACAATTCTCCAATAAAATGAATTAAAAAATAAATAAAAACTTCATATTTACAAAGGAAAAAATATAGTTTCTACCTGAGTGGCCACAACCAGTCTATAACTCAGTGGGGAAGGTTCTATTATTGAGGAAAACATTGAGGCAAATGGATTTCATAGGACAGCTAATCATTTCAGCCACATTATTCAAACTAAGTTGTGAACACAGGACTTAGTCACCTCCAGAAAACAGTTTTCCATTGCATATCAAAAGCTTTAAATATGTACTCATAAGCATAACAATTGTACTGCTAGGAATAGCCCAAGGAAATAAATATGGATATGAACAAAGATTTTGCTACAAGCATAATCATTTCAATATTAATAATTTGAGAGGAAAAAAACCCTACAGATGAAAAATTAGTGATGGGTGATTGAAGACAGTATTAAAATGTAGGTTTGCCCACTGGTGTAGTTACATTATTTAGAATATTGGATTGGTTGTTTTCTTGGAGATCCAAATAGCAATGAATGTTGTAGAAATAATAATTACCATACATTATTAATTTAAAAAAAAAGGTTGGGCACAACAAAAATATGGTTTCATTTTATATAATCTTATATATAAATGTATATAATCCTACTCAAATTTAAATCTTGAAGTTGATTATCTCTCTAAATGGTCACATTCTTTGTTCTTAGGACTATGGGATACTTTTAGAAGAAAGAAATTGTTTTTTAACCCTCATTCTTTTAATGATAGAAAGTAAATATATTACAAGGAGATTACTGCAAAACACAGAATTCTAATATCCTATCAATCTCACATTTTATAAAGCAAATCCTTCATCTTGGCTGTCCTTTGAATTCAGCACAGCATTAATGACTGGGGAATACCGCACTTTTCCGTTTCCTCAGAAGCTTTTTTGGTTGCATTGTGCTGCAATAAAAGAAGGAAAATATTTTAGCAACTGCAATCTTCTTAAGCGCAGCAGGTTTTAGAATATAACCTATCAATTTAGAATTTCAGAAGCCAAATAAATTGGCTCAGGGCTGCTCACTCCTTATCTTACCTCCTTTAACCTAGGCCTCCATTAAGAATTTGCTGTATTTTTTTAAAAGGTAACAGAGAGTTAAAATATAATTGGTTTGCAGTAGAGAAACAACACATAAGCTTGCTCCCTATGTCTATTTTAAATGGGAAAATATTAACAAGGACTTCATAAAACAATAAGTTGAGTTACCAGGAATGCATGAAAAAAAAAAATCTGCTTGTTAAAAAGATCTGGCCAGAATTATAGTTGTGCTTTTCTAACTGGGTTCCTTTAATGTATACAATGACACAACCCACAACCCCATGATACCCATTT
Organism: Catagonus wagneri; assembly: GCA_004024745.2. NCBI lineage: Eukaryota > Metazoa > Chordata > Mammalia > Artiodactyla > Tayassuidae > Catagonus > Catagonus wagneri. The sequence goes on along the minus strand of PVHT021183695.1, from coordinate 599,100 downwards.
ATTTAACCATCAGATTTCATTAAAGAGCAAGAAATATAGTCTCCTGATAGATTTGTTTCTTTACCAACTGCTTAATAATGATGACTTCATCATATTAACAAAATGGGTTACATTTGTTTTCCTTGCACTCACCAGGGCCTAACTGGTAAATAGTCCATCAACATTTGCATTTCAATCCTGGTGTTTCAAGGGGATCTTATTTGACTAAAATTAAGCTGCAGGCATCCACTTGCTCAGCCCCCAATTATTTTTATGTTTATGTCAAATATTTCTGTAGCAGTTTAACCTTTCTTAAAGAAAAGAGGACAAATTTGGCCATATCTGCAACTACCGATAAGTTTATTTTTCTTCCTCAAATATTCTTGGAAGCTCCAATTAGTATTTTAAATTTTCCATGAATTTGAGGTAATTGAAAGTCTATTTTGCATGGCACCCAGGGGCCAGCTAAGACCCTCAGACTAGATTTTGTCTATTCCTGCTGAGAGTGTATACTGGGGTCAGGCTGATACTTGAATGGCTCTCTCCCTGGGAATTAATTATGGTTGTGCATTTTTAGGCAAAATTTAACTAAAAGAAATCTTGCTCTGCTTTTGCATCCTGGAAAACAACTGATCTGACTTTCACCTGCTAAGATAATTCAGTGTCGTCTTGTACATACTTTCAGATTAGCAGTATGAGAAAGACCTCAAATGTCAACCAAGGTAGAAGAAACAACATCTGGAAACTCTCTCAGCTTCTATACAAATACAATAGGCTCATGAGTGGAATAGGCATATGGAGGGATAATAATGATAAACAGTAAGCAAAAGAATGTTTTCATTAAGTCTTGGAATGTATCTTGATAATACAATATTTCTAGAATGAATCCAGGTGATTATAGAGGTTTTCTTTTGAGAACTGCAAAATTTGTAAGAAATGATATGCACCGCCTGACACTCTTCTTTTTGAAATGTAGCAAAACTATATTCTTACATAAGAAGTTTCCAAATGACTCATAGATGTAGTTTATGTTCTTTCTTCTTTTCATATAGGTTGTTAAAATTTGTTCCTCTTTTTCATCTATATTTTTGGTCTAAATTATTTTTCTATTTGGCAACTCTGTACATTTGCATGCTGGATAAATTTCCCCATGAAAATATTGAGCTAGTCTAGAAATGCCTGGCCATTCCAATTAAACAATATAACTTAAAATATATCAATTTAGCATAATATAAAAGAATAATTGTGTAACTATCTCAATAGATGAAGGGAAGTCATTTGATAATAGCATAAATTCTTATTTTTTTAAAATGTAGCAAATATAGAAGGGAATAAATGTACAGAATAGAAGGGAATAAATGTACAGAACAGAAGGGAATAAATGTACAGAATAGAAGGGAATAAATGCTGGAGAGGGTGGGGAAAAAGAAAACTCTCTTACACTGCTGGTGGGAATGTAAGCTGGTACAACCACTGTGGAGAACAATATGGAGGTTCCTTCAAAAACTAAATATAGAACTACCATATTATCCAGCAGTCACACTGCTGAGCAGCTACCCAGAGAAAATACCTTTATTATTCAAAAAGATCATGCACCCCAGTGTTCATTGCAGCACTATTTACAGTAGCCAACGCATGGAAGCAACCTAAATGTCCATCAATAGAGGAATGAATAAAGATGTGGTACATACATACAAGTGAATATTATTCAGCCATAAAAGCATGAAATGATGCCATTTGCAGCAACATGGATGGACCTAGAGATTATCATGCTAAATGAAGTAAATCAGAGAAAGACAAATATCATATGAAATCACTAATACGTGGAATCTAATAAAAATGATTCAGTCAAATTTACAAAACAGAAACAGACTCAAAGATTTCAAAACCAAACTTATGTTTACCAAAGGGGAAATGTAGCAGGGAGAGATAAATTAGGGAATTGGGATTGATATATATACACTACTATATATGAAATAGATGAGTAACAAGGACCTACTGGATAGTACAGGGAAATTTAGTGTATACTGCGTAATTACCTATATGGGAAAAGAATCTGAAAAGGGATTTGCCATCGTGGCTTGGAGGAAATTAATCCAACTAGGAATCATGGGGTTGCGGGTTCGATCCCTGGCCTCACTCAGTGGGTTAAGGATCTGGCGTTGCCGTGAGCTGTGGTGTAGGTCGCAGACATGACTCGGACCCCCAGTTGCTATGGCTGTGGGGTAGGCAGGCGGCTACAGCTCTGATTCGACCCGTAGCCTGGGAATATCCATATGCCACAGGGGTAGCCTTAAAAAGAAAAAAGAAAAAAAATCTGTAAAGGAATGAATATATGTATATGTATAACTGATTTACTTTGTTGTAGGCCTGAAATTAACACAACTTTATAAGTCAACTATATTAAAATAAAATTAAGGAAAAACACTATGGGGCTGCAAAACTGTACACTTAAAAATGACTAAAATGGTAAATTTTACATTACGTCTATTTTAGTACAATAAAAATATACATGCATCTTAAAAAGATGTGTGTGGAAATATAAATATATATGTCATATCAGTAGCATACACTTAATATTTACAAAGCTATTTTGAATTCTTCAACACATATTCAATTATTAATACTACCATGTTTAAGCACTACAGTACTGTTATACATATGTATTACTACTTTAATTTTTTTAAACATGGTGCCAAGAACTTTGTATTATCTCATTTAATTTTTACAACTATCCTGTGAGAGAAATTATAGATGACCCATCTGAGATTCAGGGAGTTGAAATGAGTTGCTTATTGCTGCACAGAAGCGGGGTGATGGATGCTGTAATTCAAACCCAGGTCCCTCTTACTCTGACATTGGTGTTTACAATATTTTTGCTCTAATGCCCCTTATGGTGATATTTATTAAATCTTACTGGACAGAACACGAAGAAACATTTTTTAATAACTAAAATAAGATTTTGCCCTCCAAAAGATGTGTCTATGTTTTAATTCCTGGAACCAGTGACTATTACCTCATTTGGAAAAAGAGAGTCTTTTCAGATATATTTAAATTAAGGATTTTTTTTTTGTCTTTTTGTGTTTATGTAGAGCCGCACCTGCAGCATATGAAGGTTCCCAGGCTAGGGGTCTAACAGGAGCTGTAGCTGCCGGCCTTCACCACAGCCACAGCAACGCGGGATCCGAGCCGCGTCTGCAACCTACACCCTCACGGCAATGCCGGATCCTTCACCCACTGAGCAAGTCCAGGGATTGAACCCGCAACTTCATGGTTCTTAGTCGGATTCGTTAACCACTGAGCCACGAAGGGAACTCCTAAATTAAGGATTTTGAAATGAAAACTTACCCTAGATGATCCAGTGGATGCTACATCCAATGACAAGTGACTTTATAAGAGATACACAGGATGTTTGACAGAGAGAAGATGAAGAGTCCACATCACCAGGGAGGCAGAGTTCGCAGAGACATTATCACAGGCCAATGTATGCTGGAGCCATCAGGAGCTTGAAGAAGCAAGGATCAGAATCTTTCCTTGAGCCTTTGGAGTGAGGCTCCACTCCAAATGTGACGTCCTGCCACAACTTGATTTTGGACTTTTGGTTTCCAGACTGAGATGTTAATGCCTATTGTTTAAAAAAAAATGAAAATGAAAATTATGGGAAACATCAAATTTAATGGTAAAAATTTAGAAGCATGATCATGAGATGAGGCAAAGACAAGAATGCCTGCTGCCATTATTTCTAATCAAATTTTTTTTATAAGAAGTCCTAACAAATCCAAGAAAGCAACAAAAGTCAGGAACAAAAAGCCAGAAATATCCTTGTTTTCAATAAATGGGGTGGAAATGGCACAATAATCACAATTCATCATTCATTCTAGGGAGATGGGGATCTAACTGCCACTTCGCAAATTTGTCTGTAGTGCTAGAATAACTAAGAATCCTGGGGACAAATCAGACTTTTTTGCTTGTCTGCTTTTTTTGGCTTCTCTTTGTGTTTCCATGGCATGTTTCCCTACCATTCACCTCACTCTGACTTTGGTTCCCTGACAAGAAAAAAATTGTAAAGTTCTATGACCATTGGAACTGGCATTCTTCTATTAGGTTATTATATTTAATGGACATAGAAATCGTTGCTTTAATTTACTGCCATCATAGTAAACATGTTATTAAGTATTAAATTATACTTATTAAATTAACACTTCATGTTTCTGAAAGTAATTTATCTTTTAACTATAATGTGTTTATGACTTCAGATATTAAAGGCATATTTATATACCCATTTTAATCAAATTATAGCATAGCATATCTCTTCAGCAGTTGAGATGACCTATAACTTGCACTAATTAACTTGAGTAGAAATTGAAATTGGAATAATGCCTGGAAACTGGATGTTGAGCTCTTTTTTGGGGGAGGTGGGCTGCATGTGGGGCATATGGAAGTTCCCCAGTTAAGGATTGAATCAGAACTGCAGCCTCCACCACAGCCACAGCCACAGCAACAGCCACAGCAATGTCAGATCTGAGCCACAACTGCATCCTACACCACAGCTCATGGCAACACTGGATCCTTAACCCACTGAGCGACGCCAGGGATCAAACCCACATCTTCATGGTTCCTAGTTGGGTTCCTTACCGCTGAGCCACAACAGGAACTCATATTTTATTTTTTAATATTCATTTTCTGAGGAAGGAATATTATTGAAGATCGGATAAGAGGGAAAAAAAAAAGCCACAAGGGGAACTCCCGGATGTTGATCTCTTAAAGGCAGTGGGTACTCAAACTATGACTACTCTTTTTCCTTAAATATAGAGAAGGAGTTGGAATATGTATATGATACTTTGAGTGCTTTGGATGTGTCCAAGTAGGTCCAAGTATGGTCACATTGTCCTAGAGTTTGGAAATTGGTAGAAACTAGCTCTACCTCTGTGATGACCTGTGTGGTCCTGGAAAACTCAGTTCATTTACCTTGCCCTCAGTTTCCTCCCCCTATAAAATGATTAAAATGAATTAGGTCATCTCTCAAATGATTTCCATTTCTAAAATTCCTTAAGTGGTTAAACACAAAACGATGATATCTGCTATTATTCAGATATGTTTTTTATATCTGTCATGATGGTAAATATTTTACTTACATTATTTTATTAAAATATCACATCGCTTCTCTGAGGAAGAAATTATAAGTTCAGTTTTATAGATGAGAGAACAAAGACAGAGAGAGAGAGAGGTAGAACCTGGACAAAGCCAAACAATTATAAAATCACGAAGGTAGAATTTGAACCACAGTCATCTTGGTATTAATCACTGCATTATCCTACAAAATTCAGCCTTAGTCGTTCTGATTTAATAAATATAATTATTCCAATTATCCAGTTATCCTAAAGTGTCCCATCCAGGTCTGTCCTATAGTCCCAAAAAGCAGTAACTTTTAACTGTGCTGCTGAACCAACTGTCAGGATTAATCTTCCCAGCCTTGACCAAAACTGAAGTGATGTGATACATGCAACCTGAAGTTGCCTGTTTCTCTCTACCGCTAGATATAAAGGTCACTGTCATGATATGAACATACCATCTAACATGTTATACAATGTATTTGTTTATTTATTATGTTTATTGTTTATTGTATGTGTGTCTTATACAGTGTAAGTTTGGCATGGCAAAGATATTTGTCTATCTTGTTTACTGAATCTCTAGTACTCAGAACAATACCTGGTGCATAATAAATGCCCAATAGACATTTAATGGATAGAAGAACAAATAATCAGGGGTAGATATTTATATCCAAATTTAGATGTATACATGACTTAATTGTATGATCAAATTAGAGTTGCACGTGTATTTTTACTGTTTTACAATACATAGTTTTCTTTGCAATCATTTTCAGTAAACCCTGTCTTATTTTTGTCTTGAATTACAATTAAGTCTTAATCGTAAAGATCTAGAAATAAGTTCTGATGTCTAGACTGTTGAAATTGTGTGATAACAGTAATCAAGTCTCTCTGGGTAGATCATGCAAGCAAACCTCTTACATTAGAGTATTTACTTATGTATAAGGATTATCTTTTCTGTCTGCTTGTTCTAAATGTTATACCTGGACCTCCCACAGTTTAAAAGTTAGGGTTAGTGGCCAGGCAGACTTGGAAATATCCCATTCAGACAATCGTATAATAACTGTTTAATGTGTTTTTGTTGATTGATTCTAAATTGGAGTCAACTTATTTGAAATTATCTTTCTGCCAGTGAAGCTTCATGTGAAGCTTTTTGTTTCCCTATTTAGTCACAACATTGCCTATGATTCCTATTATCTAATTACGTATTCTTGAGCCAAAACAAATACAACCTTTGTTTTGAAGGTATAGCTATGTTGCTTTCTGAGGCTCAAGGAATAAACCCTGTTTAAATTGTTGCTGTTTTAGTTTGGAAGCTAATGACAACCAAAGAAAAATTGTGCAGCAAGTATAAGTCACCATCTGTGCAATCTGCCTGTACCTTCCTAGAGATTAAAATCTATAATTTTGTTGTAAACTTTACTTTCCCAACTTAATTTGGATTATTTCTGGGCATTCAATTTTTCCTTTACCAAAGGTTTGATATACAACCATGAAAATTCCATTCTTATTAGTTTAATTGAATTGTATGGATTGAGTTGAATGTTTTAAATCAAGTGTTCCCCACTAACAGATAAACATGGAGAAAGGCTGCATCCTTAGTTACTGGAGAAGCATATTTAGAGTTGTGTTTTGTAATACCTGTGGTTGGAGAAGCCCTTGCCACAAAGAGCCTGGGTTACTCTATGGTCCCTTTATTTTTCATAAAGGTTTACCAAGTGCATTTGAAAAACAGACCATCCTAGATAGCTTAAGATCTGCAGCCATTCTCATCGCTAGGGAATGAAAGACATTTCACTGTGAAAAAATGATGCACCAAATTTCAACTCCACTTCTCTTGAGTATTTTCATCAGGAATACCACCCCCAAGACTGTCAGAGGTGATTAGAAAAGAAGGTAGAAAAGTACCTGTACCTGGTCTAATGCCATCTTAAAATATCTGGTGCCATCTTAAAAGCTGGACTCTTATGTCTTTATTTGCCCTTGGTTTAGGCTCAAAGGTTTAACTCATTGCTAGTTTACCATTTAGGGTTTTCTCATTGTCAGTGATTTCATTAGTAAGTCCCTTAAAAATTGTTTGAGATATCCTATATACATCTCCTGAACCAGAAAGAAAATTCTTCGTGGTTTCCTTTTTAGTGTTACATCCAGGTTTATTCTCTCCTACTTTCTCTAAGGTCTTCCTGCCAATCTTAAACACGCGCGCACACACACACACACACACACACACACATCTATCATGTTTATTTTTAAAGCATGGCTAGCCTACAGAATACAGGGCATAAAAACATAGTGTAAATAGACCAAACATTGGACATAAAGAATCTCCAGCCATCCATCCCTGTGAACTAGCAGCAAGAACAACAACAAAAGTCACTTATTAAGCCCTTTATTCTGAGTTAGCCTTTGCTGGTGAGAAGCTGAAACTTTAAATGGAACTTTAAATGAAATATGGGCCATTATAAATGTTGTCCTCAAAATTGTGTTAATGTTTACTAAACAATAATGCCACAAGTCAAAATTAACTTTTGACCTCCACCTGTTAGCACAGTCTAGTGTCAAGAGAATCTGAGCCAGCTGCACTGAATTAAGACTGTGCCATCTTATGCAGAAATCTCTCTGAATCTTGGTCTCCTAAAATGGAACATGAAAATACTAAACCTGGCAAGCTTATTGTAAGAGTTTTTTTAAAGACTGTAGATAATGCACAATAAACCTACCTAATATTACTAATCAATTAGATCTGAAGTAAAGAAAAGTACTCACATATTGTGAAATTGAGTAAAGGCAAATCATTCACAAACTCACTATGCTTGCCAATGGAATTTTACGATAAGACCCCAATAAGCTCATCCTACCGAGGGCACTTTCTCATACTGTGTTTTCTCACGTACTCTTCCACTCATACCACTCTTCTATTTTTACATTGTGTAAAGACCATCATTATCTGTGTTTTCTATAACTAGTCCTTCTAGTTACCATCACAGACAGCTATGACCATGTGACCAGGAGGCTTTCAACACAAAATAGAGAATATTAATTGTGGGCTCATCATGTGCCTGAAACCCCCAAAAGTGCTTATTATTTACATGGCACCTTTCCTTATATAATTCATATTTACAGACAAAGTTGTTTAAGGATGATGCTAAAAATTCCTTAATCACCATGCGCTAGGTGAAACCAATGATCTCAATGGTATAATTGAAGATGTGGGAGATGAAAAAATGAAGATAGATGGGATGACTAAAGAGAATATAAGCTGGGCACTTAGAGGGATGCAGTCTCTAAACCATGTGCCTGGGTACAGATGTGGCTCTCAGCCATCATTAGTGCCTTTCCCAGCATGTGCTATGGAGTATCCAGTGAATACGAGCAAAGGAAAAAACAAATACAGACTGATCATTAGACTCTGAAGGAGGGTTCATAGACTTACACTTGCACCCAAACAGAAATTATATATAATCAGCAAGCATCGATTAACATTTTTTCCTGGGAATTCAAATATTAATGACACCAAGACCCACTTATACTGTCTGCCTCCCTTTTTGTTTGGACATAGCCTGGGATGGGATAAGAATTGCACACCATAGATATTGAATGAAAGTTCTCAGCTTCTGCACATTTTTAGAAGCAAATAGAAAGCAGCAAGCTGCAAAGATAAAATGTTTTTATTCAGGTTTTCTCAAGGGCTTATAGAAAGGTTACATTCATTTGGAAGTAGTACAAGCTTCTCAAGACAATGCTCATGTCACCATTAAGAAAAAACATATAAGAAAAATATACTAAGGAAAAGAAGAAAAAGTCTTGCCCATGGCAATCCTTTCAAAATCTGATGACAAATGTCATAGTACTACTTGACTTGTGGAATAAGCCACATTTTAAAATGCTAAAAAAAAAAAAAAGGACTAGAATTAGGAGTCATAGCAGTTGACTCTTAATCATTTACATATTTAGTCTGATGACTCACTTGTCACATAACATGTCAGTTTCTCCAATCACTAGGAATTCCAAAGATTTCCTACTGAATAAGTAAAACACATTCGTAGATGTTCCAAGTCACAGAAACCCTCTATGAAGAAAGGCACAAATACAAGATATAATTGTAAGCCTGGTCACAAAGTGAGCCCAGGTGGTTTTGATTGATAAGGATTCAAAGGCAGGATCTTTTCAGCCCTGTGAGCCCTATAAGTTCCCAGTGCTTAATGATTTATCTAAGTCAAGGGGGGAAATAGAAAAGGGAATTCTTTCCAAAGAAGCTTTTCTCACATATGAGGAGCAGCCCCACTGGTCAGGTCTAAATTCCCGTAGTAGTTCTTGTTAAGAGTTTATGCAAGCCACCTCATGAATTTAATTCCATTTAAAAATACCACATGAAGGAAACATGGAGGGGAATTTTTGTACCTCTTAAACAAGTAGCATCCACAGCAGCTCGCTTCTTTGGTCTTCATCATCACTTGCCATGGAAGAGTTCCCTCAGTTAAGGTTGACAGGGAACTCTGCCCTCTATGCCCTGGGCTCAGCTCACCCTAGTACCGTGACTATAGTTTCTGTCCCTGGAGATTCAGCTTAAAATAGGCAGACTCTGGTGCAATGTTAAAAATCCCTTCTGTTGAGTTTTATGAAGTTTAAAGATCAACCCCTAAATTGTGAAAATCTAAGATCCCTATTAGAGAAACATAAGTCTTTTGCCTGTCTCTCAACCATGACTTTAAAAATCTACAAGTAATTGTTTCTAAAAGGCTCAAATTTCAGCAAGGTCCTTCACAGGCCATGAGCTTATAGATGCAAACGCATGTACACAGAGGAAGAAATAGTTGGAGGTGAAGGAAAAAATTAAATTTCTTTTCTAAATACTATATGGTACTTTTAAACTATTTACTCCCTTCCCCAAACAAATTTTTAAAAAGCAGCTGATCATTTGCTTTGAAAACAGTGTAAAAAAGACACCCTATGCCACAGAAAGTAGAATTACTTAGCTGGAAAAAGTAGGAAGAAATACTTTGGCTACTGTATATATTGCATATGAACGTACAAGCATGTTCGTAACAAAATAAGTAATATTCATAATATTATATTCCTCATTTCTATGACTGATTGAATAGTCATAAATTGTATATATACCTACATACATCCACAATCCATTCCATGTTCCCTTTGCCCTCAACATGCATCTCAGTTGGTAATGGTTTTTTGCCTGTTGAAGTAACCCAAACCTTCATTCCTCAAGAGTCTGGTCATTAGCAGTCCTGCCTGATTAATCACAGGGCATGGTAGTACTAAAAGACAGTCTAAGGGTTGCTGTGTATCAGATAATACTCTTCCTTACCACTGCTTTGTAGTAGCAGCCCAGTTTCCCTGTGGTACTCAGGGTCAGTTATCACAGCAAGTACAGAAACTCCCTTCTTTGCTTGTTGATGAGTCATGAGGCACTAAGAACTCAAAGTGGCAGGGTGGCAGTCTTAATTTCCAGTTAAATGGAATCCTTGTGTCTCCTGGTAGAAACATGGTTCCCTTTAAAATTAAGCCCTCTAGCCCCGCAGAGCACAAGGTCGTGGGTAAAAGAAGCACATATTTTGCTTGTGGATCAGTTAGGGGAATAGTAAGTGGTACGACTTCCATGAAACATCTTTATTCCTGATTCTGGGAGTCCTGTCTGTGGAATTGAGTGTATTGTGTATTAGTCACTGGAGTAAACCTGCCAAGTATACTTCATGGAACTGAAACTGAGTCTTGAAAAAGGTCATACCATCATTTTACCATCTTCATATCATCATCATACCATCATCAAGCCGGCTGCTTCAGGATGTTGGGGCACATGGTAAGATGTGTGAATTCCATGAGCATGGGCTGACTGCCACACAATTTTCTATGAAGTGAGCTCCTTCATGAGAAGCAGTGCTGTGGTGGTTACCATGATGATGGATAAAGCTTTACATAAGTGCACAGATGGCAGTTGAACAGAAGCACTGCATTCAGGGAAAGGAAATTTGTATCCAGAGTTTATGCCTATTCCAGTAAGAACAAAGCATTGCTCCTTCCATGATAGAAGAAGCTCAGTGTAATCTACCTGCCTCCAACTGAGTGGCTGATCACTCCAGGAAACAGGTCATCAGGTACTCAGTATTGGTCTCTGCTATTGGCAAACTAAACACTGAACAGTGGTCATGGTCAGGTTAAGCTTGGGACCGGAGGTCCATTTTGCTCAGCTCATGCATAACCTCCATCCCTGCCACCATGACCACTTTTTTTCATGAGCCCACTAGGTGATGACAGGAGTTGCTGCGGAAAGAGCCTCATTCATGTCCGTAGAATGAGTCTTGCTACCCACTTGATTATTAAAGTCCATCTCTGCTAAGGTCACTCTTTAGTGATTATTCACATGGGACAAAGTATTTTCACATTTTTACTCATTCAGATCTATCTGCATTATTCACCATAGACTTACTGTTACCAATTTTCTAATTATATCCCTTTAAGTCCCTTACTGTTGACCCAAACCATACACAAACAGCTTAAAAAGCAGCTGAGACTTGGACTTCTGGCTTTTTTCCTTCCAGACAATCTGAATAACAGATACACTTCTCAAATTTCTGCCCACTCTGAGAATGTCACCTCACCACTGTCCTTCAAGGGTGTTCCAGGAAGGAGCTGTAGTGCTACAGCTGTTCACTTTCTCGTGGTGCCTGCATGTTGTATATAACCATCAGTAAACCAGGCCCAAAGGTTCTCTTCCTCAGTTGACTGGTAGTGGGTAACTTTCCACAGGGCCATAGAAGTAGGCTAGGACAAAAAAGTGATATAGCAGGAGTAGGTGCCAGTTACTTAATTGTGCCTTCAGTGCCAGCTCAAACTTGATCTTGCATATACCTCTTCCATTTAATCAGGCAGAAGTGCTATGCACACCCAGCTTTATGTTTAATGGGTCAGACAATGCCCAGTTTTCGATGAGAAGTTCAAGTCACATTGTAATTTGGTGCTCTGTGGCTGTGTTTGGTCTCTGATAAGGCCCAGTAGCAAAGCAAAACTGTGTCTCCAAAGGAAAGTAGTTATCTACCAAGGATGACAAGATTTTCCTCCAAAGTCTAGGGTCTGAGATGCAGTTCATTTACAGAGGTCTTCCAAGGCCCTAAATGGCATCTCCACATACCAGTGACTCTATTGGGTCTTTTGGCGAAGAGAAGACAGGCTTGCATGGCATCCTGGACCTGTGCTGCTTCTTCTCTTCTTCTAAGCCCATTCTAAGCTAGCAGCTTTTAGGGTCATTCATTAAGTAGGGCAGAGCAGCACACCCAAATGAGGAATACGTTGCCTCCAAAATCCGAAGAAGTCCACTTGGCATGATGCCTTGTTTTGTAGTTGTAGAAGAGGCTAAATGCACTAGCTTATCCTTCATATTAGAAGAAATATTTCAACAAACCTCACCCAACTCTATCCCTCAGACACTTCACTGAGTTAGAGGACCCTAGAATTTCTGTTGGACTAATCTCCCACCCTCTGACACACAAATGAGTTGCAGATATGCTAGAGTAATTGTCACTTCTTCTCACTAGGTCCAGTCAGCATAACATAATGTTGTCCTGTGAAAGGAAAAGATGATCAAGGTCTCTGGAAATTAAACTGACATAGGATGGAGAGTTGATTTACTCTAAAGGTAGGACAGTGAAGGTATATTCCTGGCCTTGCTAGCTGATGGCAAACTGTTCTGATGTTGAAAAGTTATTGAAAAAAGCACTTTACAGATTAGTAGCTACATGCCAGGTACCAGGGGGTGTGTAAATTTTCTCCAGCAGTGCAATCCTATCCGGTATAGTGGCTGCAATTAAGACACATCATCTAGTTAAGTTTATAATAATCCACTGATACTCTCCAAGATCCATTTGTTTTCTCTACAGATCAAATAGATAAGGCAGGAATCTCCACTCCTGGATGTTTCAGGCCCTTGATCATGGCGCTGATCTCTGCAATCCCCTCAGGAATGTGGCATTGCCTTTGGTTTAATATTATTTCCAAGTATAAACAGTTCTGTTGGTTTTCACTTGAACTTTTCTATCATAAAAGCCTTTATTTCAAGGTCAGAAAAGAAATATGGGGACTTTGTCAGGTCTGTGTGTGTCTATTCCAATGATCTTTTCTGGAACTTGGGAAATAAACATACAATAGGTTCGGAGACATACTGGACCTACTGTGAAACTGATCTGAGCTGAAATGCTATTAATCACCCAATTTCTATAAGCCCTTGTTCTGACTAGTAGAACACAGTGACATTGGTTTTCATAGAATGTGTCAGTTCAGAGGCAATGTCCCGAAATCCCTGAAAGTTCTGAGTATTTTCCTTGCCCTGCACAGTCACCCCAATAAAAGACCAGGTCCCTTTGGTGAAATCTGAGAGAAGGAGTAGCATTATAATTCTTGGCAGTGAAGCCAGGTCCTTCCTGAAGGGAAACTAGCTTCCTCTTCATCAAAGGGTTCTGAGTGTGTAAAAGGTCTCAAGTCTAGGAATGGATTGAGGGCCATGACTCTGGTTTTATGACAAATTAGACTTCTGTTCATTTGACCTAGAACGCTTCTGCTTATACACATAAAAATTTAGTAGACTGTGCATCTAGTTAACTTCTAGGGACTCCCTGATCAACTAGCCAATGCCATAGGTCTCTGCAAGTCAGACTATTCTGATTATTGCTTAGGCTCTGCTGGAGTAACCACTTCCACCTTGTCTTTGGTGATTAAGTGTTGCTCTTGGTCCCTGTCACCCTGGGATCTAGTTATTTGCCTCACATTTAGGTTTCCCAATTCAGTGACAGGAATTTTCATTGTAATTTCAGACAAACATAGAGTGCTACATGGATCCTGGGATCCTAGGAAAATATATTTCTCCCACAATATATTGCTCACAGTTGTGGTAAAAGGTAAGTTGTCTGGCCTCTTCCAGGGTAAATAAGATGTCTTACGCGATCAACCCTCTCTAACATTATAGTCTCCTTAACCCTTTGGATACTTCTTTCTGCAGTATATCAAGACAGCTCTGGCACTTGAAGTTCATTTAATATAGGCTATCTTTTGGTCCATAATTCAGCCTACCAAATTGTTAGGACTCTTTATAACCATTCAAGTTGCAACATTAAGTCTAGAATCTCTACTAAGTGAGTGCATATCAACACATTTGGCCTGATCCAGTTTTATATTCCTTCCACTATTGTCTCACACCTTTAATACCCATTCCCAAGCATATCCCTGCATTTCTATTTGGGCAAACTGAAAAGCTCATGCAGCTCTTTGAGAACATAAGGCACCTACTCATGGGTCACAATTTGTACCTCATCTTTAGGAGCCTTTTGGGAACTGAGTAGTTGTTGGTGTAGTTGTAGGTAAAGAAGTGCAGGAGTGGGTCTAGAGGAGAGTCCTTGATATCCTATAAAGCAACCACCTCAGGGAGGCCATTAAAGTTTCCTCAGGCCCAGCAGTGTTAATCTCCCCTGACAAGGGTGGCAGGGCTACTTCTACTGACACAAAAGACTCAGTAGAGTGTCGGTGTTCAGTGTCCCAGCTTCATCAAGATTAGCCCAGTTGCTTTCACTCCAATATTAAAGATGCCATTTCTTCACAATCAATGCCCTCACTTTAATTTTAGGTACCGATGAGATTTGGAATTTAATTTGTTTTGTAATTTAGCCACTCACTTGATGAGGCTCTGGACTTAGTTTTCAGCAATTTCTTTCTTTCTTTTTTTTTTTTTGTCTTTTTGCCTTTATCTAGGGCCGCACCCGCGGCATATGGAGGTTCCCAGGCTAGGGGTCTAACAGGAGCTGTAGCCGCCGGCCTTCGCCACAGCCAAAGCAACGCGGGATCCGAGCCGCGTCTGCAACCTACACCACAGCTCACGGCAACGCCGGATCCTTAACCCACCGAGCAAGGCCAGGGATCGAACCCGCAACCTCATGGTTCTTAGTCAGATTCGTTAACCACTGAGCCACGAAGGGAACTCCAGTTTTCAGCAATTTCAGTACTACAGCTACAGGACGTAACAGTTTCTTATGGGGCATACATAGCAATTTTCAGGTCATTTATGTGGAGCCTGAAATGGGAATCTGAAATGCTGAGATCATCCTTTTCTTTTTCCAATGCAGTTAGGAGCAACTAACCAATCTCATGATACTTCTTAGTTTGACTACAATGCTTTAAATATCTAGTAGATGATCACCCATTACTTTGCCTTTTGTATGTGATAGTTTCATCTCTATTGCCACGTCATGGCAAGGACTACCAGTTCCCACTTTCCCATTGGGAAAGTGCCTTTAAATCTAAATCTAATTTAATTAGAGAACTGGTTCCAGAAAACTTATCCTTAAGATTCTGTTCCTCAGAAACCACTCTCGGGAGTTCCCGGCATGGCTCAGTGGTTAACGAATCCAACCAGGAACCATGAGGTTGCGGGTTCAATCCCTGGCCTTGCTCAGTGGGTTAAGGATCCAGCGTTGCCGTGAGCTGTGGTGTAGGTTGCAGACGTGGCTCGGATACCACGTTGCTAGCCTGGGAACCTCCATATGCAACGGGTGTGGCCCTAGATAAGGCAAAAAGACAAAAAAAATGAGAAAAGAAACCACTCTCATTACAAAAGTCTTTATCAGTCAGTGTTCTACAGAGAAGGAACAGATTCAGGAGGAGGTACATCTCTTCAGCTACACATATAGCTGTATCTATACCAACTGTATGAATAAAAGATCATAATTTCTCCCTTTTTCTTCTTACAATAGGGAACCACAAAGTAGTATAAGGACAAGAGCTCCAACAAGAGTTTGAAGGTTTCCCACAGGTAAATGAGTGAATTCTTCTTTCAGATAAAATCTAGCTAATATTCGTAATTAAGTGAGGATTCTATAATATCAGTAAACGTCAGTTCCCAAAAGCAAACATAATGTAATCAAAATGTTGGTTTGTTTTGTCAAAGTTTTGTTTCTCCTTTAAATGCCAAGAAGGGTTTGATGAGTGGCCATAGTCAAGCTAATTTACGTATATTCTATATAGAAAAACTGGTGGAAGAAATTGAATTTTTTCTCTGCAAATAAAAATGTCTATAAAAAATAAGCATCAGTGATAACACTTGCTTTTCCTGATAATTAGCACTTTAAAATTATCTTGGTACTTAGTATGCTAAGGACCAAGTATTAAGAAAATCTTATTTCATCCCTGAAGCAACTTCAAATGCTAGGTTTTTAGAGGGCACGCAGAGCTTCTTCAATTCAAAGGCTGAGTTTTTTCCTTCATAAAAGTACTACATTTTATTAGTTTAATGAGAGCATGCATTTAAACTATGTCTAACTACATTTTAGAAATATCATAACTTCTGTTGTAAAACACACAGTATATACTGATATTTGGATAGAGTTGTGTTTTTGTGTTCAAACCGTTAAAACTTTAACAGTCTTTTCATCAATTTATTTAATTCTACCCAACCGATCTAACCTATATTCCCTTCTTTATAAAATTTCTATCTAGGCCAAGATTCATGCACTTGCAATCTGTGTGGTCACATAGAGCTCTGTGATTAAAATAGTCTGTCGGTTTTTGCTCAGCTGTTGCTATCTTGAAATTTTTATTAATTTTGAACAAGAGCTTTGTATTTATATTTTTCACTGGATACCACAAATTATGTATCTGGTCATTCTTGTCCCCATCTGAAATTACCTGATTTACTCTACTCTATGTTTATATTTTGTCTTCCCTATTAAAATGTTGTCTTTGTAAGAATAGGAATTTTGTCTACCTACCTTTGTATACCAAAGTAGACAGTAAGTGCTCAAAAAACATTTCTTGAATTTTGTACCTGGCTGATTTATTCTTATCTGGATAAGGCTGTATCTTTGAATATAAGCAGCCAAATCCCAGTAATCAATAAGCAGCCAAACCCCAGTAATCAATATTCATCTAACATTACTCATATTTAAGGGAATAGCAAGGACACAAACATTCTCTCTAAGACTGACCTTGCATTTCCAAACTTATTAAGTAATGGTAAATGTCATAGTGTGTCTTGAGAGAAGAATGCCAAATTTTCTCATTTAAATCAGTACTTAAATTACAATTTCTTGATGATGAAATACCGTCTGGAATTTCATAAGCAAGTGGTTGCTATTCTGTTGACCTTTTCCCATCCCCTCTTGGATCCATCTTGTTACTTTAATCTCTATTTTAACAGATAAGAACAGGAAGGAGAAAGAGAAAAATGGATAAATTAAATAACATACAATAAATCATATCTGTGATTACCCTTAAAATTAAATTCTGGTTTTGATACTCTACCACAACCACTAGCACCAATTTGTGTTGTGTATTAAATGTATTTAGATCTTTATCGTAAAAAATTACCCTTATATATTAGTAGTTTTAGAAGTTAAATAATTCTCTGTAATATAATTTTTTTCATGAAAGATCCTTTTTTATCTTCCATATGCACCTGCTGTGGGCATCTGAAATTTTCCAGGCTAGGGGTCAAGTTAGAGCTGCAGCTACCAGCCTTTGCCTCAGCCACAGCAATGCTGCATCCAAGCCTCATCTGGGGAGTCTCAGGATCCTTAACCCACTGAGCAAGACCAGGGATTAAACCCTCATCCGCCTGGATACTATGTCAAGTTCTTAAGCCACTGAGCCACAAAATGAGCTTCCTGAACAATATTCTTTATGACGTGTCAGCATGTGGATCTGTGAGTTTTTCCTACTGTGACCTCATGAGCTTCTTGTGTGTGTGTAGATTATTTTTTATTATTTCTAAAGTATCTTTCTCTGCCCTTTTCTCTCTCTCATCTACTTCTGAGACTCCCATGAGTCTCATAATGTCCCACAGGCTCCTGAGGCTCTCATTTATTCTTCACTCATTTGTCTTTCCATTCCTCTAAATGGATCATCTCAGTTGACCTATTTGTAAGTTCATTCATTCTTTTGCTTGCTGTTGTTGAGTTTCTGTAGTGAATTCTTTATTTCAGTCACTGTATTTTAACTTTCAACTTATTTTCAACTTTTAACTTTTCAACTTCTAAATTTCTATTTGAATGTTTTCTATAATTTATGCATCTATATTTAGTGATAAATCACTCTATTTTCATTTAGTTATTGAGATATGGATTCCTTTAGTTCTTAGAACATATTTTAAATAGCTGACTTAAAGTCTATGTCTAGTAAGTCCAACACTCAGGCTTCACCAGGGACAGTTTCTATTGATTGCTTTATTCCTTGTGTATAGACCATACTTTCTTGCTTCTTTGTATGTTTCAAAATTTGACATTTTAAATAATAGAATGTGGAAACTGTAGAAATCAAATTCTCCTCCACCCCGTGGTTTGCTATTCCTTATTTGGTGACTTTTCTGAACTAATTCTGTAGTCTGAATTCTTTTTCATGTATAGCCACTGAAAACATTATTTCTCTGGCTCCATCAGCTCTTTCAATTGCAGTCCTTTTCAAATTCATGCTAACCAGTTTCATGATTTTCCACAAGATGTCATACATGGACTCCTGCATTCAGACACTCATTCTGGAGATTGAGAAAACAGCTTTAATGTCCAGGGAAGCTGCTATCACCATTGTTTCCCAGTTGAGGCAGAGACTGAGTCTTCTTTCTGAGGAGTTCATCACATCATATTCCTCATAGAGCGGGCACAAGGGAGATGTGCCTCAATTCCTTGGTCAAAATGGAATTACATTGTGTAATATATTTCAATAGTCTTCAGTATGGGCAATGCATAACTCTATGAGGGAAATATTCCAGGATACACTAGAATGTATCCTTATACATGCTCTACCCCCCTCCCACCCATATATAGTACCAGAGTGCTACATATGTTACAAGTGATAAGATTACTCCAATATCATATCATATGAAAGGCCGTTGTTTACACTGGGGGTCACTCTTGTTGCTGTATATTCTATGGGGTTAATATGTGTACAGTGATGAATATCCAGTATTGTAGTATCATACAAAATATTTTCATTGCTTTAAAAATCCTCTGTTCTCTCCCTATTCATTCCTCTTTTCTTCAGGACATTATTAATATTTTAATTTCTCCATAGTTTTGCCTTATCCAGAATGTCAAAAAGTTGGAATCATACAGTATATAATAGCTTTTTAGGTAAGCATCTTTCTCTTAGTAATATGTACTTAAGAGTTTTCCATGTCTTTTCATGGCTTGATAGCTCATTTCTTTTTAGTGCTGAATAATATCCTATTCTCTAAATGTACCACAGCATATTTATCTGCTCATCCACTAAAGGACATCTTAGTTGCCTCCAAGTTTTGGCAATTATGGATAAAGTTGCTATAAATATCCAAATTTAGGTTTTTGATTTGAAAAAAAATTGCAGTTCGTATGGGTAAATACCAAAGGGTACTGCTTCTTGATCATATAGATAATATAGTAAGACCATATTTAGTTTTGAAAGAAACCAGCAACCTGTCTTCCAAAGTGATGATAACATTTTACTTTCCTGTCAGCAGTGAATGAAAATTTCTGTTGCTCCACATCCTCACCAGCATTTGGTGTTATCAGTGTTCCAATTTTGGTCATTTTAATAAATACATATTTTTTTAAATTTCAATTCTATGACAATATCTTTTTATATACTTTCATGCCATTTGTATATATTCTTTAATGACGTATATCTTTGGGTCTTTTGCCCGTTTTTAATGAAGTTTTTAATTTTCTTATTGTTGAGCTTTAAGAGTTATTTGTATATTTTGGATAAGTGCTTTTTCAGGTGTGTCTTTTGCAAATATTTTTCTCTTGACTTGTGACTTATCTTTTCATTCTCTTAGTATTGTCTTACCCAGAGTAAACGTTTTTAATTTTAACGAAGTCTGGCTTATATAAATATTTCTTTCATGGATTATGCTTTTGGCATTGTGTCTAAAAATTTATAGCCATTCATCTATTGAGAGACACTTAGGTTGTTTATATCTTTTGGCTATTGCAAATAATGCTGCAATATTATTCCACAAAAAAGGAATGGAAACAATACTAGATAGAGGTATTAAAGCCTGGATTCAGCTCCAGTTCTGCCATTATCAACCTATGTGATCTTCAAGAGGCAATTACCTCCCTGAGCCTCAGCCACAAAGAGAGGTTGCACTGTAAAGTCCTTGTGAGTTCTAAAATATAATTATTTTATAAAAATAAAAACAAAATTAGGTACATAGGTATGCACATATTGTTTTGAGTAAGTCTTTTCATTTTCTTTAGGTAAATATCCAGAAGTGAAATTTCTGGATCATATAGTAGTTCTGTTTTTAATTTTTTGAGGAACTTCCACACCGGTTACACCATTATATAGTGGCTGCACCAATGTACATTCCCACCAAAAGAGCAAAAGTATTACCATTTCTCCATGTCTTCACCAACACTTGTTATTTCTTGTTATTTTGATAATAGTTTGACAGATGTGAGATATCTTTTTGTAGTTTTGATATGCTTTCCCCTGATAATTAATGATGTTGAGTATCTTTTCATATGTCTGTTGGCCACTTGAACATCTTGTTTGAAAAAATGTCTATTTGGGTCTTCTACACATTTTAAATCAGGTGATTTGTTTTTTAATATTAAATTGTATATGTTCTTCATATATTTTTAACACTAGTCCCTTATTTGATAAAAGATTTGCAAAATCTTCTCATATTCCATAAGTGACCTTTTCATGTTGTTCGTGGTTCTCTTCATATTGCAAAAGCTTTTTAGTTTGCTGTGGTCTCATTTATTTTTGTTGTTGTTGTTGTTGTTGTCTTTGCCTAAGAAGGCAGGTCCAAGAATTATCACTAAGTCTGATGTCAAATAGTTTATTGCCTATGTTTTCATCTAGAATTTTCATATTTTCAGGCCTTATATTAAAGCTTTAAGTCCATTTTGAATTTTTTTTCTGTATTTGGTATAAAACAGTGGTCCAGTTTCACTCTCTGCTTGTAGAAGCCAGTTTTCCCAGCACCACTTTTTTTTTTTTTTTTTTTTTTGCTGCTCATGTAGCATGCAGAAGTTCCCAGGCCAGGGATCAAACCCAAACCACTACAGTAACCCCATCCACAGCAGTGACAACACCAAGTCCTTAACCACTAGGCCACCAGGGATCTCCAATACCATTTATTAAAGAGACTGCTAAGTTTCAATTCTCTATCCATCTGTCTGTCCCTTCAGTTAGGCTGGGGGGTGGGGCAGGGGCAGCAGTTTGCCATGTCCTCATTTCTCTGTTGAATTTAAGAATAGTAACTGGTTTTTCAGTTTGCCCAGGTTTTTACTTGTTGATAGGATGGAGTGGCAACTTCTAACCTCTCATATGCTGGACTGGAAACGTCCTAGACACAAATTTTCAGCTTCTAAATTTTCTATTGTGTATTTGTTTTGCATCCAGAGACAATGAAGTGTTTCCTTTTCTATATCATGTTCTTTTTTATAATCACTCTCTTTTCATTGTATAAAAGAGAAGTACGTCTCTCCATCATTGTATGTGTCACTATGGCAGGCTGAGAATATAGAAGTCGCTGCATATCACATTAATAAATAATTCTAATTATTAGTGGCAGTCAAATATCTTTTAATTAAGGTATTATATGCTTCATGTCTTTTTCAGTCATACATATTTATGTTTAGGGTGGCAGTGGGTTATTAGAAACTGTAATATGGTTCATGTTGGAATATTATAAATTAAGACACACTGTAGAGTGGGCAGCATGACTAATTTTTATTTTACAGACTTGGTTCATTGGTGAAGAATTAAGGGAACAAGGATATGCAAAGCAAAGAGAATATATGTACAAAATATCCAAAGTAGTGCAATACCAATTTGCTGCCCACTCTGCATCTGCACCATTCTGGGAAATGAGGAAAAGCTTGAGGAATACTCTCACACATTCTGTCTGAAGCTCCAAAGTAGGCTTAAAGCACATGTTAAGATAGAACCATGCTATTAAAAAATTACTGTCAAAGATGTAGTTAAATTTATTATTTTATTTTTCACAGTTTTTGCATATATCATATTAAACAACATATATCCACATGAAAGACTATAATGCACCTAAATAATCATCTGACAACTTTTGAAAACATTTTTAGTTTACTTTCCAGAAATTTAATGTGCAATAAATCATCTTGCAACACTAGGTTGTTTGCAATTATTTGTTGTCTAAAAATTACAGAAAGACTTACTTGATGTATAGGTCTTAATCATGATGGATCACTAAAATTTATTTTTGGTGCTAGATCACAATGTGAATTTTAATATATAAAAAGGAGGTTTAAGAATTAGGGGATACTTTATAAAACTTCCTTAAAATTCCCACTTATTCATGTGATTAAATTTTCATATATATATATATATATATATATATAAAGTAGAATAAATTTGTTATTAAAGTGTCTCAAAATAGCAATAATTATTAATTCATGCATAAGTGAAACATTAGAAAGAAATATTTCTAATAATATTTTACTGTAAATTTTTGTTACCAGTGAAAATCTGGGTTATATCATGCTATTTTGAAAAATTCTGCACTAACAGTAATTGTAAGAACTCAATCCAAAAGAAAAAAATGGCAGAAATACATAATTACCAGAACCTTCAAGATTTGAGATTAAAATACAAAATTTTCCTGCAGGGTAATATTGTTGGATTATCAAAAACAGTACTTACAGATAACATTCTGTTTGAACATGGAATGGATATGAGTTCAAGAAGAGAAAGAATACAAACGTTTCTGTGACTGAGGAAAGAGTTTGTGTATTTTTAAACAAATCAAGGGCAGTGTGAACTTGCTAGTTGTTTAGAGGACTGAAATCATTTAGAAGAGCAATTTAACAGCTTTATTTTTAAAACTTTAGTAATCACAATGTGTTGAATATTATAGGATTTTGAACTATTTAAATTTAAGATGAAAATCTTCAGAAGTCAGTTTATAAATGTACAAGAAGTAATATAATGTAAAAAATTCTTTTGAAATTACAGAAGTAAAGTTTTTGGGAATCATCAGAATAAACTGCAATGAATTATTCTCTAAGAATTCTTTATCTAAGGTAGATTTACTAAAGCTGTACTAAATTTTTCTTACCCCTATTACTTATCATTTTTTTTCCAATTTCATTGAGAGTCAGTAGTGGTTGCTTAGTAATAATCAACTTTTTTCATTCTGTTATTGGCTCATTGACTATGCAAGATGATCTGATTAGCATAATTTGTAATTTAGACTGACCTCTGGAGAATTTTGAATAGCCAGGTGCCAGATGTCATGGACTTGCCTAAGGAAAGTTGAGGCAGCTGTATCTCATTATTCAGCCCTCCTATGGTACAAAAGAGTACTAAAACAGGTTGTTTTATATATTGAGCACATCTGTTGATGACAATTTTCAGAAGCAAAATGCATTTTATTGATAAATTTCTCTAATTTGTATTAATAACAGTTATTTTTATTGACAAGAAATATTAATTCTGAGCTAAATTCTTTCATATATTAGCTCATTGAACACAGAAACTTATGAATTAGCTAATATATTTTAACATCAGTCCAATTTACAATAAAGGAAAAGTCTCAAAGATATTGAGTAATAGGTATAATTTTATATCTCTAGTAAATTGTAGAGCCAGGATTTGAATGCTGGAAGTTGCCTAATGCCTACGTGCCACTATATTTTCTACTGGGAAAGTCATACATATTAGACCTTGGACAGCACATCTTAGATCACTTCTGATGTTGACTTGGAGCAAAAGTTCTGTCTAGACATCATTAAAAATGTATATTTTCTTCTGTACTAAAATGGTACCTTGGAAATTGTCAAACAGATATTACATCTGTCAGCACATTTATGATATGAAATAAACAAGCTAAGCAACGTTTTCTCACCCTTGCCACAATAAAAGAAAGTTTTGAGTACTGTGTAAAGGAATAATGCTAACGAGACATTCTCTGGATGGAAACTATCTTGTTAGAAAACTTGATTTACAGCACATATAAAATAAGTGCTGAAGCAGATCTTGTTATTTGACATTGGAACCTAATGCTGAAATATTTCTACCGTATTTCATGGATTTATTTATTGAAACTTATAGATTCAGATTCCTAGATAAAGAGCTCACTTTGGTAATGTTGTTAGTCTCTTAACAGAAAAACACATCAGGAAGCCTCTCTATTGATTTGAATCATTTCCATATATCTTCCTTTAAGATCTGGGAGGCTAGACTATTGAGATATGATAGCTCATAATTAAGGACAGGAGGCTTTTGCGTGGAATAGAATGGGAGTAGTTAAAAGGATTTGGAGAGTCTCATTTTCAAATGCCTTTATTTACATATTGAAAAACTAAGGCCTAGGGAGTTCAAATGTTATGTAAAAATTCACACAGGTTACTTTCACACTTATATGTAACATACAAATTACTTTCTTTGTTAGATATTATTTTTTCTCAAAAATTCCTGATTGTGGGAGAGCAGAGCAGAGTGCTTTCTTTCTTCCTTTTCTTTCTTCTTCTTCCTTTTTTTTTTTTGAAAATTGTGACTTTCAATGTGTTCCTAATTTCAGGTTGACTGTTTGACACTTCTTGGTTCTTTTTACATACAGAGGAGAGCAGTAAGCCAGATCAGGCCTACAAATACACCTCTGCTTAAGCCTCTGGTTTTGAAATTTTGTTATTGGACAAAAGGGTACTCTATTATAAGCCTGACATGCAATCAGCCTTAACAGCCTTTAAATACTCTAGGAGGCAGGCAGCACTGTGAACTAGGAGAGATTGTAAAGTGAATCAAACTGGGTAGGGAAAGTAAGGAGTATGGAGAGCCAGAGACCCTATGCCTCATTTGGGGGACAGAGAAATATGGCTCCAATATTACCAGTTATTCCCATGATTCATAAAAACCAAAATTCACATTTTACCATGAAATCTCCCAATATTTAAATATTGTAAACAAAATTTTAATTTTGTGTAAACTCTGTAAGCCAAGTACATTACGTTTCTCAGATGTAAGGGACGTATGTGTTAAATGGAATGTAAACCACAGGCCACCAACATGTGAGTTAGGAGATTTAGCCATGCCAGACTCCCAAGCCAAGAATCATTTCCATCAGTGAAATTAGAGCTAGTACCCAGTGGTATCCAGCATACATGGCTGACCGGAACCTACTTGAAACCCTGCCATGTCTGGTCATCCTAAAACTCCCTTAGATTTCTTATTAGTTTTGATTAGTTCTCTGATCTCTGGGGGATAGGTCAATGTCTTGAACTCCAGATGTTCTGGTAGACCTTTTGCAAGAATCTTCCACTGAGAAGAGCAATTATATTTACTTACACATAACCTAAAGCACTAATTGAAG
Organism: Catagonus wagneri; assembly: GCA_004024745.2. NCBI lineage: Eukaryota > Metazoa > Chordata > Mammalia > Artiodactyla > Tayassuidae > Catagonus > Catagonus wagneri. Next base: position 573,684 of record PVHT021183695.1, on the reverse strand, counting down.
ACATGCTCCAACTTAAACTCATCACCCAGAATAAAAACCATCACCTATTTTTCTTCCAATACTCCTACTTGCTGAAAATCCATGCTACCTTTCAGCACCCTCCAGGTTAGCTTCTTTGAAATCAGCATTCACTTGAATCAAGCCTCCATGTGTAAACCATATGTTAGGCAGCATATTTGAAATTACTCATTGCCTGTATTGGAAACAGGCATGGCCCAAATCCCCAGCAACCACAGTGTTCTGTACCCTCAGCATCACAACAGTCCCTGCTTATAATCTAAGTCAACTGACTACAACAATTTTAGAAATTGTTTGAACTAATTTAGGTTCTGTGCCAAGACTTATCAAGCACCCAGAAAGTGGGAATTTGCATGTTTTGATAGTCCTTTATACACTTGGTACTTTATTCATACTTCACTTAATCCTTCCAATACTCCTGTGAAGTATGTTTACTAACCCAGTTATAGAGAAAAGGAACTTAAAGTCCATGGGAATACATAAAGGTTATCAACCTCAAAATAAGGAATCAAATCCCAAAGTCCAGAATTTTGTCATATTAATTTTTTGACTAAATTATTTTCAACATAGAACTGAGAAAATTTTGAAAGCAAAACAAAATGAGAAAATGTTATCTACAAGTTTAATAGCCAAACATAATTTTATTTAATTCTTGCATAACCCTCAATTTTAAAATATTTTTTATTTTAAAATGTTGGGATATTACAGTATGATTTTTTAAATTACCTATATCTTGGGAATATTTTCTCATTATTAAATAGTCTTCTAAATGTAACTTCTATATCTGCAGAGAAATAACATTTTATACATTTAGCAAAATGTATTTATTTACTCCACTAATGTTAGCCATTTAAGTAACTGAGGTTTTATTCTTTTATAAACAATGATGCAGTGAATATAATCGAGGTTAAAACTTTGAAACAAACAACTATGATGCAATGAGTGGGTTGAAGCAAAGGCATCATTTTAAGATATTTTTTCCAGAAGTTTGATTTTAATTTCTTACTAGCAGTGTATGAAGTCTCTTTTACTTAATTTTTCATATCATCAATAGTGTATAAAGCTCCCAATTTAAACATCCAAGTCTTATACTTTATTGTGCTGTTTTGTTCCTAGCAATGTTAAATATTTTCCCCAATATCATAACAGCATCAGGAATTGCAGAGCTTTTTGGGAGGCCCTGACCAAGGCATGCGGAAGTTCCAGGGCCAGGGGTCAATCCCATGCTGCAGTTGTGACCTGTGCCACAGCTGAGACACCACTGGATCCTTAAAGCGCTGCACCACACGGTAGATTCTTTGCAGTTTTTAAGTATGTAAGCTGTTACATTAGATTGTCTGGGTTTAAATTCAGGCTCCACTATTACTATGAGATTTGGGGAAAGTTACTTAACTTTTCTGTGACTTACGTTTCCTCATGTATAAGATAAAAGAATAATAAAAGCATTTAACTCATTTGTTTTGAGGATTAATGGATTAACACTCTAAGTGCTTAGAACATACTTGACACAATTATAAATATACTAAATATTTACTGGTATTTACTAAATGAATTTATCTGTCCTTTGTATTTCTTCTTCTGGCAATATACAGTTCACATTTTGATGTACTTTTCTAGTAAAGGATTTATTTCTCGCATATTGATATTTAAGAGCTTTAAAATTTTTTAGATATTTACCACTTATTTTACAGAGCTTGCAAATATTTTCTCCTAACTTGTCATCCTGCTTTCAATATAGTTTGTGGTGCTTTTTTGTTACTGCCATATATTTCTTCCTTTTATGCTAACTAATCTATAATAATTGCTTTATTAGTAATGTATATCTCTGCTTATAGGCATTGATAGGTTTTCTGTGACAAAAAACAGATGGATATTTATCCTCTGTTAGTTGTTTAGCAATTTGTTCTGTATATTTAAATATTTAATACATTTGGAATTTATTTTTCATATATATCATGATTATTACCTGATGGTTCTTACAGTCTAATGGGAAACATAAACAAATGAACAAGTAATTAAATAGAGTGTTATAAATGCTAAGACAAAGAAACACAGGGTGATAAAGAAATCCACTGGAAAGGCATCGAACACCAGCTTTGAAAGCTAAAGAGTCTTTCCAGATGAATTAATGTCTAAGAGGAAAAAGAGTACCTAGAAAGGCTCATGGTAAAGAACACGTTGCACTAAGAGAAGTTCAGCAGGACTGGAGCTTAGAGAAGGAGGGGGATAAGTAATAAAGAGAAGTGAGGTTGGGCAATATTGGCAGGCACCAGGTAGCAGAGGGCCTCGTAAACCAAAGGGTACCAAGCCCTAACCTAAAAGAAGCAGGATTGACTCTGAGGTTCTAAGTAGCATTAACATTATGTGATTTATATCTTTATTTTTGGGTTTTTTTGTCTTTTTTGCCTTTATCTAGAGCCACACCCGCGGCATATGGAGGTTCCCAGGCTAGGGGTCTAACAGGAGCCGCTGCTGCCGGCCTTTGCCACAGCCACGGCAACATGGGATCTGAGCTGCGTCTGCAACCTACACCACAGCTCACGGCAACGCCGGATCCCTAACCCACTGAGCAAGGCCAGGGATCGAACCCGCAACCTCATGGTTCTTAGTTAGATTCGTTAACCACTGAGCCACGACGGGAACTCCTGATTTATATTTTTAAAAATATCATTCCAGCTTCAGTGCAGAGAAAGGTTTGTAAAGGGGAAAGAGAGGGTGCACAGATCAACTGGGAACTCTTGCTATTATGGGGCAAAATGGAGGTCAGTGGTAGCTCTACTAAGAGAATACAATTCATGCCATGTTACCTGCCTGGAGCAAATTTATAGGGAGGTTGGGGTAATGGAAGTGAGTGTGGAAATAACAAATTCAGTATGTGTGTGTGAGAGAGAGAGAGACAAGAGAGACAGAGATGAACAAAAAGAGAGTGCAGCAATATGGTAGAAGATGAGATTAAATAGCGGTTTAATTTTTTTAGTGTTGTAACAAGGAGCCAACATAGCAGAGCTTAAATACTGATAGGACAGAGCCAATGAATAAGACATTGGATATACAAGACAGATAGTGCATGGTTAATAGTGCAAGGATCATGATGAAGCCAAAAAAAAAATGATGACCAGAGCACCAGTGGAGGGATTGGACTCAGAACAGGAAAGGATATATCATCTATTTTAACAGAGGAGGGAGGTGGGATGGATGAATATAGATGAATTTGTATTTATCAATTTGATGACAGGAATTTTATATTTGATGGTCTCTAATTGCTTTGTGAGATAAAACTTGAGATGATCTCAGTTTACAGGGGTTGCCAGATGCTAAGGAGAACAGAAAGAAACCTAAATGTGTAACAGAAAAGGGCTGTGAAAAGAGTTAAAGGTCTGTTTCATTTTGAAGACAATAAATTTTTAGTGTACTATAGGAATTATGTTTTAGTGTACTATATGGAATTATGTTTTCCTCAGAACAACCAATTGCCTACTAGCCTTTTATTGCATAACCCATCATTCATTCTATTTCGAAATACATGCTGTAGAGCATCTAAAAATGTTTAATCCATTTTTCTTACTAAACAACATGGGTAGTGTGAATGCTTTTGGTCTTGCATAGGTGCCTAGTCAGAATTTGTTGAATGGTTGAATAAATAAGAACATAAATGAATTAGTGATGGATCGGTTTGCAAACCAGGAAGAAGGAATATCGTAAGGTCATATTTTTTTTCAAATATGTGCCAAAGTATTACAAGAAAATATGGGATACATGTGAAATTATATTTTTCCTGAGTTATCAGTTATACTTAACTTCTGTTGTAGGCCATGGTCGGATCAGCTGACCATAGATCCTCCTTCATGGGCTTGGTGGATAATCGCCTGTCATTTACCCAAGTGACAATGGGTGACGCACATGTGTGATGATATTGCATCATTGTTATATAACCTATGGATTATATAGCAAGTTGATTCTGGTTGCACAGTGGAAAATTGTGCCTGAAACTTTGATGTTGGATTCAAATAATATGACTTGGTAAATGTGTTATCTGCAGGTATACAAATATTGTTTCAAGTTGGTCTGGTCCAAGGATCAGCAGGATCTTACCTTGGACACACAGAATATCACCACCACTAGTCCAAGCTCTTCTCCTAGAAACACTGGTGTTTTTTTTCAAACAGCCCAGTATCTATCAGACCCTGTATCTCCATGAGAGGAGTATGACATGTTTGAAAGTCACCATTGTGGTCCGTTCAGGCTGCTTTAATAAAATACCACAGACAGAAATTTTTTTCTTACAGTTTTGGACACTGGAAATCCAAAGTTAGGGTGCCAGAGTGGTCAAGTGATGAGATTTTTGGAGGTTGCAGACTTTCAATTTATTCTGGGACCTCACATGGAAGAAATAGTTAGGGAGCTGTCTCAGGCCCCTTTTACAGAAAACTAATCTTATATCACCTTCCAAAGGCCCCACACCCTAACACTATCACATTTGGTGTTAGGACTTCAACATGAGAATTTTGGGGGGAGGGGGCTGGTTACAAACATTCAGACCTTTAGCTGTGGCCACAGAAATAAACTGTAATATCCATCTGAAAGCATCCTTAATATGATAGAGCAAAATTACAGGCTCATACTTAATAAATAGCGTGGAATTTTTAGTAGTGTGAAACCACTTTTAAAGAAAATCAACTAGCACTGCATAATATAGAATCATGACAGACACTTTGGCAATTTAGAGAAACTGGTATTTTTACATAGGATTCTATGCTATCCTTTGTGTCACTGGAAAATTATGTATAACTTTCTTAGACATCTTGAAAAATTGATCCCTAACATTGAAAAGTTCATCTTAGTGCTTTTAATGAGATCATCCGTACTTCCTTAGTCTCACTAGTTTAATATTCCAATTCACAATAGTCATCGCCAACTTTAGAACATTCATAAAAATTATATTTGACAAATATCTGACTACCACACTTAAAATTCCTGAAATTAAAGATATGATGGAGTTTCCAATGTGGCTTAGCAGTAATGACTCCAACTACTCTCGATGAGGATGTAGGTTTGATTCCCAGTCTCACTCAGTGGGTTAAATATCTGGTATTGCCATGAGCTGAAGTGTAGTTTGCAGAGGTGGCTTGGATCCCACGTTGCTGTGGCTGTGCCATAGGCTGGCAGCTACAGCTCTGATTCGACTCCTAGCCTGGGAACTTCCATATGCCACTGGTGAGGCCCCAAAAATGACAAAAATTAAATAAAGATACGATAAAACATTGAAAATGAATGAAATTTTGTGATTATATATATATAAATATATATATATATATATATATATATATATATATATACACATATATACACACACACACACTTGAACTATGAAGTCTTGCATTTGAGGGTTCAAATCTTACCTCCTCAATGTAGTAGTAGTTTGATTTTAGTTACCTGTCTTGTGTAAGCTTCAGGTTCATCGTTGGAAAAGGAGAATGATAATTACAGGCCCTGATAGTTTTATTATAAAAATAAAATAATACATGTAAAACAACTAGCATTTCATATCAATATTAGCTAAAATATCTTTTGGAATTACCGCTATATCATTAGAATTACTAGTTTTACCTCTAGAGTACATTATTTACTGTGTCAAAAAATTAGTAAAAAATAGTTGACTGGCTTAACTGATTAACTGTTTTAAAACCCAGTTCATTAAAAGATTTCCTACATCTAAATAAAGGAAGATTCTAACTATGCATATCTGTTTTAAAAATTCTACATTTAACCTAACTAAACATACAGTAAAAGTAACAAATCTCTTCATATTAAATTTCCTAAGTTATAATAGACTGTGGGTGGGGGGCAAGAAAAGGCCCTTGGGTGAAAAACAGAAGTAATAATGTTTATTTGGACAATGTCTGTTTTCTAAACTAACTTCAAAAATTATACTCGACATTACTGACTCAAATTCATAACTAAGAGAATTCATTATATTGCATGTAAATACATAGAGATATTTAATTGGCATTTTTTCATAAGTCAAAGAGAAATGTTTTTATTATAACACTGAGGATATGTGTCTGTAAACACAGATTTAAATAACTGACATATAAATACATTTGTATAATATCAAATTTTTATAGGCATAAGTTCTTTTTTTTTTTTTTGTCTGAATTACAAATGACAAATTTTTGGCAAATAGAGCAGATCAGCCAAGAAAATGCCAGTTGGATATTTGCATTTCTCTCTCATAATCTTAAAGGTTAGAGAAATGACCTCTAACATCTTTTTACTTCAAAATACAAATGATTAATCTGTCCTTCCTTATACCTTTTACTGTGAAATGCAGTGCATTTTCCCTAATCCCTTTTCATGTAATCATCATATATTCTTATAAGTCAAAAGAATAGTAAAAAAGTAAATCTAGATTCATAAAAGTGTTCACACCCAAAGAATCATAAAAAATTATTCAAGGAATAAGATAAAACACACTGAAAGGAGTAAGAGAGTATAAAGAAAAATTATGACCTCTGCATTAATGCAATTGAGCCATGCAACCTCAAGGAAGTAGCTTAAACCATCCTTAATTTTGTCAGTTAATAATTGAGAGGATTGGACCATGTGAAAACAGTTCTTTTGAGCTCATTTCTGCCTAAATTAGTTAGGGTCTGTTTCTCTTAGTTGCAACCAAGAATTCTGAGTGATTCAACCTCCCACCTACTTGATTTCTCCTTCTGTTCAAGACTGAGTTTATTAACTTCCTTGTATATGTGTCCTTTGTTATGAGCTGTTTCAAAATCATTGAGTAAGAGGTGAGATGTGACTAAAATATAGCACACCATAATGGTTCTAGCAAACCTTCCCTTTTTTTGCTGAAGACATTTTGTCTCCTAGAAACTTCTCTTGCTTCAAATATGTATAGTTGTTCAATTCAGTTTCCACATGGCATTCTATTTTCTGTTCTATAGTCTATAGTCATCATTATCTTAAGTACTCCCCCCACACAATCATTGCACATTATTACTTGTCACAGTTATTTGTTTCAGACTTTCTCAGTTAGATTTTCACTTACAAAGCTCATACCCATGTAGTACTAAAGTGCCTAAGTGTATTCTGCTCTATCTCACTTCATTCAGTTCCACAATTCTGAATAACATTCTCGTCAGAACTCAGGCTAATACATCTTTGGAGAAGCAATCATATATATGCAACCTATTCCACATCATCTCTGCTACAGGAACACATTTGTACACACAGTGCTGACTAGAGCCAGGTCTTGTAAAACATAAGGTACTCAGGCTTATGCAGTCTTGAAAGCCACATAGTAAAGTTTAAAAGCAAGCGTTTTGGTTATTTTTTTTTCCTTAAGGATGAAAGGACATGATGAAATTTCAATTTAAGTGAATTAGTCTGGGCTTTATTTCTTCAGCAAATTTGTTGGGAGACTTCCATGTATTATACACGCTTATAGACATTAATAACATGTCATTGAATAAAATGAATTATATTTCTGCCCTAATGTATCTGATTCACACACACACACACACACACACATATATTCCATAAATACAAATAACTATGGAATTGTTGATTGGAAAAGTGCAAAAGAGAGGCTCAGAACGGTAGTAGAACAAGTGTGCCTGTCGTACAGGGAAGGCAGATGTTGGGTGAGTAAGGCTTTCTTTATGAAGGGACATTTAAGCAACGAACTCAGGAATGAATGATAAATAAAACAAGGAGGATGTAGAAGTATGCCCCCAGGCAAATGAAGAGTCCCAAGCATTGGCAAGAGTTCTGATACAGGAAAAGCATGGAATTTTGGGGACTAAATGAAGTCCAAGGCAGATGAAGTACAAGGATGAGTAGGGGTGTGTTATGAGCAGAAAAAGTCAGAGCTATGTTATGTAAGGCAAAGCTTCACGTGGCCATGTTAAGAATATTGGTCTTTATTGCAGAACAATGAAGAACTAATGAAAGAACTGACACAGGGAATGCCCTGAAACACTTGATTGAAAAAATGCTCTGTGGAAAGAGGTCAGTGTGAGGAAAGTGTGAACCTAAGGAAACCAGTTTAAGGGCCATTTCAGTAATCCTAGCAAGAGATGACAGTGGCTTAGACGATAGAGGCTGTAGGAAATAGGAAAGAATTGGAAACCCTTAAGAGATATTGAAGAGATAAAGAAGACTGAGTACAGAAGGAAAGTGAGTGCTTGAAAGTAATCGTGAGATTCAGAATTTCAACTTGAGCAATTAAATGGCAGTGATCTTACTTACTCTAAGAAACTGGAGAGGAGGCCCAAGGTAGAGGTGGGAGAAAATTCACACTTCGACATGCTAATTTTTAGGTATATTTGAATTAAATAGCAGTGTATGTAGGGTTATGGAGATAAGAAGAGAGCACTAAACTGGAGAAATAAATTCAAGAAAGTCAGTGTAGCAATCCTGATTAGAGTCACGGGGCATAACACTTTAGTGAGCAGCATGCATGGGGTCTGAAGCAAGGAGACGAGGGCCAGTTATTCAGGAGTACAGCATGTAAAGCCCAAGGGAGAAAGATGAGTCAGCCAAAGAAGCTGATAAGCAATAAAGAGAAAAACAGGGGGAAAACTCTGTGGTTATTAAGCCCAAAGGAAGAGAGTGTCCCACAAAAGGGAATAACCAGTGATACACACAGTTTTTGAGATTCAAAGTAAGAAAAGGGGTAGAGAGGGTAGATTGGAGGTGGCCGAGGCTGGGGGAAAGGCAAGTGAGTGGCTCTAACTGCAACTCAAGAGCATAGTTAGGAGGCCCAAAATGAGGCCCTTGTGTGTTACCTTCAATTAGGTCTGAAAATCAATGAATGGAAATTTAGAGGAGCTAAAGCAATAAGAAGTTTTTAAAGCTGGGGGATATATATATCACTCATATCTATATGAATGATAAAGGAGGGAAAAGTCTAGAGAAGCATCTGAGACTTCCATGTGGCACCCCGGAAAATTTAAGGAGTGAAAGAAATGAGGGTGTTTGGAAGAAGATTGCATCTGAAAGAACATGATGAGTTCTACTCCACTGTCAACACTTTTGTCACTCTCTGAAGTCATGGAAATTTTCTATTTTCCCTTAATTTTAATCCATTTTTGAAACTGGTGTTAGAAAAATCAGTTATCACAAATTTGATGACATGAGCGAAAAATGGAATGTCTAGTACAAAAACTTGGTCTCACATTTGGCATTAGGCTTTGGTAAATTTATCCACCATTAGTTAATAAAGACTTGGATATAAGTGGGATCTCTCCACACATATTTTCATATAAATTAAACATTCAGTTTCTTTGATGATATGGGCTGTTTAGAGAGCTATAGCTGACTCTTATTCCATAAGTGTTTTTAAGCTGCAAAATGATTTTCTATATAAGGGAATTGACAAATTGATATAGAGGACTTGTGATGCTCTTGAAAAATATTTCTTGTAAATTGTGTTTTAGCTGAATTTGTTTCATCACTTCATGTCTGCTAATAAGACATCTCTTTGGCTGAGAATGGCTTTTGGCTCATCCAAGTAAAACTCACCTGCTGTGCTGTTGCAGACATGGAACAAGACTTGTCATCCCGTTCTCTTCAGCAGAATATGAGCTCAGCATGCAGAGTGGTGAAGCCAGCAGAGGGACACTCCAAGAAAGGGTTTATAACTGTGCTTGGGCAGCACAAGTGGTTTTACTTCCTGAGGATCCACATGACATGCCAAATTAAATATTTTCACCCCCATGCTTATTAACATTTTAGTGACTCTTCCTAACATCCCAACTATCTTATGACATGGTAGATGTCAAAAGAACTATGCACTTATAGTGGTCATATTTTAAAAACACAGTATGTGTAGCACAGATTGGTCTAAGAGATTTGACATATCACTGTACAGCACTAACTGGTCATCAAATTGGGCAAGTATCAACATTTGTTGCTAGTATGTTTCACAAATTGGCATTATTCTGCCACCTCTAAAACTGTTCCTTTTTCATGCATGGTTTTGTTTCATATAAATGTAATGACAGCCTCAAAACCGTACTGGCAGACCCACAAGATTCTATTATGCCACAGAATTGCCTCAGAGGAAATGAATCACTTTGGAAGTATGAAGAACATTTTCACTTCTTATCCCGGAAGGAAACAAAGCTAAGAAGCTTAGGAAACAGTCAAGAGGAAAAGAGTTATACTCTTTATAATATTTATAAAGCCAGATTCTATTACCTTAGGACAGGAAGTTCCTTCCTTTTGGATCACAGCGATTTCATGGAAGCAATATGAGAGTACTTCAGAGAAGCATTTGTTATAGAAATTATCTAACTAATCCTCATCTCAGGCTGTAGGGGCTCAGTAGAGGCATCTGCCAAGTAAACATGTATTCCAAGGCCAGGGTTGGAATAACTGGAGAGATAAGTCTGAGCCTGACTCTTTATGGGTACCAAGTATTGATCTGTAAGTCAAAAACCCAAGAACCAAAAGGGTTAACAAGCTAAAGGTTGAATTTAAATAATCAATTAAAATTGGAGTGCAGCCAATTAGAGTATACAAAGCTGAAGACTTGAGGTTTATCTTTAGTCATTAAATTAATTCACAGTCTTTATTAAGCACCTACTATATGCCAAGCACTATTCTTAGCTTTTCGATAAATTCAGAGAAAAAAAAAAAATCAAATAACAATCTCTGTTTTTTTAAAACCTAACTTCCGGTTTGAGGGCTGGGGGAAAATAATGCTCTGTGGACATAATAAGTATGTGAATTATGTAACTATTAGAAAATGATTAGTGCTATGACAAAATTTAAATTGGAACAGGGTAATGTGGATTAGACACGTCAAAAGGGGGACAGTTTGCAATTTTAAGAGGATCAGTGCAAACCTCATTGAGAAAATGACATTTAAGCAAAGATTTGAAGAAGATAAGGAGGTATCTGAGGAAATAATAGCCCAGGCAGAAGGAACAGCCAAGAGTGCGCTGTGACAAAAGTATGCCTTAACCATAACAGGCTCAGTGTGCTTTTGTGTTGAATTGGCCTCAAGGTTAAATAATATGTGAGCATTATCAAAGCTTACTGACTCCTCTAATTTCTCAGTGGCTGCCCAAAGTGCTTATCTTTAGTCATCTGTGTTATGTCCATTATTCCCCCTAGAGCTTTTGCAGTATTTGTCCCCTTGTATGACTCAGATGCTCCAATTCCAAGTATACAACTGGGAATCTGCTTTCATCCAAGAATGTCTATGGGCAACTTAACCAAATACCATTGCTGTGAGTAGAGTGGATCCAGGTGGACCACTGTGGGTGGTAGACAGAATAATGGCGCCCAGACATGCCTACACCCTAATCACCAGAACCTCTGAAAAAGTTACCTTACATGGGAAAGGGACTTTAGTAGGAACATCATCCTGGATGTTCCAAGTGAGCCACAATATAATCACAGGAGTCTTGATAAGAGGGTTATATAAGGGTCAGAATCAGAAAGAGAGAGATTTGAAGTATCTGTTGCTAAATTTGAAGATGAGGAAAGGAGCTAAGAACCGAGGAATGCAGGCAACTTTAGAAGTTGAAAAAAGGTAAGAAAATGGATTCTCCCCTAGATCCTCTAGAAGGAACTTTGATTTGGGGGATTTTGCCCTCTATAACTGTAAGAGAGTACATTACAGTGGACTTAAGGTGCAAGATATATCGTAGTCTGTTACAACAGCAAGTTGGAGGAGGTCACCAAGAAGACATGACCACCAGTTGACCCTTGAGCTGGACCCAGGCAATTGGAGGCTTCCTTTCCCTTCCCTGTCCTTGGAGTGCATGTTCTGTTTGCCTTACTGATTACCAGAAGCCTTGAAATGGAAATGTGGAGTTGAGACTAACTGGACTGTGTATGTGACAGAACACAGATAAGACCTCTCTATAAACTTTTAAGATTCTGGCAAGCAGGCACGAAATCTACTTGTTTTGCAGCTGCCCTTGCTTATAAGCCTGCCACCTACCAATATGATGTGGACTGCCCTTTCCTTCTGTCCCTCCCTGTCCTCTGTTTGGGGGCCTGTTTCAGATTACACCGGTGAAGCTCCAGAGGAGGGTGCAAAGCAACACAACAATAGGAAACTGAAGCAGTACATCATTAGTCTGGATTCATTTGCCCTGAGGCACCTCAGTCTCAGGATTTCTGCTGGTCCCAAAGATCAGGGAATATACTGAGTTCTGCAGATTGGGATGAAAGTTAGAGACAAAAGTTTTTTCAGTGCCTCCTTGACTTTTGTGGACAGCAACCTTACAGCTCATAGAAACTATTTCCCAGATTTATTAGAAAGCCTCAGTAACTCATGCCAGGTGCTACAGATTTCCTGGGAATCCCCAACCCAGCCCAGACCCAGAGTAACTCAAAAAGTGTGATTACATATAGATTGACCTTGGTTTATAGGTCGTCAAAGAGTTATTCACATCATTGCTTTTTCCTCTATATACTACATTGTTCTTCTATTACCTTGAAAAAGCTAATGTTTTAAATCAGCATTGGCAGATTTGAAAAGACTCTTCTATTTTTAAGACTTATAGCTCTGGGAGGTGGGTAGTATTTTGAGAACATTTGTATTCTAGTTTATACATTCAGTGTAGAATGTATCATTATCTATTGATAAGATAGCAATTAATACACAGAATAGACTCTTAGCCCTTTTGAAAATCGTATAGCCTTGAACAAGTCACTTTGCCTTGCCATACCACTCCTAGCCTCTTAGAAATGTAATAATCCTCAAGGTTATTAAGAGAATAAATGTTCGGAGATGCCTGGAAGAAGACCTCAGAGGTAGAATTTCATAAATATTTAAACCATAAAGTGTTGGAACTGGAAAGCACCTTAGAAATGAAATGATCCAAGACTCATTCTATGTGTAAGGAAACTTCTGGACAAAGAAATATAGTGCTTATACAGTGTCACATAGCTGATGAGGGACAGATACAGTGTCACATAACTGGTGGAGCATGGCTCTCTGAGTGCCCTCCCAGACTACATTTGAGGCAGCAGATAGATGGGTCCCAGGCTGAGCAATTGGAATCTGTCTCCTGTGGACAGATTATTCAAGATAAAGTTTATGGCAGGAGCAAGGAGGAGCTCCATCCTGCTTGGATAAAAGATAGAGACCACATATTTCTCATTCTTGAAATCAAGGAGATCTCCAGAGCTACGCATGCATTGAAAAGTTCCTCAGGGGTCAGAGAAGGGAGGGGCGCCAGTACATCCTGTCAGTTTCCCAGAAACCCTTATACTAGAATCAACCTTCGTTAAAAGATATGTGTGCACAAATGGGAGGTCCTTGAGTCAGGACAAATGTGAATTCAAAGCCAGATGAAGCAAGGTGACAAGATAGAGGAAGCCCAGAAGGACTGCCCCATACAAGTGATTTAAACCACCTCGAAAACAAGTGTCACTCTTTTCTCTCTCTGTCTGTCCTTCTGTCTCTCCCCACCTTGAAGTCTGCCCATACTTTCTCTGTGCATATATTCTCCCTTAATAAACACTTTGCTTCACTACTATCAGTCTCTCTGGTGATTTTCTTTTTCTCCAAATGGACAAGGATTGGAGACCTACATCAAGTGGTTAGGGTTCAGGGCCCTCACCCCAGCCATCTGAGAACACATTAATTTTAATATACCCTTTTATTCCCCCAAAGAATCCAAAGTCCTCAAAAGCATAAGCAGAGCTCTTTAAGTCTTTATTACAACTTTCTTTTCTAATACCTCAACAACTGTTAGTTACCAATAGTTTGCCTTTTTACTAAGACTAAAAGTGATACTACCCTTTGGGTTAGCAGTTTCTTCACGATGAGCCTAGATGAATAAGGAAGTAGAAGTAGGAAGGCTTTGAATAAGCAACTTTTTAAGTACATGAAAACTATTGTTTCCCTCAATTTGGTTTCCTTGTTTTTGGCTTGAAAAAGTTTTTATGTTATTCAGCTCTTTTAAATATCATGTGACAAAGAGTCATTCCTATATCTATGAATACGTTTTTCCCCCTCTAATTTCTCCTAACCTAGTTCATCAGAAACTTCAAAATAATTTTTCTTTAGTTATTCCTCTTCAGAAAAACAGGAAGAACACCAAAAAGCTTAAGGATGTGAACAGAGGAGGAAATTGTTATATAAATGGCAGATAAGAAGTAAAGAGGTTTTCCTGAATGCCTTAACTCATGCCCCTTGCCTTCTTCAAGGTGGCTTAGTGTAGAAAAAAAGGAATTCTGAGTACTCTAGAAGACATGTTTGGGGTAGGACCTCATAGATGTGAGCCTTGCTTTCAGAGTCAAATAAAGGAAAGAAGGCATCATCAGAGCTGAAAAGCAATAGAAGTGAAATAAAAGAATCACCAGGGTGCCACAGGTTACAAAAATCACAGAATATGAAAATTGGGATCAAGGTCTAATTATTGAGATACTCCAGTAAAGTGAAAAAAATCATTGTTGGAATGTCATTTGAATTGGACACATGGGTCCACTGTGGTGGACACATGGGTCCACTGTGGTGAGATTTTTCTAAATTGCATTGATTAAGATTTTTCTTAGTTTGATTCCACAGTCTATCTGTCTTAAAGCAACATTGGAGGTATATTTTATACCACTCAGTCCTTCGTATTTAATATGAGGGAAGCAAGACACTTTTTTTTTTTTGCAATAAGTAGTCATATCCATAAAAGTTTCTCAGACTCTCCTGGTACATAATACAGACTCTTGCATCAGTAGTAGGAAATATGAAGAAAGCGTCCTGCCCCCTTTATGAATTCACAGTCAATCACTTAGAAAATATGTGCTTTCCCTTAGAGAGGATTTCCATGGTTTATAAGACCTTGAAACCTCTGAGATGGGGATTTTTATTTTTATTAATATTGAAAAATGTCACCACTATTATATTTTTATGGTTGGATCCCTGGTGATTATCCATTATGAGTACAGACAACAATTCCACTCAGCACTACTAATATTTTCAAATACCTGAATGAACAAAGGAGTTGTATGATGTTCTGAGAACCACAGGAAAATGTGTTTCTTTCTTTTCTTTTTTGTTTTCTTTCTTTCTTATTTTCTTTCTTTCTTTCTTTTTTGTCTAGTAACAGTAATCTTACATTTAGAAAAATGTTGTGGAAGCTACATATTTAAAAATAAGGCTTTAATGATGGAATAGCAAGGAGTTCCAACTATATTGCACGGGGAACTATATCTAATTACACGTGACAAATCCATATATGTACATGTAATCGGGTCACCACATGGTGCAGTTGGAAAATCTGATAGAAATCTGTAAACCAGCTATAATGCAAAAAAAAAAAAAAAGTAAAAATAAATAAATAAATAAATAAAAATAAGGCAGAATGGGATATCAACCTTACAAATGTTTTCTCAGGTCAGTCTCCCAAAGCAACAGAAATAAAAGCAAAAATAAACCAATGGTACCTAATCAAGCTGACAAGTTTTGCACAGCAAAGGAAACCATTAAAAAAAAAAAAAGGACAGCTCACAGAATGGGAGAAAATAGTTTCAAATGATGCAACTGACAAGGGCTTAATCTCTAAAATATACAAACAACTTATACAACTCAACAGCAAAAAAGCCAACAACCCAATGGAAAAATGGGCAAAAGACCTGAACAGACATTTTTCCAAAGAAGATATACAAATGGCCAATAAACACGTGAAAAAATGGACAACATTATTGATCATTAGAGAAATGCAAATCAAAAATCCCTGAGGTACCAATTCATACCAGTCAGAATGGCCACCATTAATAAGTTCACAAATAGCAAATGTTGGAGAGGGTGTGGAGAAAAGGGAACCCTCTTACACTGTTGGTGGGAATGCAAATTGGTACAACCACTATGGAAAACAGTATAGAGGTACCTCATAAAACTAAACATAGAACTACCATATGGCCCAGCAATGCCACTCTTGGGGCATATATACAGACAAAACTTTCCTTGAAAAAGACACATGCACCCACATGTTCATTGCAGCACTATTCACAATAGCCAAGACATGGAAATAATCTAAATGTCCTTTTGACAGATGAATGATTTAAGAAGATGTGGTATATATACATGGTGGAATACTACTCAGCCACAAAAAGGAACAAAATAATGCTATCTGCAGCAATATGGATGAAACTAGAGACTCTGATACTAAGTGAAGTAAGTCAGAAAGAGAAAGATAAATACCATATGATTTCACTTATATCTGGAATCTAATATATGGCACAAATGAACCTTTCCACAGAAAAGAAAATCATGGGCATGGAGAACAGACTTGTGGTTGCCAAGAGGGAGGGGGAGAGACTGTGAGGGACTGGGAATTTGGGGTTAATAGATGCAAACTATTGCCTTTGGACTGGATAAGCAATGGGATCCTGCTGTATAGCACTGGGAACTATGTCTGGTCACTTGTGATAGAGCATGATAATGTGAGAAAAAAGACTGTACACATGTATGTGTGACTGGGTCACCTTGCTGTGCAGTAGAAAACTGACAGAACATTTTAAATAAGCTGTAATGGAAAAAATAAAAATCATTATTAAAAAAAAAAGACAGAATGGGAGTTCATGTTGTGGCCCAGTGAAAACAAATCTGACTAGTATCTGTGAGGACGCAGGTTCGATCCCTGGTCTCAATGGGTTAAGGATCTGGCACAACCATGAACTGTGGTGTAGGTTGCAGATGCGGCTCGGATCTGGCATTACTGTGGCTCTGGTGTAGGCCAGAGGCTATAGCTCCGATTTGACTGCTAGCCTGGGAACCTCCATATGCTGTGGGAGTGGCCCCAAGAAGACCAAAAATAAAAATAAAAGATAAAAACAAGGCAGAATTATACAAGTAATAAAATCTTGGCAGTCAGGGCATTATGACCCCATTCACTTGTATGGTGAAGACAGGAAGTTAAGTTTTCAAAGCAGCATTTTAGAAACTTTATTCTAACCAGGTTTTATAAGGTTTAACCACCTGTGGTAAGTGCCATGGGTTGTGAATTTCAAGTATCCATTATGCCTGTAGTTCTTGGGATTCTGCAATTCTGAATTGCAGCAATCCAGTCATTATTGTACTGATCTTTAAAAGTGAAGGAAGGAAGGGAGTTCCTATCATGGCTCAGTGGAAATGAATCTGACTAGTATCCATGAAGATATGCATTCGATCCCTGGCCTACTCAGTGGGTTAGGGATCCTGCATTGCAGTGAGCTGTGGTGTAGATTGCAGACGTGGCTCGGATCTGACATTGCTGTGGCTGTGTCGTAGGCCGGCAACTGTAACTCCTCTGATTTGACCCCTAGCCTGGGAACTTCCATATGCTGCAGGCGTAGCCCTAAAAAGACAAAAAAAGAAGGGGGGGGGAATAGGAATATCTAATATCTGGCAGAATTCCTTCTTGCTCAAGGGGCGATCAGTCTTTTGTTCTATTAAGATTTTCAAGGAAATGAGTGAGGTCCATTCACATTATGAAGGGTAATCTGGCTTTACTCATAGTCCACTGATTTAAATGTTATTCTTACTCCAAAAGACACCTTTGCAAAAAACATCCAGAATATTTTTTCCAAATATCTGATCACAATGGACCAGCCAAGTTGACACTTAAACATTGAAAATGTATAGGTTTAAAATCAGTTTTATTAACAGAAAAAAAAAAGACCCAGGAGGAAACAAAAAGAGACATTTTTACTTCACATTTTCACATTTAGGACAAGGTACTGTCCTCCTCACCTTGGCTCAGATATATCCTCCATCTACCTGGGAAAGCTTATATCCTACCTTCACCAAAACAGCTCTGAGAAAAGTGTGTGTGTGTGTGTGTGTGTGTGTGTGTGTGTGCATTCATGGGTATAACCACTTCTTAACACAGAGGTATCGTTCTAATGATAGGGATTTTAAGCAATATGAATAATGCTTTAAATATGACAGTCTGAAGTCTCACTGTGCAGCCAATAATCTCTGTAGATAATCATAATTCACCAGTTCCTGAGAGAAATATTTTCTACTGTTTTTTCAGTTTTCTCTTTTGAATTTGATTGGCTTATTATTATTTTGGATATATATTTTTGGATATGAAATTTGGATATGGATTGTTTTCTGTCCGGTAATATTAAATGCCTTCCTTCTTTATAAACATATCTCTTCATAAATGCCTTCTTCTTTGTTAGATTTATGAGAATTAAAATGTAGAGCATTTCCAACTTTTAATAGAAATTCAGATGTTTATTATTTGGGTCAGCCATCTCAGAGGAAAATAGGAACTAGAAAAACAGTTCATTCACATATTCTACGCTTGGATTTCCTGAGCTTTAGCAGCAAAGAGAACAGTCATTTAGAGACAATGATAATTATGGTCACAGATGGTGAGAGTGGTGGTGATGGTTTGAGGAAGATGGGTAAGAATGGTAGTCATGCCAATCATTTCTAACCCAATAAGAATGAACGTAAAGTAGCATGAGCCAACTCCAATTCCACCATGATAGATGACATTATTTACTATTATTTTAACCATCTAAAGTCACTTGTTTTCCTCTGTCTACAGCTTTCTCTGAAAAGATGGAAAATAATTTTAAAAATTGACTTTAAGGTGACATTCAAAACATTTCTTGTAACAAAAATTCCTATAGGTTTTAGAAATGTCCTGTTATAAGACAAATGTTTATGCTAGTATTTCGATTCTTTGGTTCATATGTTTCTCATCTTACATGTCGCAATGAGCTGAATGTGTGCCCCTCCCCCTTTATATGTTGAAACAAACTCTCGATGTGATATTAGGAGGTGGAGCCTTTGAGAAGTAACTGGATGAGAGGGGAGCCCTTATGAATGGGATTAGTGCCCTTATAAGAAAGAACCCATTGTAGCTCAGCGTGTGACGAACCAGACTAATATCCATGAAGATGTGGGTTTGATCCCTGGCCTTGTTCAGTGGGTTAAGGATCCAGCATTGCTGCAAGCTGTGGTGTAGGTTACAGATGCAGCTCAGATCTGGCGTTGCTGTGACTGGCGTAGGCTAGAAGCTGCAGCTCTGATTCGACCCCTAGCCTGGTAACTTGCATTTGCCCCCACAGCTCTAAAAATTAAATGAAAGAAAGAGAGAAAGGAAGGAAGGGAGTTCCCATCGTAGCTTGGCAGAAAGGAATCTGACTAAGAACCACGAGGTTGCTGGTTCAATTCCTGGCCTTGCTCAGTGGGTTAAGGATCTGGTGTTGTTGTGAGCTGTGGTGTAGGCTGGCAGCTGTAGCTCCAATTCGACCCCTAGCCTGGAAACCTCCATAT